>OZ026828.1:10723488-11263488 GCA_964023185.1 Macaria liturata
GGGGCAGGCGCCGCCGCCGCCCCGCCGCCCGCGCGCCGCGGGAGGCGCTCCAGCTGCTGCCGCGCCGCCTGCAATCATACGTTCATAGTATTTTAATGGCGGTCATAATAAGGCTATTTTTTTCGCACAATATCGTTTCTTCATTTAGGCGAATCGCCATCTATGCACATAAACCTGTATGAAATGAAACGAATTATACAAATGGAGTCCACAATTGTGGATTAGGAGGATAATTGATTAGGTGATATAGAAGAAAAAAACAAAGCCAACAGTACATGTAATTTGTAAACACACCGGTGGAAACAAGGAATGCAATGTAAACTCACAGTACTCACAGTGGCCTGCTGGCGCTCGAGCTGCAGCTGCATCTGCAGCTGCTGCAGCTGGCTGGGCGTGCCGGGCTGGCCGGCGCGCCGCACGCCCGACAGCTGCGACAGCAGCTCCGTGATGGGGTCCACCACGGCGTCGCGCGACGACGGAGACAGGGACGCGATGCCGCCGCCCGTGCTGAATATGTAAGACCTTCATTTAAATTTAGAGTCGTAGCATGCCACTGGCACGGCCCTACGGATACATGTTAGGTCGTAGCATGCCACTGGCACGGCCCTACGGATACATGTTAGGTCGTAGCATGCCACTGGCACGGCCCTACGGATACATGTTAGGTCGTGGCATGCCACTGGCACGGCTCTTCGGATACATGTTAGGTTGTAGCATGCCACTGGCACGGCCCTACGGATACATGGAAGGACGTTGCATGCCACTGGCACGGCTCTACGGATACATGGAAGGACGTAGCATGCCACTGGCACGGCTCTACGGATACATGGAAGGACGTGGCATGCCACTGGCACGGCCTTACGGATACATGTAAGGTCGTGGAAAACAGTGTAGCTACACCAAATTGAACATCTAGGTAATCCAATACAGGATGGGGTTGTTTAGTGTTACTTATGAATTACTGTGTAATAACTGGCTTGACGGCTGGTTACAGAAAACCAAAAAATCTCTTGTTAACTTGTGATCATTGCACCAGTGGACTGTATATTTGTGAACCTTGTGTGGACTATATACTTAAAACAATTTTGACACAGTGTGATATGGGCACATCAGCAATCTGCTGCTCGCCCATTAATCAAATAAATAGAAAGTAAGAAAGATGAAGGATCAAGGGAAAAATAGTATGAAGCGCGAAAGTGCGAGAAGCATAAAAGTGAGGACTAGAATGAATGAGAATGATAATAAGGCCCCCGATATTGTCCGGGATTAGTATTAAAAAAAAATAGTATAATGTAGTGTATTCACCTGAACTGCATGTTGGTGCGGCGCGCGCGCGACATGCCGCGGCCCGGGTGAGGCATGCGTCGCACGCCGCCGTGCCTAATGCCGCTCGGCTCGTCGTGCAACGGAGTTAGGGAAACTATCACATTGCTGTTTGTGTAATAATCTTTTTTTTTAATAATCTCTTCATGAACACAGTATTCTAATTATGTTACAGTATGTCATAATGCAATGTTGCTATTAACAATTTACATTTATACAATTTAATTTATGCTGCACAGAATAGTTACATTGTGTGTCCTGACTACTGCTGTAGGATTCCCTGTGTTGCAGTAGCCAGGGTTCACTGTGGAAACTAATATTATTAATACTCAACATATCTATACAAATAATAAAGCTGATGAGGGTTTATAGTCAGAACATAGAATATATTAGAAAAAAATGTTTAGGTGTACTTTAAATCTATACTAATATTATAAAGCTGAAGAGTTTGTTTGTTTGTTTGAACGCGCTAATCTCAGGAACTGCTGGTGCGAATTGAAAAATTCTTTTTGTAATAGACCGTTTATCGAGGAAGGCTTTAGGCTATATAACATCACGCTGCAACTACGAGGAGCGAAGAAACAATGGAAAATGTGAAAAAAACGGGGAAAATTATTCATCTTTGACGGCTTCCGTTGCGTGCGCTGCGAAAACGGTTCAAGATATCAAAAAAATATGTATGAAAGAATTATTTTTCTTGAAATGATCTAACAAAATGTCAGCGACAGTATAAGTCTTATCTTTTTAGATTAACTCACTAGAACCGTTTTTATGGTAATAACTATTCCATGTGGACGAAGTCGCTGGCACAGCTAGTAATAAATAAATATTCCGAGACATTGCACACAGCGCCATCTAGCCCCACACTAAGCAAACGCTTGTGACGTGGGTACTAGATAACGGATAAATAACACAAATACTTTACTTTTGTAAATACATACTTATTATCCATAGAAACGACCAGACTCAACACAATAACAAATAGAAAAAATCATAATTACTTGTGTCATGCGGGAATCGAACCCGCAACCCTAGATTAGAAGGCAGAGCCACCACCAACTAAGCTAACAGGCCAGTATATAGGTAACAAGTTTGATTGTATATCTATTGTAAAAGGATATGAGGAAAGAGATGAGATCCCTGGGCCCCGTCCGGTGCTCCAGCGTCAGGTGGCCCGCGAAGTCCTCCGTCACGAAGTTGGGCTCCCCGCCCGGCATGGAGGCGCACACCGGGCACACCACCTGCTGGCAGGAATACACCATGTTATAACACTGCTCTAGCATCATGATAACATGTGACCATTCATTCATCCGTTGAAAAGTGGCATTCCATTTTGGCCGCTTCCGTGGGTTAGATGACACGTTAAATTGTAGGTCCCGGCTGTTTGTCTAGTACGGCAGTCGTTAAGCCATGTCAGAAGCCCTCAGGGCGGCTTGATAAACTCTCGACACCAGAGCCACTCTCATTCGATAAGAAGAAGAATCATCATGTTACTGGGCTTTGCTCGTTTTTAAGGTTCCGTACTCAAAGGTTAAAACAGGACCCTATTACTCTAAGCCTCCGCTGTCTGTCTGTCTGTCTCCAGGCTGTATCTCATAAACCGTGATAGCTAGAAAACTGTTTTTTTTTGTTATTGTGTCTCAACTGGAGTATTGTGAACCCTGCCCAGGAGCGGGTATTCCTGGGCAGAATACACTCTCCCCTTTTGGGCAATATGATAATTTATGTAAATATAATCTATATTGCATTGTATTTAATTATGGCAACTTAAATTTTTATACCACATATTTTTATTATGTTTACTACTATAAACAACGAATGTACATCTAATAGACTTGTAACTATGGTTGTAACTCAATTATTAATAAATGACTTGCATTTGTATAGTTTTAGGCCCCGTGCATTAGCGATTCATAAACGCATTTTACTAGCAAAATTTTAGCTTATGTTTTGTTTATTATAATGTAAATGTAAACAAAAGCTGTAAGTAATGTGGGATACAAAGTGTTCTAAAACACAGAAAGATATACATGTGAGACAAGAGTGAAGAGAGAGATAATATAAACAAAGTAGGAGGATAAGATACAGAAGAATAAAATTCAAAACTATGAATAAGCGTCATCAACTACATAAATTGACCAAGCCATAGTACATTTTTCAATACCAAAATACACAAACATTCAAAATGCTGCAGAGCCTCTTTTACGATATTGCATGTTTTGTTTTATTATTCATGCTTTGAGCTAAATTTCAAGTTCAACCCCCAGTACCTATTAATAAACCAGATGGTACTACCTGGTACTATGTAGTATGTACTTTATGGAAGAAGAGACAGGAAAAAAATGGATTCAATATTTTACCTATTGGGTGTAAGGTATTGATGCAATTTTTCATAACAGCCAAATCTCTTTTTTTAGGGTTTAAAAATGTATAAATGATGTGTGTGAAAAGAAGAAAATATTATGAATAATTATAAACAATTGTTTGAGAAATTGAGAACTAAAACAAACTGGACAACTTACAAGAATGAGATATGAGCTACAATTCCTAAGCATTAAGTTATTTTTGTTGTTTATTTGAATCTAGTCAGGAGGGTGAAGGAGGTTTGATAGAGTGACATGAGATTTGTACTTAAATTCATTGTTTGTGGTGTATAAACTTGCATTGTTAAAATTGGCTTATCCAAATCATACGTAACAACCATACAATCATTTTATTGACTGCCACACACTATAAAAACCAAGGTCTTTTCAATAGTTCACTACATGCCATATTCTGCCTAGTCTAGAATGCTAAACATGCCAAACATAGGTCACAGTAGCTGTGAAAAATCTCAAAATTATTTCTATTCATAGGTCTTATAAAAATGTAAAGATACTATACACATATAGGTCTAGATTTAGATGCTGATTGGTTCATAATCATAGTTAGACCAATTAGCATTCTGTAAGCCTCATCATTATCAACAGCTTATGGAGCCCACTGTAGTGGGCTATACTACATTTTCTGCTTCTCTTCTCTATCTTTGCCTATTTTTTCTCGTATTAAATATAGCCTATGTTCATCAGGGATGATGTAGGATTCTAATGGTAAAACATTTTTTAAAATCGGTTCAGTAGTTTCGGAGCCTATTCAATTCAAACAAACAAACAATCAAATCTTTTCTCTTTATAATATTAGTGTAGGCACCATTATAGAGAGGAAAGATTTGATTGTTTGTTTTAATTGAATATATAGGTAATTATAAAATATTAGTGTAGGCAATTGTATCACATAAGGCAGACACTATGGCGAGTTTGTCGATCTCAAAAATTCACATATCAAAACACCTGACGCAAATGGAAAGCAAGTAATATCCCACCAACCCAAAGCAGTGCTCTGTTATTTCTGGGAGCTCAGTTGGTTGGAGTAGGTCTGGTGAGGGGGAAATGCACATACCCCCCAAGCGGGTTGTCAGTGCAGGACTCATCGCCTAGAATTAGTGTAGACAACATGTAACAATGATGTATTGTGCTTACTGCGAGTGTGGTATCGGCGTGCTCAGCAGTCACATGCTCCATGAGCGCTGCATCTGTGAACCCCATCCTGTTGCAGAATGGACATGTGTACGCTTGTGGCTGCTCCAGCGTCAGCGCCTCGCCGCCATAGTAAAGATCTGGAAGTGGAGTTGTATACAATGAGAGATTATAGTCTTCTTTGTAGAGTCAGTACCCTGACCTACGCTATTCTATATTTACCTACAAATCTAATATTGTGTAACTATTGATCACAGGAAAAATCAAAGCGTATCAACCTGAGGCCGCAGCCCAACACATTGGTTGGATCAAATTCATACCATTTTAGATACTACAGTTTTATAACATTCTGCATGTTGCTGAGATCAGAAGGGAGTGGAAAGAAGTCATCAAAGAGAAGGTTCTGGGAGGTGGTGGTCACGATCCTCAGCCATGAGGGATACAATTCAAGGAGGAGGTGTAACAAAAGATTTATAGTAGAATGATACCACTGATATACTTTTTCTTTTTCTCACATTCATATGATGATGGAACTAGAATCTTACTTTCAACAAGAGGGCATTGGCAATTAATTCTTATGATTATATCAATAGCAATTATTATCACTTTAAATCAATGTACTTGATCTAAGTATAGCAAAATGTAAATGTTTAGGTTAAAATATATTTTTTTAGATTTTTTGGGAAAATGCTGGGGTTTCAGTTTACCTCTCCATGATGAGGGTAATTTAAAATTTTACACAAAATTTTGTATAACCATCCTCATTACATGATTTAGGAACAACAACAAACCCAAACACAAAAGGATTATACAAAAAAAATGATCAGACACTTTGATAATAGAATATGACTAAGGTTAATAGTAAAATGACTAAGGTATGAGTTTTATGTAACACTTTCACTGGCCAGATTACAAACAGACCAGTAAAATTATACATAATTACACACATATGTGCTGTAGGCAACTAATGTATACAAATATCAGTGAAAACCATTTGATGCAAAATTCAGAAACACAATTGCCTTTGTGTTATAAATAGACTGCAATATTTCCTCCAATATTCAGGGATTTCTTGGTAAACCTGTATGAATGTTTAATTTTTGTAACAATTACAGTAGTCCTTAGCATCCATACTTATGTAAGACACATGGTCTGTTTAGTATAATGCTGTTTGTTTTGACCTGGATTCTATAGGATTGCAGCAACTTACCTAGGAATAACACCTAGTCTCATAATTGTGAAGATTATTTTGTTTTTGTGTAAAATTTGTCGCATTACTAGGCATTTGGACCCTGAAGTATGAGATTGAGCAGTGTGCAGCCAGATAGGACCTTACCAAAGTCACTCCTGGACAGAATGCATTGCATGGGGTGTTCTGTGGTGTGCTGGTTAGTGGTAGCGCCCGACTCGTAGCAGGCCGCGCACAGGTCGTAGTCGATACAGATCAAACATTTGTAACGTCGTCCTCTGAAGTTATTTTTCAAACAAGAATCACAGCTGACTCCTGCAAAGTTGACAATATTTATGCATAAGTATTTTATCGATCTCTTTGTCCAGCGTACGGGAGCATCCCAGTTCATTGAATCCAAGCCAATATTACGATGTGATGTCACTGTTTCAGTGTTTTTCGCGAAGAAATTCGCAGTGACAATAGCATCGAACAAATTTTGATTATCATTACCCACCTTCATGGCGATTCATTTTCGCCAGAAAATGTCGTCGAAACAATCACTTTTAGGCACCAGATTTACCGGTACACTTTGAGGTATTTATAGTAATAATCTAAATTAAGTAGCACAACATATATTACACTAAAATACAAGATAATTAACAAAAATTTCCAAGCAATCCTAACCCAACCAGGCCATTATGACGTCACATAAATGAAACCACAGACAGATGTCGCTTCGTTCGCAACCTACTTTTCTACCATCAAAAATGTACAAAATGCATTCATCATCATCAACACCACCAATGATACCATGTAATTCAGAAGGAAAAGTTTAGGTATCATGATATCATGCATTGTTTGGTTACTAATTTCTCGTAGCATCTCATTACAATTCACAAATACTTGAAAACTCTAACATCAACACGAAAAAAGAGAGTAGGTGAATAAAATCTTTTCAAAGTTATTGCTTTCTCATGTTTAATCTGTGCATATTTAGACAGTGACAATACAAAGAACGCTGAAGTTAACTTCTGAATAAAATTGACAATCAGTAAGTTGTCAAATTGCAAACAAAATTGATTGATCCCAAATATTTTATTTTCCGGTTATTTTTCTCAACAAATTACAGATTCCTTGTCGCAGTTCCGTTTAATATAGACTTTTATTCCCACATTGTTGTAATCGTTTAGTATACTGCTTAATTTTCCTTCTGATTGATATATATGTGGTATAATTGTTTCAAAATTTATGCAATGCAAAAGCAATCTTTCCATTGACCGTTTACCAGTTCCAGTTTAGGCGGGAATCAGCGGTTGACCCTCATTTTGATGAAAAAGAACCAATTGCAACAATGACTGACGCGTTTAGCCATTTAGTCGTGGACGGAAACGAAGTCTTGGAGCTAAAACTTGGTAAATTGATTCTACTGCTCTATTATGTTATAGAAACTTATCGTATTTATGTAGAGTACTATAGAGGTTGTCGACCTCCCTGTTGCAAAACGTTACCTTTTCAACAGGTTTTTGTATTTAAAATCAGCCTATTTCTTACGTTTACTCATAAAACTACCCAAAACGCCAAAAATGTTATTAGTAACAGCTGTTAAAAAGAAGCGATAACTTGCGGCCTTCTAAACTTGAGTCTACAGAATAGTTTTATAGTATTAGTTATTAAAACTGTTTTTTATACTTCCAGTAAGGACTGTGGATGATCTTGAGGATGAGGATGTCAGCTTTCTGCCAGAAATGTGCCATCAGGTGTTTGGAGAGAATGAGAACATATTTGGCTACACAGACCTGCACATCAGACTCTTCTACAGTGCTGGAAGCCTACAAACTTATCTTGGCATAGAATATACTGATAAGGTAAATGTTACTTAGTGAGAACAGCTGTTCGATCTTATGCTGTGGCTATGAATTTTTGGATATTATTATTCTTTGAGTCTTATCATTATTTGACTTGATTTATTCAAATGTAAAAGTATATAATAGTAGAATACATGTTTTATGTGTATTGTATGTGTACCGAATACCGAATACTAGTTGCTATAAAATTAAGCAAAAGGGTCGGCAGATTATTTTCATAATTAATAATAATTTCATTCAATAAATCTCATTCCACACTTAAAGCATAGGGCATAAAGTGATTCTGCAATGTTTTGTGTCAGTGCTGTGAGGCTACCACTTTACTTACAACTACGGACACCTGTGGATTCACAATGTTGTTATAGGATATAAATCACCCTATGTTTCTACCCTACACTTCCACATAAAATCACAAAAATCTGCCACTTCACAGTGGCATGAAAATGGAACTAGACACCTCGTCTACCATTGTACTTGCACCCTGATCCCTGCCAGATTGGTTACCTGGAAGAGATTGCTTTGAGTGATAAGGTCGCCGATTGGAACGCTAATTTTACGTTTTGTATGTTTCATTGTGTTTTTTTCCTGTTTGTTGGTGTTCATAATAAAGTGTTTTGTATGTATCTAACTATTATTAATTTACCAACACAATTTAGTTTTACAACACATCAAGATGATTGTAATCATAAAGTAACAAATTGTTCCACAGATTGAGCCGAGTAAATCAGACGGAATGAAAGCAGATGATGTGGAAGGTGCTCTCAAGAAGGTACTAGCTCCGGGATATGACACAAATCTGGACAACTTTGTGTCCAAACTAGAGAAGGAAGCATCATTCACACCACACGGAACACTCTTGCATGCATTCACTGTTAATCCATGTGAGTTTATTGTGATTTATTTTAATACATCCATACACATGCTTGGCAAATAGAGGACAAACAGACCAATATACCAACAATAAGAGAATGGATGGTGTTAATTAATGCCCCATCAATCACATAAGAGTTCAGTTTTAATTACCTTTGTCAATAGCTGTGCAGCTATGAATAATCATATTTACTGAATATAAACTTGCAATAAGTATGTATGATTTTTTCAAAGGAAAGATATGTTGTTTGATGTTTATCAAAAATTTAGAAGCTAACATTGTATAACATAACCACAATTGCATCTAGACTGTAATTGATTAAGGGTAGATAAATAACTAAATTTTTATGTCTTACTAAGAACATGTGGGTACATTTATAATTATATTGACATCTGTCATTTCAATACACAACAGCTACCAAACCTGTGCCCAAGTTAGTATGTACAGTAATCACAATTTAAATTATAAATCAATGAGTGACTTCATATTGCAAACTAACATAAGGCATATTTAATACATTACATATAAACTAGTCACATAGTAAACACATATCATATGTAAGTGTAGAGTGTAGTGTATATGCATAATTTAATGAGTAACTTTATATAGAAAATAGAAATAGAAAAACATTTATTGAGGTAGATTTACAGACATTTAGCAAATACACATTACACACACACATACAATAAATAAATAAGTCAGCCCCAATACAGCCCCAACTCAGCATAATGCTGATTACTGGAAGCAATCAGTGCTGGTCTTCCGTTGGCTCTGGCTGTGACGTCACGTACGAGACAATAATTTAGTTTAAAAAAGTAAATGATAGAAAAAAAAACCAAATAGATGAAAGATAAATTAAGGTAGATACTTATATACTAGATATTATACATGCTTATACACAAAATTAATTATATGTTTTAAATTGTTTGTACTGTTGTTCAGTTGATGGCAGCGACAAGCGTCAGTTCGAGGTGTACTTCTCCGAGACTTCAACTCCTGGCTTCCTGTCGTACCACGAGCGCCTGCAGACCTTCCTGCTGTGGTTCGTGGACGCAGCCTCCTTCATAGACGTGGATGATGACCAGTGGACCTTTTTTACAGTGTGAGTATTTATGTAAATTTAGTTGTGATAAACGGCTAGCACTTACGTCAATAATTATGTTGAAAAATACCTCAGTTTTCCGAAACTTGTCGAGCTAATTTTCGACATCATTATTGACGTAAGTGCTAGCCGGTTATTACATCTAAATGTAATCATGCCTTACGGTAACTATAATACAGTATTCATGTAGTTTATTTTGACAAACATATACACCATACATTTGTATATCGTTGAGGGTGTAGCTGATTTTTTAATTTATATCATTCCTATTGTATATGTGTGTGTTTTTCACACACTTAATTTGAAATTCAAAAAGAGGGCATACAAAAAATAGTTGTCCAAATAGATAAAAATTTTTACATAATGTATATGCAATTGGCTCTACTTTTTTTTAATCGTAGCTCTTTAAAATTATGTGAGAAAGTTACATAAATAATATAACATCCACCCATACTAATCAAACAAACAACCAACCATCTTTGTGTTGAGTCTGGTCTTTTCTATGTATAATAAGTATATGTATTTACTAAAGAAAAGTACATCCGTTATCTAGTACCCGCTACAAAAGCGTCTGCTTAGTGCGGGGCTAGATGGCGCTGTGTGCAATGTCCTGGAATATTTATCCCACCAAAAACATTCTGTAAAAACTAGCCAAGTCTCGATGGAGCTGCTTGTTTATCTCTAAAAAGTAATGAAATCTAGACAAGGTCGTGCCAAGTTTAAGGTTCGTTACTGCGATTTCTTTTCCAAAAATCCTTTCTTAACGAATGCCTACGTCATTACATCTACCTTCATTGCAAATTTCAGCCCAATCCGTCCAGTGGTTTGGGCTGTGCGTTGATAGATCACTATATCAGTCAGTCACCTTTGAGTTTTATATATATAGATAAAACAACGTGCTCCCCCCAGGTTCGAGAAGTACCGCAGCAGCGAGGGCGGCGCGCGCTACGCCACGGCCGCGTACGCCACCGTGTACCGCTACTACGCGTACCCGCGCCACTCGCGGCCGCGCGTCTCGCAGGTGCTCACGCTGCCGCCCTACAGGAAGATGGGCGTCTGCGCGCACCTCCTACAGGTACTCATAACATACTGACCATAGCTGACCCGGCGAACTCTGTTCCGCCTTAGAGACAATAAATAAGCAGAATTTATCCAATTCAATTTAAAAAAAAGAATCTTCCTATCGAATTGAAGTGGCCAACACTGGTGTCGAGAGGTTATCAAGCCGCCCAAAAAAAGGGTTAAAAAGTATCCTTATGTCTGTCTCCTGGTTGTAAGCTACCTCCCCACCAATTGTCAGGTAAATCCGTTCAGCCGTTCTTGAGTTATAAATGGTGTAACTAACACCACTTTCTTTTGATAATAAAGCTAAAGAATATCTAAAGTCCAAAGTAATAATGCTATGATAATTTCACACCATATTATTTTTTAAGTTTTTGTTTATGTTTTTACAACTGTTTTTATTTTTTTTACTAAGTATATATTATGTATGTAAAAAAATACAAATATCATAAAATTCTTAAAATTAGCTACCGGTGGTAGAGGCTACAAAGACAGGAACCTCCGAACAATACGCGCCGTGTCAAGGATCACTGCTTTCTGTATCTGGCCCCTAACCCAACCTTCCAACGAGAACCTCTTGAGGTCACACCATATATTATTATTTTATATGTTATTCCCCATGTTGCAGGCTATCTACGCGCACTACGTGGGGCTCCCCGGCGTGGTGGACATCACGGTGGAGGACCCCTCGCAGGACTTCCAGCGCATCCGCGACTACGTGGACGCCACTAACTGCGAGACCTTGCCCGCCTTCCAACCTGACAGACTTGTTAAGGGGTGAGTAGGAACTGGTTTAATAATAAGTATTATATCCGTTATCTAGTACCCGCGACACAAGCGTTTGCTTAGTGTGGGGCTAGATGGCGCTGGGTGCAATGTCCACGAATATTTATTAATATTATTTTATTGTTAAATGAGCGAGATGGGTCGACGACATTGTACGAGTCGCGGGTTCTATATGGATGAGGTCTGCGCAAGATCGCAGGAGATTGCACATTCAAAGAGAGGCCTATGCCCAGCGGTGGGATAGAGAAGGCTGTAGATGATGATACAAAACTTACCGTTAAACTTATGGTTCTTACTGGGAAAGCGCCGTCCGTCCGTCGCTTACCATCAGGCAAAATTATGGTCAACTATTAACCCATTCCATGTATTTTTTTACTAAAACTTATGTAACTGGGCCTTCTTATAGTTTTCTTACCACCACTATGTTGTTCCCATCTATCTTGTATAAGAACTTCAATGGCGTTCCGTTGTTGATAGACTGATAGAGACCATTTGCCTGTTTTTGTTGTTAGCGTGCGAATATAATTATATACTTACAATACTATTACGCAGACGCGATAGAGATAGGCATATATGCATACTGCACAGGTTAACATTTAATATGCTACGTAATGCATTCCGCGTGGGCCTAGTAAAAAAAAAAGTTAGTAGTAGTAAGTAAAACCATTAATTGTAGCGACATCTATCGACCGGGACCGACACTTACCAAGTGTACTCCCCTCGTTCCAGTTTCTGCCCCGAGATGGCGGCGCAGGCGTGTGCTAAGCACAAGATCAACAAGAAGCAGGCGCGGCGAGTGTACGAGATCCTGCGCCTCAAGCACACTAACACGGCAGACAAGGCGGCCCTGTGCGCGTACAGGCTGGATGTCAAGAACAGGCTCAACGCGCCTTTCCAGGTAACTTCTAAATATATAAAACTCAAAGGTGACTGACTGACTGACTGATATAGTGATCTATCAACGCACAGTCCAAACCACTGGACGGATTGAGCTGAAATTTTGAATGAAGGTAGATGTTATGACGTAGGCATCCGCTAAGAAAGGATTTTTGGAAATGTCACTTTTTTTAAAGGGGTGAAATAGGGATGTAAGTTTTACTTCTTAATGCGAGCGAAGCCGCGAGCACCCACTAGTATTTTATAAATGGCATAGAGACAGCCCGCGTGATGGTAAGCAGTCCCCGTGGGTCGGACGACACGTTAAATTGTAAGACCCGGCTGTTTGTCTAGTACGGCAGTCGTTAAGCCATGTCAGTTTGATAAACTCTCGACACCAGAAATTACCCTTTCTAAATCTCCCCATATTGTAGCTACGTGGAATTTGACTTTATGAACTATAAGTGGATTTACACGCGTTTATCTACAATGAAAATTTCTTCCTCGTCCTCCTCCTTAAGCAAACTTCCAGGAATGAGGAAATATATTTATATAGGAAATACGACCATATTTCCTTAACCATAACATAACCTAATATAAAACCGTAAACTAGAACCCACAGAAGAACCTACCTCTCTACAACACAGTTTGTACTAATGTAACATGCTAGTAGTTTACAATAAAATTATTAAAAAAAAACGATAAAAAAATGAAATTATGCTGATGGTTTGAAATGATGACAGAGATGATTTTTAAAATGATCTTGATCTCGTGCTATTTCCAGAAGAAGAAGCTAGAGATGAAGAAGCTGCAGAAGGTGCTGAAGCCCGAGGAGTACGCAGCCACCATCAGCACGACGGGGGTGAGCGAGACGCAGGCGCGGCTGGCCGGCCAGTACCAGGCGCTGGAGGACGAGTACCGGCGGGTCGTGCAGCGCATGGAGACGCAATGCTAAGTGGACAGTTGTATGTATGTATGTGGTATTCACTGTTTGTAATAATCATCATCTTCATGAAGAAGAAGAAGCCTGTCTGCCTGGAAGAGATCGCTCTACGCGATAAGACCGCCCAAAGTACCTAAGTTAAGTAATATTTCTGTAAATCGTTTTGTATTTTTGTTTTCTGGTGTACAATAAAGCTATATTGATTGATTGATCATCATCATCTTTTTGTGAACGTAATGATATTTATTAATTTTAAAGATATCTCATTAATTTGCTACTAAAGTGTGTTGATAATTCATTTCTTAATTAATGTATTGAGAAATGAATTTTATTGGTTGCTACCGTTTGAATTAAGTGAACGTGATGAAACATGACGAAGCTCTGTAATTTGAACATCTGTATATACCTAGTTTGCCAGACAATAAACAATTCATTCATTCATTCATTCATTCATAAATAAATCACAAATTTGAATTTGATAAACTCTCGACACCAGAGTTGGCCACCGCATTCGATAAGAAAAAGCAGATCACAAATTTAAGGCCCTTGTCTGTGGAGTATGTGGCCAGTTCCTTGACCTCTTTATACGACATGACACCTGCCTTCTACTTTACTTGGTCCGTATATGTTTTGATAAGTTATCTAAATATATAAAAGTCAAAGACTGACTAATTGACTGACATAGTGATCTATCAACGCACAGCCCAAACCACTGGACGGATCGGGCTGAAATGCATGCAGGTAGATGTCATGACGTAGGCATCCGCTAAGAAAAGATGTTCGAAAATGCCACTTTTAAAGGGGTAAAATAGGGGATGCAAGTTTTACTTCTTAAATTTCTTTCTTGCGAGAGATGCCGGGAGCACACACTAGTATCTTATAATCATGTAGCTTGTTTGATTCATTGATTTTGAATGTTTTTATTGAATAGTATATGTCAGTTGGATTTGAAAAGCAGCCTACTTCATACCCGAAAACATATACAAAAGTTACTATTGCACCTCGCATTCATCAACTAATATACTTTTGCATTTATATAATGATTTAAATAAATAATATATAAAATTAATACTTATTTCAGGACATATCACTAGTAAATTCATATATTGTTACATGGTTTTAAGTATTTTTTTAAAGTAACGGTAAACTATTTAAAGGTTTGCAGCAAACAGTGAATACCACGTATATTTAAATATCACTCAATTATTATTAGTGCTAGTTTTAAAATACACAGGAACTAACATAACATTTTAATTCATAATGGTCTTGAAAGTTGTGAAAAAGCAGTCATATTGACTTTCTCAATGTATTCTATATTTTTTTAAATATAATTTGTATGTAATGTTTCGCAGGCGAAATAGCTTAGGTAAATGTAAATTCTTGGTTAATTTGAAGTCGTTAGAAAGTTAAACCAGTTAATTTGTAAATTTATAAATTAAAGTTTTTTTTCCATCTCGTTTTCAAAATTTTACTTGTTATGAGATGGTTTTGAACTTTTTGTTTGTACTTTTTCTGTGTTTAATTAAAATTTTCTTCTTGTAATGTATGTACTCGGATTTAGTAAAAGTATAAGCAATGTTTAAGTAATTTTGAAAAGGAACATTTAATAATAATAAACAATATTTAGTAAAATGATGCAAAATTTCGTTTCTTTTGTCTCATGATTAGTTATCTAAAAAAACAGTTAAGTTTTTTTCTAATTAGTTTACATAAAGTCTGCTTAGTTATAATAATTAAACTTAATTTAGTCTCGAGTTTGTTGTAGATTTCAGCATTTAGATTTCTGTGTAAATATGTTATTCAATTGATGACAACTGTGATCTTTATTTTCCACATAAAATGTTATTTTATTGTATGCCGAGTATATTGCGGAAGTTACAGGAACGTAATTTAATAGCTAAAGCAAAATTATTCAAAGTTTTTAAAATATTATAAGGCATCAGTCAGTTATCAGTCGAGTGTAAACCGGTTTCTTCTAGGCAAGAATCGCGCTAGAACGATCTAGCGCTATTATAACGTTGTTTAATAATAAGTTTAATCGGCAAGTTGTAGTCAAGCGTGAGCCAATCTCAAGTAAAAAAAAATATACCGCCAATTGCTATGTATAAAATTATCTGTCAAAGTAACTTTGCTGTGTGTATTTTTTTTATAACAGGTTTGCACTTGACCATAGTTTGCCAGATGGTTAACATATATATTTGGATATAATTTAAGATTCATATTTGTAACTATTTCTTAGTATTGTAGTGTTCTGCTGAAGTCTACAACAAGCCCTATATAATGCTGCATTGATATAGTCGATACGAAATTGTGTGAATAAGTGTGATATGTGACAAACCGTTTGATGTTGTTATGGCTGTTGGTTGAATGAGGTTTGGTAATAAAAACATGTTCTCAAGTTCAATTTCTGACTTTTATTTCATTTCTTACATTTATTACCACTTACTATTATTATTGTGGCTTGTCTATTTTAGCTTCCCGACCATCAATCAATCGATTCTTTATTTACAAAAAAATACTGTATATATAAATAAATGACACAAATTTAAAGTCTCTGGCTTCGGAACTAGAAAATTTATCATATTATAATTTTTAGCAAATTATCTGTCTCAGAAACCAGCTCCTTCCCTATTAAGGATCACAAAATGTCAATAAGACAGAGATAAGACTTACAATAAACAATCCTACAAAGTTTGATAGTTAACATGTGTCATGTACGGAGATTTCAGCCGGTAACTATCAAGCTAAGCTAGCCAAGGTATAATTCACATAATTAATAATTAACATTTAGGTATATAATATACACAAATTGATATTTACGACTAGACTTAACAGAAATTATGTTCTAAGACTACATATATGAATAAGTTTTTTATGGAATCTGAGATAGTAAAAATATATGTATTAGGTCCATAAATATACACAATAGATACCTGAGAAAGTACATAATATTAATAATATTCTTTCGTCTGTCAGGGTGTCTGATGATTATGTACTATATCTTAAATACTATATAAAAAATCTTTTTTATATCTTAAACGGTTATTGAAAAATGAGCGAGAATAATCACGACCTAGTGGTTAGGGCGTCCTGACGGTATCAGAAATACGCAGGTTCGATCCTGCCGGTCGTGATTATTTTCGCTCATTTTCCAATAAACGTTTAAGTTAAACAATAGTGCGGGTTTAGCCGTTTCTTACACCCTAGGCTGCAGCAATGCTTAACATCAGGCAGGCTGTAGTCAAACGTAAAACTAACCCACGTAAAAAAAAAGCACTTGACAAAAATAGCTCATTATATACCTACTATGTTTTATTTAATTTCAGTAACACTACAAATTACCTACCAACATATAATACTGATGATTCCTAATTCTAACTTAAGTACAAAGACTATCAATAACATGATTCTGTGATCTTTATATTTTAGAGAGCTTATTATGAATATATTTTGAGGAAACAATTACTCAAAATGCTTGAAAGATTTAAGCTTGAATTAATAAATTAATTATTTTTGCCCGTAATATATTCATAGAAATAAAGGTTTCAAACATGTTTAATTTCAAGGACATGTTCTTGGTGTAGGGCGAGCATCAAGCCACCCTCGCTTAGAGTAAGTATTATCGCATCTTTATATCTACCATTTCATTTTGAGTTACACTCTTTCATTCCTGTTCACTTCATTTTGGAATGGTGACCGTATTTTTATACAAATTGATTATAAACTTTCCTGATTGATAGACCTCCCAACTCATCCTATACATCTCACATGTTTCTACTATACCCCGGATATAATTTCACACGTATTTATCCAGGCAGGGGTTAATCTCCGCCACTAATCAGTCCAGCCGTTCGATTGTGAAGACGCAGACATACATTTATAAATAGATGAGTTAGTTCGTATCAGAGTGGTCACACTGTTGTAGAAATATTTACACATTTACACACACATACACATAGTCACTTGTAGCTACTAGTCTTATAATAAGAGTTATTTGCCTAAAGCCTATACCAATGGGATACTACCGCTTTATCATGAAGCTTTTTAGTCAAGGACCGAAGAACAGTCATCATCAGTTTCGTTAGGTTTTTCCTCCTTCTTCTTCTTGGGCTCCGCGGCCGCGGCGGGGGCTGCGCCCCTTGCCGGCGCGGCGCCGACGGGTCCTCCATTTCCGGCCGGTTGCCGCCGGATCTGATGATGGTAGAGAGCTCGCGTATGTTCACTTCTTCCAGAGACCACGCCGAAGAGACCAGGCCAGTAGGGCTCCACGATCACTTCACCCGCCTTCAGTATGGTGGAGTCTTCTCACCGGTAACATCATCATCATCATCAACGAGGTTGAAAGAGTAAACACAAGCTAATTCAGCCTTTGATGCCATTTTAATAAATGACTAATAGACTAGTTTGATGTATGAAGCCTTTTGCGATCTTCAAAGCGAGAGTGAATCGGTTCTTACTGGGTAAGCACGTTCCATCCTAGACCGTAATGATTGCTTACCATCAGGCGAATAACGGTCAAGACAAACCCATTACTTGTATAAAAAAAATCTTTCTATCCCCTTCTGGCTACGGAGCGCAGCTACAGTAATGTAATTTATTTTCCCGAGATATGTGTCAGATCCTTCCTTCTCGTGTATTTAGGTGGTCCGTCCGAAGTTGTCCGCGTAGTAATAATGTTCGCCGAACCACTCGCCATGCTCGTTCAGAAACCTGCGGAAATAAGTGCAATCTAAATATATAAAACACAAACGTGACTGACTGACATAGTGCGTTGATAACGCACAACTATACCACTGGACGGATCGGGCTGGGATTTGGCATGCAGGTGAATTTTGTGACGTAGGCATCCGCTAGGAACGATTTTTGGAAATACCTACTACTTCTTAATGCGAGCGAAGCCG
Source organism: Macaria liturata (assembly GCA_964023185.1). Lineage (NCBI taxonomy): Eukaryota > Metazoa > Arthropoda > Insecta > Lepidoptera > Geometridae > Macaria > Macaria liturata. The sequence goes on from OZ026828.1 coordinate 10,741,904, forward strand.
CGAGCACCCAGTACTTTATTAAAATAACTTATTTTGATTAACCTTTCGGAAATAAGTTTCTTCACTTACCAACTAAAGTTATAATAATCAACTTGTTAGTGGATAATAAATAGTGGATTATGAAGAAACAACACATATTATATTAGTGTGGTCTTCTTCTCGAGGTGCCATCTCCTACCAGAGGTCGGCTATTAGGTATACGGCCAATTTTCACCTTTGACACAGCAGCGCGAAATAGGGATCATGTTACACAAATGCGGAACGTTTCCGCTCGGTAACGAAACGCCAATCAAAGACGTCAAAACTGATCCACTAATCATAGAAGTTACAAGGAGTTCTACAATTGGCGTTTCATTTCCGAGCGGAAACGTTCCGAATTTGTGAAAAACCCTACAGCGATGTGTTTCGCAATGAGTCGGATACGGATCCGATTCGATTGAGACGGAAATCAATCGGTACGGAATGGATTTTTTCAAATCACAATGCTTTCATATCTACGATTCTTTTGGTAAATTTATTCAACAGAAAAATCGGAATCTTTCCCTGAGCCAAAAGCTGGCGGATTCATTTCCGTCGATGATTTGTTTTTTCATGATATTAAACCCGATTTACACTTAATTATATATTCATTTATTTTTATATATAATTATTCATATGAAATCTACAGTAAAAATGGTAAAATTAGCCTTAAAATAGAATTTTAAAATTTCTACCATTTCTACTACGAGCGGATCGGATCAAAATTATGCCAAAATATATGGAGTTAGATATGATATATACTTACTGGACAAACATATCAATATGTTTCAATATCAGCTTCAACTTGAGATCAGGCATCTGCGTGGCGTTCAGGAATTCAGGCAGTTTCACTGCAAACAAAATAGGTAGTATTTAATATACAATAATTTATTAATTACTTAAAAGGTACGTATTATTGATTGAATGCCTTCGTCCAACACTGGAAGATTCTGAAGACCCGCATTTATAAAATGCAAATATTTTGACATGCAAAATAATACTAGGGTGAACTCACGGAGCGGTTTTTTCCCGCGCCAGCCGCGGCGGCGGCACCGCGTTTAATTTTCAAATTCACGAATTCGGAGTTTTGTGCGGCGCCGCTGCCGCCGCGGCAGCGATTAACGCCCGCAAACCTGGCGGTTGATTATCGCAAGAAGGACCTTCGCCGGACTTTGATCGCAGAGCGCGCGGGTGGAAACCACCGCGGGAGTAAACCGCGTCGTGAAATGTGTGAAAATAGGTACATATCTGTATTCTACAAAGGCTGCGGTGCCGGCACCGCGGCGGGCGCGGGAAAAAACCGCTCCGTGAGTCCTTAGCGTTAGTATTCTAAAATACGTAATCTTATTATGACTTAATTATAAACTACAAATGGAATTTGTGCAAATCACCAGCTTGCCGGTGTGGAGCTCCCGAGCAGACTGTCAATCACGTGGTATTTGACTGTCCTCTAACAAGTATGACGGATAAATGGAGGATTTTAAAACCTTCGCTGCAGCACACTAAACACTAAGTCTATGAAGTAGAGATGAAGAACCTATTTGTTTCATACATTTGTAACAAATTAACAAATTAAAAATTGACGATGTAAAACTATGACATTTCAATAATAAAAATAAAGTGAACAAATAGGCTGCAGAAATGCTTAACATCAGGCAGGTTGTAGTCAAAAACAAATCTATCCCACGTAAAAAAAAAAAACTATCAGAAGACTTGCTAACCTCATATTGTTGGAAGTCGGTTTAAAAATAGAAATACGCCGACTAATTTTATTGCTAACGTGGCTAATTGCTAAGTAATTGAATTTCTTATTAATCACACAAAACGTTGTCAACAAGTTAGACTAGTCATCGTAACAATTTGCAAATGTTTGGAGATACTTAGAATTGATAGCAGAACACGTTCCAACAATATCTAGAAATTTTGTCTGTTTATCTGTGTCTCTGTTTGTCTGTTTTGCATTTAAACGCTCATCACGCAAAAACGGCCGAATGGATCTTCACGATGGATACAGTGTCCTCTGGCAGTGGTTTAGATTTATTACTTTTTGGGCTTAGGTATCCTACCGATTCTCAAGTCGTTTTCTTGATACTTTAAAATAATGAGAAGTAGTTTAGTTTTTTAATGATTTTTGCCAGTAAAATGAATGCCAAGAAAAAAACATTATCTTAAAAAAACCTTCTGCTGATATAATTTTGTCAGTTTCACTGAGCTACCTACAAATATCACTACATACTCGTAGCATAAAGCAAATTCGCTTTAGATCGCTTAGATCTTTAAAACTTCACAACGGATTTTGATGACGATTTTTTATAGATAGTGTGATTCAAGAGGTAGGTTTAAAACTTTAAAATCTTTAAATGTATAAGAATGCCAAGCCGCGTGCAAAAAACTAGTTACATTTAAAAACTAGTGGGTGCTCGCGGCTTCGCTCGCATTAAGAAGTAAAACATGCATCCCTTATTTCACCCCTTTAAGAGTAGCATTTCCAAAAATCCTTTCTTAGCGGATGCCTACGTCATAACATCAACCTTCATTCCAAATTTCAGCTCAATCCGTCCAGTTGTTTTGGCTGTGCGTTGATAGATCAGTATATCAGTCAGTCACCTTTGAGTTTTATATATTTAGAAGATGTATACTCGTATTGCGTGTCTAAACCTTAAATGTGTTAGAATTTTAATTGGTTAACATTTTTAGCTCATTACTGGTGTGAAACAATAGTTTATTGATATTCACATATATTTTAAAAGTATTTCCGCTTACATTTGGGCATATATTAGCATAACATTGTATAAACTTTTTTTTGTTAGCTTATAAATCGGTTCAATTTAAGAAAATTGTTGTATTAAAAAAAAACATTTAATAGAGAGAACACAAGCCAACCGCGATTTCCTTCGCAAATCAATACAGTTTTAATGAACTTATTTTAAAAAAAAACCTGATTCAATATCGCATCAATATTTTAGCTAACTAAAATGCCACCTAATATAAAACATGTACCAGAAGTAGAAGACGAAGGTTTGACGAAGCTAGTGGCGCCTCAGGCTGGTCCGCGGCAGTACCAGATAATATGGTATCGAGTGGCTATGTGGACGTATTTACACATATCAGCTTTGTACGGACTTTATCTGTTGCGGTACTCCACTTCTTGGCGAACTAACGTATTTAGTAAGTAATCAAATAAATAAATATTCCGAGACATTTCACACAGCGCCATCTAGCCCCATACTAAGCAAAACATTTCACACAGCGCCATCTAGCCCCACACTATGCAAACGCTTGTATCATGGGTAACAGATATAATACGTACATACATCTCTATTGTAAAGCGTCTTCTTATCTCTTATACCGGGCTACTGATATGAATTAGTTATCAGCCCTTAAATTGGATTTAAAATTGGTTAATGTTTGTCTTTTGAAATTTAAGAAAAGTGAGGGTATTTTTAACCTACCTACCTTGTCTTCTACCCGTCTGATTTGAAGTATGATTATAGTCTATGGTACCACCTGTAGATGATACACTAACTAACATAATAACATTTTTTTTTCAGCTTGCTTCACTTTTTACCTGAGCGCGGTGGCAATATGCGCGGGCGCACACCGCCTGTGGTCACATCGCTCGTACAAAGCTACAACACCTCTGCAGATATACATTATGCTATGCCACTGCTTGGCATTTGAGCACACTATATTTTCTTGGGTTAAAGACCACAGGTATACAGTCTATTTATATTGTCTTCAGCCAATCTTATGACTACAGGTCAAATTTTTTACAAGTGAAAAATAATGCTATTGCTACATAAATGGACTAATTCTAATAATCATTAAACGAGGACACATGTCCTCGTAAGACACATGTCTTACGTGGAAGGAACTGGGCGTTCACCACGACTTATCTGATATCCACCCTTCTAACCTAGTCCCTTTAATCCTAATTCTACCAATATGTTCTGCCCACCATGACGTACGGTGGCGAGACATGGACATTTACTTAAGATTAAATTAGAAAGTATTTATAAGATCAGGGTAGCGCAGAGAGCGATGGAGAGGTCCATGCTCGGCATCTAACTTTTAGATTGTGTACGAAACACTGAGATCCGTCGACGAACGAATATTCGAGACGCTGGGTTTACACCTTAAATGGAGTTGGGGGGACACTTCGCTAGACGATTAGATGAAAGCTGGAGTAAGGCAGACCGAGTGGTGGCCAATGGCTTGTCACCTAACGTCGGGCGTCCAGCAAGATGGGTCGACGAAATAACATTTGTCACAGGTCAAACCAGGATGAGGCTGGCTAAAGATCGAAGCCAATGGCATATTATGAGAGAGGCCTATACCCAGCAGTGCGACGAAACCGGCTGTGGATGATGATGATGAACCTAGTCCTAGTCTGAGAACTCCCCTTACGAATTAATTCTTTAGTAGAGTCACGTTACTCTCAGTCATCAAGAAATACGATTCAAAGAAAGATATAATTCAAAGCAATGGCAGCGACATTTTAAATTGATGATTCCATCTATTGGTTCCAGACTGCACCACCGCTACAGCGACACGGACGGCGACCCTTACAACGCGTCGCGCGGGTTCCTCTACTCGCACATCGGCTGGACGGTGGTGGACAGGCACCCTGAAGTACGCAAGCGAGGCCGCCTCGTCGACTTGGCAGATATATATGCCAACCCCGTAGTCATGTTCCAGAAGAGGTTAGTTTATGGATTGTACCTTTAATAATTACAAGTGGGTGCTCGCGTCTTCGCTCGCATTAAAAAGTAAAACTTGCGTCCCCTATTTCACCCCCTAAAAAGTGGCATTTCCGAAAATCCTTTCTTAGCGGATGCCTATGTCATAACACCTAACTGCATGCCTAATTTCAGCCCGATCCGTTCAGTGGTTTGGGCTGTGCGTTGATAGATTACTATGTCAGTAAATTTTTATGAGCATGATACACATATAATTTGCGAATTACGTCATAATTGCTTATGTATACCGTAGGTGGCGAAAATAAACGGCCAATTGGTTAATCAGTTGCATATACCTATATAATTCAGTTTTAATTAATTTTTGATCACTTAATGAAAGGCTGATCATTTGTTTTCCATCAGTGACGTTTTTAAGTCTTTAGGTTAGGTAATTTTTTTAAAAGCAAGCGTTAGCTGGCCTATAGCCGGCCTGATGTTAAGCACCACTGTAGTTCAAGATGTTGCACGTTTGCCTAGAAGAAACCTATTTACTCTGGATTTGAAGATCCCTGGGTAATAATTTTCTGGAAACAGGGCTCCTGGTAGAGAGCAATAGAGAGGTATTTGTTGTGCAAATGGACCTTAAACATGTTTAAAAGATTCTTAGTTTTTGGGGTTCCGATTTCAAGATGAAACAGAATCCCTAATCCTGATTTACAGTTTTACACAATATAATTTACTTTTTTGTTTCCGCTATAATGGTATGCTGAATGTGCTGAGGGTTTCTTAAGTGTGGTAATTAAAGTGATATCATTAAAAGCTTTATCGTTTTTTTTACAAGGAATAGGTTTGCATTTGACCGTAATTCGCCTGATGGTAAGCAATCATTATGGTCTAGGATGGAACGTGCTTATCCAGTAAGAACTAATTCACTCTCGCTTTGAAGATACTAAGAAAATAAATTATTTGCAGGCACGTCATCTGGATGAACCTGGTCTTCGGCATTATAATACCCACATTGATCCCCGTCTACTGCTGGCACGAGAGAGTTTCAGTCGCCTTCCACCTCAACATACTCCGTATCATTCTCTGCGTGAACGGAACATTCTCTATCAACAGCTTCGCACACATATTCGGGACCCGACCTTACGATAAGAACATAGCACCGACACAAAATATCCTCACAAATGTACTGACTTTCGGCGAAGGCTTCCACAACTACCACCACACCTTCCCCTATGATTATAAAGCGGGGGAGTTTGGACACTTTCTGAACTTCTCCGCCAGTTTCATAGCGTTTTGTGCGAAGCTCGGTTTGGCGTATGATTTGAAGGAAGTGTCTAAGGAGGTATTGGAACAACGCATGGCTAGAACTGGAGATGGAAACGAAGATAAATATGGTCTGAGTTTTGTAGAAGATATGGTATCGTCTCCTAAGGTTTTATAAATCATAAATTTGCGTAAAGTGCAGATTTTTTTAAAAACTATACTTTAAAAGAACTATTCATATACTTTACAATAAATTTATTTTCATTTTATCATTATTTGTTTGTAATCAGTGTCTCCAAAATGGTTATAACAATTCTGATTAAATTCTATATTTTAAATATTTTATTTGTTTTAAATTAATGTATGTGTATGTATTTAATCGCTGTAGTTATTTCGATAAAAATGTACATATATGTTACGGTAAAAGCCCTAACTGTAAACATACAGGTTTGTTTCTGTTTGTAAACTAATAATAATAAAAAATGCTCGATGTAGGCTTCGGTATCTCTACTGCATATCGGAATAACTGGAAAAACTTATGAATCACCTTACTTCGTAATTTTACAGTTACATACACTAATAAATAAACATATATTTAATTGGAAAAGCTTTTAATTTGAAATTTACATTGAAATAAATGTGCATTCTTGACAACTGAAGTTAGTAAGATACTAGTGCCTGCTTGCGGCTTTGTATCACAATAAACTGATAAACAATTTGTTGGTAACAACATAATTACAAGCCAATGAATAAAATTCAATGTTATTAGGTTTGATTGTGGGAAATAAAGCCAACTAGCTGTCTTTGTAATTTATTATTTATTTATTTAATAACAATCAAAAAGGTCGAAGCCAATTACATTAATTATTTAAAACAATACTTATTCTACAAACACTTAATCAAATATAACTTAATAATAATCATCATAATATAGTCAAACAAGTCAAATTTATATATTATCTACATTAAAACATTCATTCATTTATTCTTTTGCTCGCAAAATCTCATGTAGTGTGAGGTTTTAACTGCTGTGATTCTACTTTATGGTTTTGCTATGTATGTAATTATGTTTAGATACAGTGCGGTACAATGTATGTAATAATTAAGGAATTCGTATAAAAAAGCTTTTATATTAAATTTACTGTTAGAAGATTTTTGTGATAGTATTTTTTAACTCAATCTGTACAATATCAAACGTGGCTTTAGCTCTAAATTTTGTTGTGCAAGTTAAGTTGTAAATGTTTTATGGTCCCATTTTATATCAATAAGCGAATGCAGTTTGTATGCAACACTTGCTACTTATATACAAGACCACTCACTGATAAGATTAAATATATAAATATTATTATGGGATGTTCCACACAGCGCCATCTAGCTCTGCAAATGCTTGTGTAATGGGTACTAGATAACCGAACGGATATGATACATTGTACTTTTGTGATTGACTGATTTGCAGTATCATCCCATCATAATTTTGTACTACGCAAAAGATGTTGTGATGTTTTAACTTTAACGGGTTTGCACTTGGCCATAGTTTACTTGATAGCAAGCAAAGGCTATGGCCTAAGATGGAGCGTGCTTACCAGATAAGAACCAATTCACTCTCGATTTGAAGATCGCTGGATTATAGTGCGTGGGGAACAGGGAGTCAGGCAGGGAGTTCCACAACCTTGTGGTACGAACAAAAAATAAATATATTAAAAGATTTCGTGATGTGACAAATAAAATAGGATATAAAATAGATTGAACATAAAATAGTCGTGCCATAAACATAAAAATATTGACATACATACTTATTTAAATCACTTACCTATACTGTTAATTTTTACTGCATTGCCGTTTCAATCCATTTGGACTATCGTTTTGTTTTGTGTTAGTCCTCCAGTTAATTTGAATTATTTTATTTTAACTTAGTTCGTTATGTACATAGTTATGTGTAGTTTTTGATCATAAAAAAGTCTCGTGAAAAGTAAGTAAAATAAATTAATAAAATAAAAAAGTATTAGTTCAGATACAACATACATTATTTTTTTATTATTGTACATACATTGCTGTATATGTATGTAGGTGCTGCATGCTAGTGAAATCACATTTATGAGTAATCGATTAATATTTATTACGGGGCACTTCTTCTTATCGAATGAGAGTGGCCAACTCTGGTGTCGAGAATTTATCAAGCCGCCCTAAGGGCCTCTGACATGGCTTAGCGACTAATTTAATGTGTCATCCGACCCACGGAAGCACCCAAAATGGAATGCCACTTTTCGGTGACCCATCCAAGGACTGACCGTGTCGTCTTTTGCTTAACATTGGTAATCGTATGCGATTGCCTCCGCTAGCTGAGCTACGGGACACTAAAATAATGTAGCAAAGTTAGAATGGTCTAGCAATATATTTTGTTGTATTTAAAAAAAAATAACATATTTTAACCGGATACCGACTACAGCAGAAATAGATATAAAAAGGGGGGAGAATACATTAATTTGCTAAGATCGTGGGAAGAAATCTCTATATCATTACTATAGTTTAAATTTGTGTGCGTGGGTATTTAGACCATTCGTTTGTTAGATGCCGCTGGAAACGTTGTAATGTACCTATGTTCTACTCATATAATAAGGACGGACGGAGTGTGGGTTTAGTAGTAGTAGGTTAAGTATGTGCGTATGTTTATTCGTTCATTCTCCACGCTCAATCAGCTGAATGAATCAATTTGGATATATGTTGTTATGGAAGAAAACAATATACTTTTTTTATAACAAGAACGAGTTTGCACTTGGCCATAGTTTGCCTGATAGTAAGCAAAGGCTATGGCCTAAGTTGGAGCGCGCTTACCCGGTAAGAACCGATTCACTCTCGCTTTGAAGTTGGCTGGATTATAGTGCGTGGGTAACAGGGAGTCAGGCAGGGAGTTCCACAATTTTGCAATATACGAAGAGGACAAGCAACATTATGTCTGGAGTCCGGCTTGAAAACTCGACAGCCTCTCTCTCTTTCTTTCTCTAGAGTAAGGATCTTCATTTTATCGCATGAGGCCACTCTCATGTTATTAAAAAAGCTCGATTAATGCAGGCAACGCCGAAGGGCATCGCTAGTACAAATATATTGAGTAAGTTCCGATCGACTTCCGTTTTTTTGTGCGCACAGAAGGACATATAACAATACAAAAACACACGCACAATAGATTTCAAATAAGATAAATATTCATTAGTAAAATAAAATAAAAATAGCCCTTTATTTCAGAGGCCTATTCATTAGTAATCAGTTAATTAATATAAGAGGTTATGTGTCGATATATTGTGACAATTGATTTATACTAATACCCTAACGCGTATCTTTTGAGACGAATTTAGAAACATTAAATAATAATTTGTTTATTTTTATACAAAGGAAGGTACATTTGTACAATTGTCTACTGGAACAACTGGATTAAGTTTACTCTTTGAAACAGGCGAGTATGGTCAATTAACTTTTTAATAGTACACATTTAATAAGTAAGCAATTATAATTATTTCATTAATAATATACACATTTAATAAATTATCATAATTGTAAGAATATGACTATAATTCAATGATTGTGCATGATTTTGACTGTAAATATAAATAAAAAAAACATCATTAAACATCACTTTTAAAATTAAGTAAAATAGTCGCCAATTAGGACACAAATCTTAGGTTCTGTGTAAAGAAAGTTTTCTCAGTTCGTTTGTGTTTTATTATATGTTTATCTACGGTTCAAACTCACAAAAAATACTTATATACATTTATATCCTTGACAGTTGTACAAAATGGCGCCTAACACCGGTAAAGAACCTATCCCTGAGATGCAAGACGAAGGATTGGCGAAGCTAGTGGCGCCTCAGGCGGGCCCGCGGCGGTATCAGATAACTTGGTCGCGGGTTGTTATTCTAACGTACATGCATATCGCAGCTGTATACGGGGCATATTTACTGTGGCGTACGGCGAGTTGGTACACTGTGGTGTTTAGTAAGTACATACTTTGAAATGGATATTTAATGTAATCAGCATCAGCACACAACCAGCATTATGCTGAGTTGGGGCTGTGTTGTGGCAGATTTTATGTTTGTTTGTTTATTTATGTACTTACTCGTGTTTGTTTTTCTGTTAAATCTGCCACAATATTTCTTTCTGATCGGTGATTTTATAAGGCTAAAATACCATATGGAATTATGGATACGAACGTGAGACTTCGGAAGTGCGTTACTATGCGGAAATTCATTGTAAATGAAATTCTGGAGATGTATGTAAATAGTGTCCTTTCGCTGCTACTGCTCCTTAACCTGCTTCAAACAACAAACTTAGACTATGAAATAAATTATAGTACAATTTTATTATCTTTTTTTTCAGATTGCATGACATTCTATATAACAGTGGTGTCGATATTCGCGGGCGCGCACCGCCTGTGGTCGCACAAGTCTTACAAAGCTACTAAACCTCTGCAAATATTCCTAATGCTGGGACATTGTATGTCGCATCAACATTCCATCTTTCTCTGGGTTAGAGATCACAGGTGAGTTCTAGAACTACTAAAGGATCATCTACATCTAAAATTCTACAATATAGACCTAATTTAGAAAGCAAATGCTAAGTAAAAAAAATACGTTAAAATGTCTTTAAACAAAAAAGAAACAGCATTTAGATAGACAGATAGAAAACACTTAATTATAAACACCAACAAACGGGAATGAACACAATGAAACATACAAAACTTAAAATGAGTGTCCTAATTGGCGACTTTATCGCTCAAAGGGATCTCTTCCAGGTAATTTACATTTACAATCAATAAATCGACAATCTCTTTCCTAAAACAGTTTTTATATACGAGTCTGTTGACGTTGTTTGAAATTAGATTTAGCAACCGAGTCACCGAACACGCGCACATGTGTGCAGATATGTGCGGATTTTAATGGAACCTGGCATTCAAACGACGCGCGAGTGTGTGGGATAACGTCCAATGGTCGACAATATTATGTGGACAGTCTGTATTGTATTAATATTTGTTGCATTATTCCAGACTGCACCACCGCTACAGCGACACGGACGGCGACCCTTGCAACGCGTCGCGCGGGTTCCTATACTCGCACATCGGCTGGATATGCGTTGACAGGCACCACGAGGTGCACCGGCGCGGGCGGCTGCTCGATATGACCGATATGGCCAATAATGCTGTTGTTATGTTCCAGAAACGGTAAGGTTCATTTGACAGTTATAGACTTACTCTAATACTTTATGAACAGTAACAGAGCATATCAACTTGATTTCCAACACTTCCAGCTTACAGACTTTTCGTTTAAAAGCTAATAAGAATATATTTATTTTAAAATTCTGTCGGGACAAATCGTTGCTTGCTCTACATTTTTTTTTATTTCTTTTGCTTTACTTCTAACTGTGAGGCACCGGTTGTAATAATATATAATTTTGGACATCTAGTTTATATTAGGTAAGTATATATTAATATACCTACTAGTAGACGCCCGCGGCTTCTCTCGCATTATTTCAGGAAAAGAGTAGCCTATGACACTCCTCAGACCTCATACTACCTACATACCAAAAATCATCATGATCCGTTCAGTCGTTTTAGCTTTATGAGCGTTTAAATAAACAGCGACACAGATAAACAGCCAAACATTCTATAAATTGTTGGAACGTGTTCTGTTATCAATTCTAAGTATCTCCAAACATTTGTTTTAATATCTTCAATGTTCAGACATTCGACTCTCTTCAGCTTTATTATATGTGTAGTTATTTAGGCATTTATAATTACTTGTATCTTTTTATTTCCAGGCACAAAAGCTGGCTCAACGCAACAATGGCGTTAATACTGCCAACTCTAATACCAATCTTACTTTGGAAGGAATCCCTCTTAGTATCATTCCACGTCAACGCCTTCCGCCTCATATTCAGTGTGCACGGCCTGTTTACTATCAACAGTCTAGGTCACATGTTCGGAAGCCGACCTTACGACAAGAACATATGCCCGACGCAAAATGTATTAGCAAACGTATGGTCTTTTGGAGAAGGTTTTCACAACTACCATCATAGTTTTCCCTACGATTATAAGGCAGGGGAATTTGGTAGTTACTTCAATTGGACAACCAGCTTTATAGATTTCTGTTCGAAGTTCGGATTGGCGTATGACTTGAAGGAAGTCTCTAAAGAGGTGTTGGAGCAACGGATGTCTAGAACTGGCGATGGAAGTGATGATAAATACGGATTCAGTTTTGTTGAAGATATGATTTCATCTGCTAAGGCTAAGCAACTGTGAATTTAGTTTATATAATATATATTAAAGTACCTATCCTACCAGTATTCATAAATTTCAGTTTAGGTTTAGGCGTATTCTTACTTATTTCCCTTCTTAGTAATTGGCTCGACTCTACCAATCTGTCAAGAAGTCTACATTGACACATATATTCTTAGCAGATCAATTAGAAGACCAGATACTAAGATTCGTGATAATTTTTCATTTTGAGAAGAACCGAGGATTTTAAAATAAAGATATTAATAAAAAAACGAATATCTGTAAAACTTGTAACGCTGCGGATTTAGCTAGTATTATTATATTGTTACAAACAATGCTATTTTGTTACAAATAGCTTAATCACAAAGCAATTAAAACACAAAATTACGTTACGCGCATCAAATAATCAATCGGCGGGCATTGTATGTATAATTAATGAATAACACTTGGAAATAAATATTCAGAGCGTTGTAAAGGCCTTATTAGTTTCATTGAACTAGGGTTCAATGTTAATTAAGTGTGACCTAACTGAACATAATTACTTTAAAAATGCCTATTTTGGTACTCAGACCTTCCAATGATGTGGTGTAAAAGTAGTGACCAACAAGCGCACAAGTTTTGCAGTAAAAAAAAAACAAAAGATTTCCTCATATACGATAAAAAAAATATGTAGGATCAGAAAGTGTTCCGATTCGGTCGCTTGTGCACAATATGTGAATACCTCATAAACTTTATATGTAGGCACATGATCGCAATATTATGTATGTACTAGTGGGTGCTCGCGGCTTCGCTCGCATTAAGAAGTAAAACATGTATCCCCTATTTCACCACTTAAAAAATGCCTTTTCTAAATATCCTTAGCGGATGCCTACGTCATAATATCTACCTGCTTGCCAAATTTCAGCCTGATCCGTCTAGTAGTTTGGGCTGTGATAGATCTCTATTGTCAATCAGCCAGTCACCTTTGAGTTTTATATATATATGTACCTAGATATAGATTGTGACAGAAATGGTTTAACTTTAGTTTAAGATTAAGATATAACGTATTATAATTAACCTGTTTACCTAGATGTTAAAGCGCTAAACTAAAATATAAGATGTCACTTGGATTAATTAATGTAATTGGTGATAACCGTATTAATTAAATAATATATAATAAATAATTAAATAAACTTTGAAAATACTCTATTGTTATTGCACGGTGGTCCAAATCAGTGCCGTTTACAAATAGACTAAGATAGCATGAGTGTAGCGAACTCTAGTGTAGAGAGTTTAGTTTTTTAGCCTGTACTGTACCATAAATAAAGCTAAACAAATGACTAAGCCTCGAAACAAATAAAGTATAGATTTAAAGAAGTTTACTCTGTGAGATGTAAAAAGTATCACATCACAAATTTAGGCACCCAAAAGAAGAACATAGCAAACCTAGGTTCGGGTTCATGGTTTACAAAGAATCTAGAAAATACAAGCCGGTGTAGCGCCGGATTCGAACCAGGGTGCGTCTGGATGAAAAGCAGATACTAGAACCGCTGAGCCACACACGCTTTTTTGGTGACAATAATTAAATAATATTATGATCAGTGCTAATAGATTATTTCTGATAGTTGTTTATTCATATCGTCCCTCCATTGCTTTCTAGGCCTGCCGCGAGGTCTTTAATAATAAATTATTTATAATTGTATAAGTACTTTGCCCAAGAGCACTCCCCTAGCGAATTAATTCTGCGAGGGAGTCACGACCCTCAGCCATGAGGAAATACGACTCAAGAGAGAGTGAAGTACTTACCAAACAGCCGCGCGAGGTGTATGGCGCCGTAAACTCTCGACGGGAGGTGCTCGGTGCCCACGCGCGGGATGATCTGCCACTTCGCCACCTGGGGACATACGGACAAACATGCGAATAATGGCATTTAGAGTTAATTATTAAGAAATTTAATAAAGTAGGCTCTAGCATAAGCAGGGCTGGAAGTAATTTACGCAAAAAACATTATACTTAATTTTGAAAATGTTTTTTTTTATTATTCTACGATAATTCAAAAGCAGCCGAACATACGTGGTTGGTACTAGAGACGTCCATAGAGCCGTACAACAGAACCTATTGGGGCTATACCTTCTCAAGTAGCAGCGAGAGTGGCGTGCGTGTGGGCGGCGTGGGCGCGGCGGCGGGCGGCGCGCGCCAGCCCTCGCTCACTGACGACCCGCTGCTGCACACACTGCAACACCGGTACATCATGTTCATAGATAGATAGATTACAATAATAATACTTAGAATTGGCGGTGTAGTCGTTCCGTGTGTTTATATGTATTACATTTGGGGCAAAGATGATATAAAATAAAGCCATAAATGAGTAGCACAAATCCTAGTTAAAATTTTGAAAAGACGATCTTTTTTTAAAACTTAGTTTGAAAACTATCTTGCAACTTGTCTAACCAGAAACGAATGAGTGAATTAAGATGTATATAGCATATTTTTGCAAATTTCTATCACAATTGCTATTTGTATGGCGATGAAATGATTTTATAAATACTTTATACTTTATCCAACTATCACTCCATACTCACAAATATCTTTGGTTGGCACAAACAAGCAAAAAAAACAATATAAGTATGTTTACCATATTCAATACCTTTACTTTACGCCAGCACAAGTTAGATTACCTTCAATACTAAACTGACAAATATACGAGAAATTTTCATGCAAATTGTTATAAGTACAGCTAATTTATGAATAAATCCCAAAAAAGAAGGTACAATACATTATAGGTAGGTATTCGAACAACTGACAACTATACCCCAACAATAAAACGTGTAGACAATATGGCAGCGCCATTTGTATGCCTCGTAGGTACAACTTATTTGGCTTTCGTTTTTGTTCTGACAACATGCGTAATTATTTTTAGAGTAGAAAAAAAAATAGAGTCTGAGACCCAATACACAACGATTTATTTAACGCATTTGGTCACAAAATAACATAGTAAAGGGTCAAATCCATTATCTCCTTTTTAAGATTTAAGTAAGGGCCCGTTGACACATGGCTGTCCGTTTTACTGGTACGTTTACACATGGCAGTCCGTTTTACTGGTACATTTTTGACAACTGGTTAACTCACAACTGTTCACATACACCTACTTCCAATAGCTCTTTTGTGATGACTGAAACGGAGGTCACTGAAGTTGTCTTAATAATTAACTCATTAAAGTTAAGTTATTGTTCTGGTGTTGACAATATTAATGCCAAAATCATTAAAGATAATAAATGTGTACTAGCAGGCTTGTTAGTTCATATCTGCAACCTAGCTATAAACTCTGGTCTATTTCCTAAAGCCTTTATCTATAATACTACCAATACATAAACAAGGTTCCAAAGATAACATTAGTAACTATCGTCCAATATATATATTACCTACCTTTTCTAAAATTCTTGAGCGAATTATAAACAAACAATTAACTAGGTAACTACTTAGAAAACCGGTACTTACTATCACCTAAACAATACGGCTTCCGCAGAAATCGGTCCACCGCTCAAGCAGTTGGTGACCTTCCTGAGCATGTAGCCAAGAGTCTAGATTCTGGGGACATATGTCTGGCTATATTTCTAGACTTGGCTAAGTGCTTTGATAGTTTATCAATCCCTATCTTATTAAATAAACTAGAATACCTAGGCGTTAGAGGTACACAACACCATTTTTTTTTATCATTATCTTACTGAAAGAAAACAAAGCGTTAGGCTCGATAACGTTATAAGTGAGACCGAGAATGTTACTTTCGGGGTTCCCCAGGGGAGTATATTGGGTCCCACGCTGTTTTTGACTTTTATTAACCAATTATGCAGTCTCGAGCTGCCCAATGGAAAGATTATCGGTTTCGCTGACGACACCTGCCTGGTCTTCAGAGCCAAAACGTGGCCTGAATTATTTGAGGTAGCTCAAGGTTTCAATATAGTGTTGGGTTGGCTAAACCAACACTTGCTTACCCTTAACGCTGATAAAACTAAAGTGATTACTTTTTCACTAACAAAACGGACACAACCTTCTGCTAATCTTACTATCTTGGCTCACACATGTACAAATAACAACGAGTGCTTTACTAATGACTGTACATGTAGGGTATTGGAAAGGGTCGAAAATATACGCTACTTAGGAGTCATTATTGATAGACATTTAAATTTCAAAGCACACATTCAAACCCTGACGGGCAGAGTACGAAAACTGATTACTATCTTTAAAAACATCATACTTCGCTCTCTGTGAGTCACTGATCACCTATTGTATCGAGAGTTGGGGTGGATCAGACAAAACACACGTCCTAAAAGTTGAAAAAGCTCAACGAGCTATTTTAAAAGTGATAAATTCGCTCCCTTTTCGATACCCAACAGTAGATTTGTACAAAAAGACAGATGTTTTAACAGTTAGACAACTTTTTATTTTTAAAACTTTAATAATATCAACATAAAAACTGCCCACTCGTATAGAGTGAGAAACGCCGCAAGGACATTGTAGTGAGATCTACTAAAACCAGGACTGCTTTCATTCAGGGCTTTCCATGCTTTTTGGGTGGTTATATATATAACAAAATATCAAAAGAATTACCAATAAGACACTTAAATATGTTTAACCTAAAGAAAGAATTAACAAAATATCTTAAAAAACTTTCGTATGATGAGACAGAAAAACTATTAGTTGTTATTAAATAAAATATATTTATTTATTTATACAAACGTACACATACACACACACACACACATTAATTATTATACTATAAACCATATTTAAATCAGTTACTAAGCACTTGTAGTAGCTTAATTAATGTCAACACAAATGGGGAAGTGGTGCCCCTGAGATACAAGCCTAGCTTAGTTCAGAGGCACCAGTTCATAATTAAATTGTAGCACTCAAATTATTTTAGTTGTATATTTCATTATCTTAGTCTTAAGCTACAAATTTTGTAAATATGTAGATTTAAGTTCAATAAAAAACTTTTGATTTTGATTTCATTTGTTTTTAACGGATACGTCATAAATTTATGCTCTGTTCACACATAGGCACTGTATAACGTACAACGGATCCTACATTACTGGATGCGATGTTCACACATAGGTACCGTATAACGTACCATCAGTATGTTATGTTGTATGTCGCATCACTCCCCCTCCTACACCGCCCGCCGCGCATACAGTATCTATCCGTTAAAATTCTACGTATCCGTATATTTTTACCGTTCCGTCATCCAGTACTCGAGGACAAAACGGAACGTCATTTTTTACGGAACGATATTTTTTACTGTATTCAGAATACTGTGCCATGTGTGAAGTCGCTCATACAACTACATACGCCATCGACGACGAAAAACGTACACGATAACGGAACAGTAAAACGGACACATCTGTGAACCGGCCGTAAGTTTTTTTTTCTTTTTTGGCCATAACTTTGTATTGTGCCAGTTCTCAAGTAAAAAAGTAAGTAACATAGATACTATCCAACAGTTTGTATGAAAAAGTCGTTCATCTCGCCTTGCGTTCACCTCACCTGGATGAAACGGCTTCAAACGCGCGCGGCTCAGTGGATGAGGTGGAGGGCAGTGGTTCATCCGTCTCCGACTGCGACACACCGGACTTGTTCGAGCGGAGTCTGGTAATAAATAAAAAACCTGTTTTTACTGGTTTTATTTATGATACTTCTTATCGAATTAGAGTGGCCAACTCTGGTGTCGAGAGTTTATGAAGCAGCCTTAAGGGCCTCTGACATGACAAGCCGGGAACTATAATTTAACGTGTCATCCGACCCACGGTAGCGCCAAAAATGGAATGCTACTTTTCGAGCACCCATCCAAGCACTGACCGCGTCGACCTTTGCTTAACATTGGTAATCGCATGCGATTGCCTCCGCTAGCTTCTTCTTCCTATGAATAAACTTCTTTAAAATAGTCTCTATTCACAGTAGGTAATTAATAAAGAAAAACACGGCAAAGATAAAACTAAACATACTATTTCCAGTTACTGAGTCCTATCGTTTTTCATTGATCTCGAACTGAACACTAAACGCCTTCACAAAATCCGAGGACATGTGTCTTACGTGGAAGAACCTGAACGTCCACCACCTTGTATCCGGCCAAGAGAACTTCCCTAACGAATTAATTCTGAGGGGGAGTCACGACTCTAATTCATGAGGAAATACAACTAAAAGAGAGAGAGAGAAAGATAGAGAGAGAAAGATAGAAAGAGAGTTAGTGAGAGAACGAGAGAGAGAGAGCGAGAGAGAAATATAGAAAGATAGAAAGAGAGTGAGTAAGAGAAGAGAGAGAGAGCGAGAGAGATAGAGAACGAGGGAGAAAGATAGAGAGTAAGTGAGAGAAAGACAGAGAGACCTACCTGCGTGGCAGCGAGCGCCGCGCGTGTTGCTTCCCCCGCCCGTCTCCCTCCGCGGCGTCTTCAAACCCGTTAGAGTCCTCGCGCTCTTCTTTGATCTCCATCTGAACATTGAACATACCAATCTTATGCAAATTTTGCATGTGGCGTTTCTAATAAACCGATCATAAAATTACATAACGCCTAAGCTAATTTTCGGCCAGAAAATATCCTTGACTTATGTTGAGGGAAACAATGGTAGAACGACAAAAAAACAATCTTATGCTTATTATTACGTACTTCTTAGTTTCTTACTCTTACTATACAACATTTTTATAAAGACAGTTGTCTTTATATAAATAAAAGGTAAAGACGCAAAGGTGACTGACTGATCTATATCTATTAGTCGAGTGGTAAAGCGTGATCCTTTCTAGTTTAAAAAAAAACACTAATTGATAATATAGTAAGTAAATCTTACATAGATAAATAGCCTACCTTTATAGCTTTAGTTTCATCGAACGGTTCTTCCTTGATATGCACTTTATCGTCTGTTTCACTCACAGACTTCCCTTTTTTCTTTTCCTTTCTCTCTTGTGAATGTACACGCTTCTCGCCTCTCTTTCTAGCACTTCGCCTCTCAGGTTCTTTGTCCTCTTCCATCTCTTCATCTTGAGACTCAACCTCTTGTTTTATATGTGTGGGACTAATTAATTTTATAGGTTCTTCGGCTTGTTTGTCTGTGTCTTTAGCTCCTTGTTTGACAACAGTTTCACCGATATCACTTTGTGTTTCAGTTGATCCTTTGTCTTCAATTTGTTTTCCACTTATTTTAGGTTCTGCATGTTTTTCGTCAGTTTCTTTGGCTTTGAGATGTTTACCAGTGGGCTTGTCTTCTTGTTTGTATGTTTTACCTTCAGATTGTTTACCAGCTTCTTTAGCTTCCATCTGTTTTTCACTAATTTGTTTCAATGTTTTTTCTTTCGCCCCTGTTCGCTTACTTATAATTAGTTTTTCTACTGTTTCTGTGGATTGTTTTACGTCTGATTCTTTGGTCTCTATTTCTTTTCCACTGATGCGTTTTCCAGATGTATGTTTCCCGCTTGATTTTGACACTTCGGTAAGTTTTTCATTCGTTTCTTTCGTCTTGATTTCTTTATCTGCTGCATGCTTGGATTCAATGTGTTTTCCACTAATTTGTTTGCCTTCGTAAGACTTTTCAATAGGTTTGTCTGCTTGTAAAATTTCTATCTGCTTCCCACCTTTATGTTTCAGTTCTTTCCCTTTAGATCTCAATGTCATTTCTTTGCCTCCCCGAGAAGCATCTTTTCCAATATCTTGCACATCGCTGTCGTCTTCTGGACATTCAAATATTTGTTTTCCCCGCCCTTTCAGTGGCTCAATATGTTTTCCACTGGCTTGTTTTGTATCGATTTGTTTACCACTTACATTTTTACCACTTCCTTTTTTCCCTTCAATTTTTTTTCCACCCGAGTTTTCATCTAGCTTCTTTCCGCTTCCCTGTTTAGTATCAATAGGTTTACCTTCTTGCTTATCAGCGACAGGACTCTTCTTACCGCTTCCTTGTCTAAGAGTCATGTGTTTACTACTTGAAGCTTTTTCACATGTCTCTTTTTCAAGTTGTTTTATAGCTGCGTGTTTTTCTTTTCCACTTTTACTTCCGGAACTTTTTGGCGTAGTCGGTCTTTCACTTTCATCTTGTTTAACGTCAATATGTTTTCCTTTTCCTGTTCGTTTATCTACAGGAATTTTTGGGTTGGTTGTATCGTCCAGTTTTGTATCAAGAAGGTTATCTTTGGTACTTTTTCCACTTGTACTCTTGTTATCAGTTTGTTCGTCACTTTCATTTTTAACATCAAGTTGTTTTCCTTTTGCCTGTTTAACGCTTATCTGTATATCAGACAGTGGTTTGTCATCTTCTTGCAAAATATCAATCTGCTTACCACTTCTTCGTTTTCCTGCACTTCGTGTTTCAATTGTTGGTGAATCTACCACATCTATTTGTTTACCACTTTTCTGTGGCTCGAATCTTTGTACTATATTTATTTTCTTCTCAGATTCTAGTGCCTCATCTATTTGTTTACCACTTTTTCTTTTTGAATGTGTTTGCTTTCCCGATGCTTCTTTAGTGTCTGTTTGTTTTACACTTTTGTTTTGTTTCAGATCAAATTGTTTTTCAGTACTTTTTTTCGCATCTGATTCGCTGCTGGTTTGTTTGGTATGAATTTCTTTGCTACTAGCTTGTTTTTCATTGTCTTGTTTTGTTTCTAATGTACTTGCAACTTGTGATTCAGTTTCACTTTCTTCTTGTGGTTCTTGTTTTATACTTTCAATTTCTTTCGTTTCAATATCTTTACTTTCTTCTTTGGATGCAATTTGTTTCCCTCGTCTCAACGTCATATATGTGCTGCTTGTGATTGACTGTTCTGGCTGTGGTCTTTTTTCTTTACCACCCTGTGTTGTTTCTAAATGTTTTCCACTTCTCAATTCCATTTCCATTACATTCACGACTTGTTTATTTGAATCCACTTCCATTTCAGGGGCTTTATCTGAAACAATTTGTTGCTCGCTCTCGGCGACATCTTGAAGTGGCTTCCCTTCACTTGGAGTCACGTTGTCTGTCTGCTCTTGTTGCATAATTTCTTCTTGACGTTGCTGGTTACGTAGTTCCAATTGATTCCTATAATTTTCTTCATCGAGCTCAATTTCAAACTCTTCTTCCTCTTCTATTTCTTCGGAACTTTCATCTTCTTCACCTTCATATTCTGGGTCGTTTTGGTCTACGTATTCCTCATCATTATCATCTTCTCCATTTTCGCATTCTTGACTGTCTTCTTGAGAGCCTTCTTGGGTTTCAGAATCTTCATTATCGTATTCCTCTTCATCACCATTCTGATTTTCAGAACCTTCTTCGCTTTCCTCATCTTGACCTTGACTATCGTTTTCTTGTTCTTCTTGATTTTCATACGCTTTATCTCCTTGATGTTCTTCCCCTTGGTATGCATATTCTTGATAGCCCTCTTGGTGGTAGTATTCTTGGTTTTCTTGGTTGTAATATTCTCGATTGTCCTGACTATCCTGTTCTTCTTTTATGTCCATTTGAATAAGAAGTTCTTGTTGGTATACTCCACCTTGTTGATCATCTGGTTCTTCTTTAATTTCTTTTTTAATTATAATAATTCTGTGCATCTCTATACTTTGTCTGGGTGGTGGTGTTTCAGGACCTTCTTCATAATGTTCTGAAAATTTTTAATGGGTGATTTTGAAATCCGATATACACTGCAGTGATAAAATTCTAAGACTTTTACATAAATGTACATGTAGGAAGTAATGTTACCTCCGTGCGAGCCCGGGTCGGGATCGGGTGGCAGGTGCGAGTACTCCGGCATGCGCGGGCTCGTCACCTCCTCGTCGGTACATTCTGACGCAGACCGCTCGGACTCACACTCTTCTTTCACGTGGGGTTCTTTTTTGCTAGAACACAAAGTAAATTCTACTATTAATACATTACTAGTATTTTGAGTATGCATCTTCATAGTTGGAGAAATTACTTGTACTACATGTGGCGCCACCATACACATTTTAGTTGGAATACAACTCACTCGTCAATGTACTGTCCGCAGAGCTGGTAGTACTGCTCCTTCTCCTGCGTGTACAGCAGGTGTCCGCGCAGGATGAAGTCGAAGTACACGCGCAGCCCGTCCGCCACCTCCCGCACTAGGTTCAACCTGGAAAAGAGATTTGAATTTTATGTTTAAATAACTGAACGGAACTAACAAGGCCAATGACATAACCAGATTTTCATCCTGACACACCCTGGTTCGAATCCGACCCTGCAACAATGACTTGTTTTTCAAGTTATGTGTGGATTTGGACTCGCTTAGCGGTGAAGGAAAACATCGTGAGGAAACCAACGTGTTTGAGGACCACAATATTCGAGATCATGTGTCTTCCGTGGAAGGACCTGGGAGCCCACCATATGTATCTGCCCAACAGAACTACCCTAAAGAATTAATTCTGCGGGGGAGTTACGACCCTCAGTCATGAGAAAATACGGCACAAAAGTATAAGAGTTTTGAGCGTGTCAGTGTTCGATCACAGCGTCGCTTGTTACATACGAGCGACAACTTGGTTGATGACTTACCTGCCGGAGACATCAAGAAGGTCAGGTTTCTGCGGCGGGTCTTGTCGCGCTCGCGGCGCGTGCCACACGCCGGCGCGCGCGAACCACTTCACGTAGCACTCCAGGATCTGCGCGGCGCACGGGGAAGCGGGCAGCTTGGACAGGCGGCCGCGCTTCACCACCAGGTGGTAGTCGAATGTTAGCCGGTCTCTGGGAGAGAATAATATACATGTATCAATTACATAAGTTGTAGAAAACTAAGAACTAATTCCGCCAGCGCCCTTCTATATCACCGGACGAGCAGAGATACGGCAGTACGACACCGGTTTATGGTGGAAGTTCCTAAGACCCGCACAAAACGGTACGCTTCTACCTTTATTGTACGTACCCCTTTTCCCCACGCACTGTCCAGCGATTTTCAAAGCGAGAGTGAATCGGTTCTTATCAGGTAAGCACACTCCATCTTAGCCTTTGCTTCCGCTTCCGCTTTGCTTGATGAGTTCCGCCAGAGGGCGCGCCACGTTCACATCGTCTCCGTGATTATTTAATGCTTAAAAATAACTTGTGCCGCTAATTTGTTCAAAAACTGTCGGATCATAATTAGAAAGTGACTATCTATTGTCGTGAGTCGTGTCTAACCAAAATATCAGTGCAAAGTCTAGATATTCACAAATAAAAAATCAACTTTAGTGTTTGCTGCAGAAAATAAAACAAACACTAGAAAGACTAAAAATATAATACATATAAGTGCGTAATATCCCGTAACTACGGAACAGTGTTATAAAAACAGTTATCTGCAAGATATTTGCGAAAAAGTGCTAAATAATTGATAAAACAATCCCATCATTTTACAATAAAAACAATAAAAAGGACAAGATAAACTGTATATGTATATTCCCGTAACTACGGAACAGTGCTCAAAAAGTGATTTTGTTAAACACAACAACAATAATAAAGATAAAAACAATTAATAAAGTGATAGAAGTTAGTAAAATACAAAATCAAAACTGTCCCTTTACGTGTTCTATACAAAAATTGGACTTTGACCCCAGTGGACTTAACCGTCAGAACTAATGAATCTATTGTACAAACTTGTTTTGAACCACAGAGCTTTGAAGTCCATGCTTGTCTCGCCCGGGGGGGGCGCGCGCGGGGGCGATGTGGCCCGATCGTTGTTCTGTGTTTTGAACACAATTTGAAGAAGAATCTTTAATAGCGAAGCTTAATTTCGAAAACTTTGTAACGAATCGATAGCCGAGTGGTTACTGGTATCAGTTCAAATCCGAGGACTCCGAGTTCGAATCTCAGTTCACGTATTTTTTTTGTGAATATTTCGCTCGGTATCTGAGTAAACAGTGAAACGCCACGCTATCTACAACTACAATTTAAAAATGGCAGACAACAATATGGCTACAATGTTGAAAGCACTGAGACAACAAATTAAAGAAGATAACGAAGAGATTATGAAGCAAGGGGAAGAAAACATAACTTAAAGGATATACTCAAAAATAGAAGAACAATTTTGCCAATTTAAAACAGAGATATCTGAAATAAAATGCACTCAAAGTAAGCACGAAGAAAAACTCGACCATTTGAACAAGATACTGCGTCAAAAGAATGTAATTTTTTTCGGCTTGTCAGAGCAGGAAAAATCGTACAGCGATCTAGAAAATATAATAATACAAACAGTTCAAAATAAGATGAACGTTGAATGTGAAAGGAGAGATCTGGAGTTTGTGGGAAGAATCGGAAAGAAAAGCAACAACATTAGACCCATCAGGGTAACTTTCACAACATTAGGTACAAAAATACAAATTTTACGGAAAAAAACTTGTTTGGAAGGAAGCGGCTCGTATATAAAACAAGACTTCCCCCCAAAATATTAGAAAAAAGGAAAGCTTTGATTCCCCAATTGTTACAATACAAAGAAAGCGGAGTTGTACTGTTTTAAAATATGATAAAATTATCATCTCAGACAAACCAACAAACAAGAGGGCTTTGTCTGTATCAGTGAGCCCGCCGGGAAAATCGGACCGTGACAGTAGCACGTCATTGAAACAAAATAAACACATGAAGAAAAAATCTAAACAGACTACTACCGAGCGACCGCGACCGAGTGAGAACACACAATCAGCCCCAAGCTCTTCAATCGCAGCATTCTTAAAGAAACATCAACCTGAAAAACAAATCATTCCAAACACCAACGAATAATAATATTACTTATAGTGTGGCGCCCAGGAAAAATACGAAAAATACAAAAACAACATCAAGCGGAACCCAACAATTAATATAAATAAAAATAAAAATTATACTAAGAAATACACAAGCGCTCCCAATACGTTTGGTCAACGCGGGAGTTTAATGACTACAACCCTTCATGTCATACGCAATGCAATCATCAAAAACACTCGAAACCACTCACATAAGAACTAAATGTCATAAAAAACACAACAACCAAGAAATATCTGATCATATTTACCACACTTAAAAATAAAGCTAAAAATTGCTGTCTTGCAGCTGTCTCTCAGAAAATCTAGAATTGTTGATAACATGGAGCCAAGCAGCACAGGAACGAGACACATGATGAAGCATGGAGGAGGCCTTCACTCAACATTGAGTGCCCTGACGTCACACAGTAAATTGAAGAAAAAGTATACAAATTTCGTGATTAAGTAGTATTAATTTTGTTTTAGAATAAGTTTTATATTATGTCAAGGCAAATAAAGGCTTTTAATTTTTATTTTTATTATTGCTCGCGGGTGAAGGGACATCGTGGTTTTAGTCCATAGTGGAGTCTCATTAGCTCCGAGCCCGACTGTGTGCAATGTCCCGGAATATATTTTGTTTTTTTTTTATCTAGTTATTAAAAAAAAAAAACAAAATATATTCCGGGACATTGCACACAGTCGGGCTCGGAGCTAATGAGACTCCACTATGGACTAAAACCACCACCACCACTACTAACCGTAGTGCAGCAGGTAGCGCGATTTGCGCTCGGTTGGGACAGTGCGGAGGAGGCGTGCCCGCAGACCCGGAGCCAGATGAGTCAGTGTCTCCCGTGTCACGTGACCGACCTGAACCCTCCGGCTCGTTTTCTGCATCTGTGGAATAGATGAAAATGAATCATTATTATCCTCAGCCTTTTTTTTATGTCTAACATCATTTATATTTATGTCACATTAATTAGGAGTAAAAATAAAATACAAAAAAAGCAGATACTGAACAAAACGTTACTTTCCACGCGCGGAATTGAATAGCGATGGAAACCCAAGTTCGCCTCATTTTAGCAATTTTTTTCATAAAATGTGTTTTGTAATTAACTTTAAAAACAGGGTGTTATATGTAAGTGTCAAGCTGTTTTTAATTTAAAATAGGTACATACAAATGAGAATTGTAATATTGGTAGTTTTTTTAGCTTAGAGGGCTATTAAAATCTGCAAGCTTTATGAAAACTTTTGTAATAAAACCTCTAGTTAACTTGTGATTGTTGCACCAGTGGACTGTATAATTTTGAACTTTGTGTGGACTATATAAAATAATTTTGACACAGTGTGATATGGGCACATCAGCAATTTGCTGCTCGCCCATTAATCAAATAAATAAATCAATAATAGTAAACAACTATAGGTATACAAATCTTTTTGAGAATAAATTCGAACCTCTTAACCTTTACACATAACCTCTAGTATTATTTAAAGGATATACTATAAAGATATAGAAACATAGAATCATTTTAGTATTATATCTGTCATTTAGTGCCCACGACACAAGCGTTTACACAAGCAATAAATCCTACTTACCGTCAGGCTGTGTGCTGCTAGATGAGCCATCATCACTGAACCCCTGCCGGGAGCGCTTGGCCGGCCCAGCTCCGGCACTCGACGTACTGCCCTTCTTACGCTCACGACGGTACAAGTAGGCACCACTGAAAGTGAAGAGTAGTACTGTCAAAGTAAAACTATTTGACAAACAGACAAAATTTCAAATATTTCCCATATACAAAATCTGATCTGTTAGTTTCATTATATGTATAGACTTAATCTAATAGTCTTCAAATCTAAATAATTAATAAAATAATAAAGGTATCTTCTAGGTAAGCATGTCTCATGCTAGGCTGTAGCAAAGTTTAACATCAGGCAGCATGAGTTAAATGCAAACCTATCACACTTAAAAATAGATCATAATACACTTTTTAGTTTTTTTACTTGCAATGAGTTTAATTATACTACTGGTATAGTTTTTTTAAGCCTTGAGCACCACCGTAAGGTGGCCAGTCTTTCGGTTTTTTACAGGTTACATAATTTAATTCCTGCAGCCCCATTTCACCATCGTACGAGTAGAGGTATGGCAAAAAGGCACCGTTATACAGTTGAGGTTCCAAAGACTCGCACCAAGCGGTTTGCTTTGACTTTCATCGTGTGAACAGCCAAACTGTGGAACTCCTTGCCCGAATCTCTATTCCCCTTGAACTATAATTTGTCGGTCTTCAAGTCGAGAGTAAACCGGTTTCTTCTAGACAAGTGTGCTAGATCGTAGATTACAACGTTGCTTAACATCAAGCAAGTTGTAGCCAAGCGTGAGGCTATCTAATGTAAAAAAAAAATTAAAAAAAATTGTGTTCTTTGTGTACCAATTTATGCATAAAATCTACAACTTAACATCAAAAATGTAATTGAAAACACAATAATACAATAAATGATTTAAATTTGACTTTGAAACACATAAAATCAAACTTAAACAATAATAACTATAATGTGGATATCAGGACTATGAATTATTCATGTATTTACAGTTTTTCTAGACAAGTGTGCAAGATCTTAAGCCACAATACTGTTAAACATCAGGCGAGTTGTAGTCAAGTGTAAGCCTAGCATTTATACTATGTCAATGCTATAGTGTGTTTGCTGGTCTGTTTATTCTCCTTTCATGTGGTTACTGAGTGATGGATCATAGTGATTTTCCATATTCTGATAGTGTACAATCCTGTCCATAACATAGTCTACTTTTTATCCGAGTGAGGGTTAGTAGTCACTAGTCTTAATATAAAACTTAGATTCCAAATGCATACATATCATAGTGGAGGTAAAAATGAATACTTTTTCTTACAGTTGAAGCTGTGACTTCTCAGCAAGATCTCTTTGCAGCTGTCTGTTCTCTTCTGTGTCTTTCAGCACAAAGCCCTCGCCAACACAGCGGTCCCAGGATGAGTTCCATCCT
This sequence comes from Macaria liturata, assembly GCA_964023185.1. Lineage (NCBI taxonomy): Eukaryota > Metazoa > Arthropoda > Insecta > Lepidoptera > Geometridae > Macaria > Macaria liturata. The sequence goes on from OZ026828.1 coordinate 10,769,830, forward strand.
TGGAAGTGGATTAGATACTCGACAGTGCGCCGCCCGCGCTTGTCTTTACTCTCTATTACTTCTAGAACCTGCATAGAAGCAAAATATATCTCTATATTAAAAAAAATACATGTTGAGGACTTGGGAAAGATAATTTGTAGATTACAGTCGCGATAAATTGAGTTTTTAAGCCGTCACACAACAAAATTGTATTGAATAAGTTGAGTAATACTATTTATATTACTTTATTTATATTGTGTTTTGAGGTTATGTTATTATTGTATTCATAAAAATATGTAAATAGGTAAAAGTGTGGGTTGTATCTGTACAAAATAACATCGTACCTTGGAGTCGTAGAGAACTTTGGCTTTTGTAGGGTCTGGTTCGTAGCACAACACTCTCTCACCCTCTGTGAATTTGTATCTTACACCTCGAGTAGAAACCATCTTATTTAGCTGTCGGCGCTGTTACTGGCGCACTGCACATAAATTATATAATAGTATAAACGATAATTTCTATAACAAAGTCAAACAGAACGCAGTAAACAGTGAAAAATAATTTGTAACATACTGGTACGCAGTTTTACACTTTTTCACTATTTGCAGAGTAGCACTATCCATCAATGTGATGCAGATCTAATTATCATTGATTTATAGATGTTTCATGTCTGATACGCTCGTTAAAACGACGTAATAACGTAAATATCCTAAAATACAATTTGTTTAGGCGTCGTCGCGTCAGTCGGCTTGTTTTGAAAACGTCAATTTAAGATTATATGTAATGAGCACTCGAAAATAATCCTTTTTCCAAATGAGCAAGAGCTAAAATAGAATGGCAATTTTAAACAGCTTGAATAATGAATAGGTACCATAGCCAATATAGAAGAACTAGTGTGAAAGACGTTTTCACGTTTCACGAAATACGTCCCACGGAAAAGTTTGGAACTAACAACTAACACTTTATAGTTATTAGATGATCATGCGGTAATGGCGCCTTAACTGAGGGAACTCTTTCGTGAAACGGTCTTTACTAGCAAAACTGCAAAAATATTATTATTATAATTTTATTACTGTAAATAAAGATCTCTCGTATAAAAAAAAACTGTTTAAGTTATTTATTTCATCCCTCTCTTTCCCTCAGGATTGTTCTCTCTTTTGTTTTGTGAACTAGATTTTATACGAATAGAAACTTTATGACTATACACTTAAAGTTTATTTTCTATAAATGGTAAATCGGGGGTGAAATCGGTCAAAAATGAGAGGCATATAGAGCAGGCTGTTGTCTAGCTTCAACAGCTTGCCAGTTTAAAAAATAATCTGTAATAAATGTCACTGTCAACTTAAGTTTTGAAATATTTAGCAATAAATAATTTTATTTATTATAAAACTTACTCGACACAAAGAAATCTGAATTAATTTGTGAAATGATAAATAGAATAAGTAACAAATTAATATTATATTATTTTTCACACAAGCAACATTAAATTATGATGACATTATATGACAAAAGGTGGCGGGAAAAAAATAATTTCATTTGTAGCTAATTTAAATGTATTTTATTGTAAAAATAACAAAATGGTAAGAACTTGTAGTGTTCCGGGATGCAGAAGTGAATCTTATAGTGGCTGCAATATATCTTTCTACAGGTATGCTAAAGTTTAAGTAAGATTACATTACTGGGACTAAGGTGACCATATTTTCTCGTGCTTGAAATAATTTGTGCAATATGATATTTTTTCAGTTTTCCTAAAAATGAATACATCAAGATGCAGGTAAAATAGGACTCCAAAAGAGACTGCTCCAGATTTGGTAAGAAGATGAATTGATATATCCTAATTATATAATTTATTGTCACCCTAGTTAGAAAAAGACAACAGCCTGTCATACATGCGCCTCACTGTGCTCGTAATTGGATCAGCAGTCATAATTCCAGTACTATATATTATTTCCATGGTTTCAACGTGTGAGCGCGGGATTTTACATAGGAGCTCAATTACGATATTTCCGCTTCCTATTTTGCAATTTGCAAATCATATGGTAATAAAATGAATAGCTTATCCGGCTACTAATATGGTTCCTCGACCTAATTAATGTTTTAGTTACTTTTGAAAAGCTATTGTAGTGAAAGGGTCATTTATCGGCTTATAAGAGCAGGCTTATAAGGCATCACAATCGGCTTATAAGAGCCTATATATAAGGCATAATTGTAGGTCCTTCACAGTTCACAGGGTCTACTCACATTAAAATAATATATTACGACTGGATTGGAAATGTCAATAGGACGTTCTCAGACCTTTAATGAACTCTGTAACCTTATGTCCTTAACTCTGGAAATTGTGTCAAATGTCTGAACACACATGAAGATGTCGAAATATGGCTACCTATTTAAAATCTTATCTGAATTATTTGTTAGGTTATATATAGAATTTTGCACTGTGTGAAGTGGTCACTGTGTTAATTATTCTTGATTTTATTTGTGATTTCGTATATTAAATATGACGAGCGTTTATCTTCATTTTGTTTCATGTAATTTAATATATCAACTTAGTTACTCATTAGAATTAATTTGCAATTTGAATTTGTAATCTGTTCTGCCTACGTATACCTAAAGATATTAAAAAGAAAACCCTTATTAAATTCGTAGAAAAAATAATAATTTATTATTTCACCTAGGTTAAAACATCACAAGATTCAGTGCAGTTAACATATTGCAGATAAGTTGCAATGTGGTAACTGCACTTTATAATTAGTTATCTAGGTTTTGGCATCAGCTTAGTGGTGGTAGACGGGGGCAGAGTGGTAGACAGCGGGGGCAGAGTGGTACACGGGGGCAGAGTAGGCCACGGGGGCGGCAACCTTGGCGACCACGGGGGCAGAGTGGTACACGGGGGCAGCGGCGTAGGACACAGGGGCGGCGTGCACGGCAGGGGCAGCGTAGTGCACGGGGGCAGCGACCTTAGCGACGTGAGTGAGAGCCTCCTTGCGTACGACAGCGTTGAAACCGTTGTGGGGGTCAGCGGTGTAGTCCACGGTGCGCTTGGTGCCGTCAGCATCGATCAGAGAGTAAGATCCCTGGACAACGTCTCCGTCGCGGCTCTCGTGCTGGGACTTGGAGTCTCCGGTGAGACCGTCCTGAACATCGTAGGAGAAGGAGTACTGGGGGTGAGCGTCGTAGGCCTCTACGGTCTTGACTACGGGGGCGGCGACGGCAACCTTAGCGACGGGGGCAGCGTATGCGGAGTAGGCCACGGGGGCGGCATGGTACGCCACGGGGGCGGCGTTGTAGGCCTGGTAGGCCACGGGGGCGGCGGGGAGGAGACCAGCGCTGGCAGCAGCCAACAGACCGGCGAATACTACAAACTGTAACAATATAATGATTTTGATTACACATTGGGTCTCACTATTTTTTATTCACGCATACGATCACGTTTCACAGTTTTTTTTAGTTAGTTTTTGCCCTTTTATTCTAGTAAATCAATTACGATTTAATTTGTTATTAATGTGCAAAAATTCAGTAACAAAAACATATTATATACTAGCTGTGCCAGCGTCTTCGTCCGCGTGGAATAGTTATTTTGGGCATTAATTCTTTGAATTTTGAACCGTTTTCGCAGCGCAATAATTTTCCCCGTTTTTTCCACATTTTCCATTGTTTCTTCACTCTTATTAGTTGCAGCGTGATGTTATATAAAGGCCTAAAGCCTTCCTCGATATATGGTCTATTCAGCACAAAAATAATTTTTCAATTCGCACCAGTAGTTCCTGAGATTAGCGCGTTCAAACAAACAAACAAACAAACTCTTCAGCTTTATAATATTAGTATAAGTAGATTAATTTTAAGATCATACATCTTTACAATGATTTTATAAAACATCGGTACTCGCATATCTACGACTGTTTTTTTTGTAACACTGTTAGCTATTCCCTGATTTTTTTATACTTAATTTATTTTTAAAGCACAGGATCACAAGTGTCTACCTTGAATGCCATTGTTGCGTGGTTTGATACTGAATGATGTCAGTAGGGTAGTGCTGTGAGCTTTTATATGAGGCTCAGGGGAGCACCCTTTCACTCGAAACACGTCGGTGGCCGTGACGCGAGCCCCGGGCGCTTCGGTCGGATCCCAGCGGTGGGACTTGCGGAGTGTAATGAGTATTGAGATAATTGATTAGTTACTTGTGACAACTTGATACGATTAGCTTTTTGGTAAGGCTAGTGTAATGTTATAAGGAATTAGAACTATCATGGGGCTTTTTAGATTATGGCAGTTATTTGATAAGTATCTATATTCATAATTCTAAAATCCATATGTTATACTGACTTACTAATATTTTGTACATATTAGCAAAATAAAAAGTTGGCAAATTATACATCCAACCAGGGTAGAGAGAATGACCCTGGATTAATACATAGGCTACTTTTTTTAATCCCGGATTATAGTGGGTAATACCGTGGGGTGCTACTGTTTAGAAATTATTATACAAGTAAGATAAGAGTACCTACATACATCCACAACATACCTATATACATTACTAGACACTTATAAGTCATATTCATTTACTCGTAACAAAGTTACATAAATAGTATTAGGTACATATGTTTATCATTTGATTTAAGGTAGGTAATAAAGGTAGTCGGGTCACAATGTTCGAACATCCGCAGCAAAGTTCACTAGATCTTCGGACCTACATATTTACTGGTCTGACCTTTTAATTCTGATGCGATTAGGTTTAATTTATGTACTAGATATGTGCTAATTTATATGGCTGCACATGTATGTGGCTATATAAATTAACGCTTAGTTAGTAGAGATCCTATAAGAGTTAGCTTTATTATATAACAAGAAAAAGTAAAAAAAAAAAAAAACGCAACCTGCGTCGACACATTGGCTCCGTCTCGCAAAGACGCAAATATGCTAACCTCGGCCGAGGTTACATATTTGAGCCTTTTGGAGTCGAGACTTTGGGGCCGTGGGGTCCGGGAGCCCATACTATTTTCCAAAACCTCTCGGAGCGTTTGGTTGACGCGACGCATGACCAAAATGCTGGCCTTTTTCTGGCTCAACGTATCAGCATTGCCATCCAGCGTGGTAATGCGGCCAGTATGCTGGGCACGCTGCCCTCTGGTAGTGGGCTGGAGCACTTAGATTATCTTTAGGCTTTTCTAAAGATTTTCTAAGTGCCCCTTTTTGTAGTAGTTAGAAGTAGTATGTTTAGTTTTTCTTCCCTTGTTTTTATATTTTATTATTAGAAAAAGTGAATTCGATAGGTTCATTAAATCCTTTTTGATTAAAATATCGTTTTGGAAAACTTTTTCAATGTTAACGTAAAATATAGGAATACGTATGAAAAAGAACAAACATAGTTTTTATTTAGTTTTCTAGTTTTGGCGCATTCGCTCCTAGCTAATATTTTTCGGTCAGGCACGTCTAAGCCAAAATACGAGTACAACCAAAGCAAACCTCAAAGAGAATTTTCCTTCCGAATTAGTAAACAGCTCTGAAATAAATTTCCGATTCCGGAAAAGCCAAACCGGTTCCATATAACCATAATTATTATACAATGTATTGATTCATTAAAACAGAATAAGTAATGTTTTATTAGTGTACTTGTAATTCCGGTGGCCCTTGGCGGACCGGAACCAGTTCAAGGTAGATCAAGGTCTCCTACACAACCAACGCCGAAATATCTTTACCGTGGTTCTATGTTGTTCAAAGTTTTGCCCCAGGTCAGATGATAATATGTGTAGCTTGGTGCCTGTTATCCAGACTAATTAGTTAAGTTTTTATTTTTAATTAGTAAAATTTGTTTTGTAAGTTTTTATTAAATAAATATTTAGATTCATTAGTAAATAACTTAAACGTCTATTGGAAAAAGAGCGAAAATAATCACGACCGTCAGGATTTGAACCTGCGTATTTCTGCTACCGTCATAACTGTTTAAATTTTAATTTTTAATTTTTAGAAATTTTATTGTAATTTTGCCTTTCCTAATTGACTTATAATTCATCAAATTATCAATAAAATGTTTATCTGTCATAGTGCGGGTTTAGCACTTAATAAAAAAACTCATAAATAAATACATATCTAAATAAATGGCACGTTAAATTGTAGCTCCCAGCTGTCAGGGACTCTTAGCTCGGCTTGAAAACTCTGACACTAGAGTTGGCCACTTTCATACGAACTTACTTTAGTTGTTCATATTCATTTTATTTTTTAACGAAAATGGGTTGGAATTTGGCCATAGTTTGCCTGATGGTAAGCAATGGCTATGGCCCATATCGCCTAAGATGGAGCTTGCTTACCCGATAAGAACCGATTCACTCTCGATTTGAAGATAGCTGGATTATAGTGCGTGGAGAACTTGCAATATTGTTTGTTGCTTTTCAAATAAATTATTCTAACGTGAAGACATATACATATGCCCATAATATAACCTCCGGTATTATTGGTATAAAATTGCGGTGAACCGTGGAAGGACCTGGGCGCACACCACGTTGTATCTGCCCAAGAAAACTCCCCTAGCGGATTAATTCTGCGGGGGAATCAAAACCCTCAGTCATGAGGAATACGACTCAAGAGTAGATCGGAACTTATGACTATGTAGATCAAGGCCTGGAGCAACAACCAGAATAATGTCCTCCTTTTAGACTAAGTTTGTGATTAACATATAGGTATGAAGCTCAGCTGACTTTAGTTGTCTGATAGACGATGCGGAGACAGCTTATGGATGGGTGACCAATTGACCATAACTGGCATCCTGTACATAATGCCAATTATGGTGGTACTTAGTGGCTATGAATAGTTGAATTACGATTTTACATCAAACTTATTATCTAACTAGTGGACGAACGCGGCTTCGCTTGGATTATTTTAAGGTAAAAAGTAGCCTATGATACCTACTACTCAGACCTCATACTACCTACATACCAAAAATTATGATGATCCGTTCAACCTTTTTTGCATGTTGGGCGTCTATATAAGCAGATGAACAGACAAAAAATCTAAACTGCTAAAACGTGTTCTGTTATGGATTTAAGGTATACCCAACCAATGTTTTTTTCTAATAGCTTCAACGTTCAGATTTTGGACCCTCTTCAGCTTTATTATATACTAGCTGTGCTCGCGACTTCGTCCGCGTGGAATATATAGTTATTTTGGGTATCATATTTATTTTTACAAACAACCTCTTCAGCTTTATAAATTATAGCTGTTACCCACGACTTTCTGAACCATTTTCGCAGCGCACGTAACGGAAAACCCTCAAAGATGAATAATTTTCCCAGTTTTTTCCACATTTTCCGTTGTTTCTTCGCTCCTATTAGTTACAGTGTGATGTTATATAGCCTAAAGCCTTCCTCGATAAATGGTCTCTTCAACACAAAAATATTTTTTCAATTCGGACCAGTAGTTCCTGAGATTAGCGCGTTCAAACAAACAAACAAACTCTTCAGCTTTATAACATTAGTATAGATATAAGTAGATGTATAGACACGTAAACCTTTTTGTAAATTACATAGAACAATGCAAAAACGCTCCATATATGCTAGGTTATTACATAATGTAATGTGCTTGATGATACAAAGAGATAGCCAGCAAATTATTCGTGTAAGTACTAAGGATAAACCATAAAAGTCCTCGTAAGTAAGCTAAACGGCTATAATGCTACTGAATGGCAATTTTGGTCCAAATCGTGACTGGAGTATGAAAGAGAGATGTAAAATCTAGTTTTACATATAATGACGGAGTAGGCGTAGGTAGTACATATCTTTGAGCTAATATTATCCCGACTATTTTGTTATATGGTGGTCGTTAAACCATGTCACAGGCCTTAGGGCGGCTTTTTAACTTTAGGGTAAACGTGTTGATCTTCACCTGAGGCAATCCAGTTTAAATAAATAATGTAAACAACAAAGTTCTAAATAATCTGGGTGCTCTTGCCCTACAAACCTTTGCATAAATTCCATATTTATCAAAAACATTTACTCGATTTTATTCGTATGTGAGAAACGAGAAGCAATTTAAGTCATATGACTCTATCTGTATAGGTCGTACCACAATTTTATTCCGCAAAATTGTCGCTATAAAAAAAAAAAATATAAATAAAAAAGCCTTTATTTGTACTACTCTTAACAGATATGACACATAACAATAAAGAAAAAATAAACACTAAAATTCAAATTCAAATTCAAGGCATTTACGTTGACAACAGGTAGACAATAATTGTATAGAATGAATGTTGGTAATATACACTAGTACCTCAGTTTGTATGCTTTTTATAAATGATAAAGTTTAATCATTGCTTAATATTAGAGAACCCGTGACCAGCATGCTGGCGCATTCTTGGCGCAAAGGATAAGCATTGCCATCCAACGTGGCAATGCCGCCAGCGTGCTGGGAACGTTGCCTACAGATATACTTTTTTATAGGTGTTTTAAGTTTATTATAAGTTTTAGTTTATAAGTTAGTTATTAATTAGTTAAGTTTTTATTTTTAATTAGTAAAATTTGTTTTCAAAGTTTTTATTAAATAAATACTTTATATTAGAGAGATTTGTCACTAAGTAGGTATACATAACACAAATTTCGTTTATTTTAGCTGCTAGTAGGTAAATGAAGAAATTTCATCCTTCTTTCTCTAATAATTACTTACGTAAAAAACAAAATGTACTACATACTCGTAGTTACTTATGCGTATTTGTAATATGTCTGCTTAGTGTGGGGCTAGATGGCGCTGTGTTCATTGCCCCGGAATATTTATTTATTTATTATGTCACGAACGAGTAAATCTAGGGTATGTAGGAAACCTAATTTTGCCTTGTTATATCTAACATTACCAAGAGTTATGGATTACGTCCAAATAAAAGGTGAAATTCGGGTATAATTCAAATACTATTACATCCATAGAAAAAAAAAATAAGTAAGTACTTAATTAAATTATTTCTGTGGCAACATTTATAATGCTTTTGTACTATACTAAATGTTACATGAATATCTAGTGACTCAGTAATAAAGTAGGTTGTAGTATATGAATCAATCTTACATGATGAAATACGCCAGTTACAATGCATCCCGTGTGTGATAAATCAGACTATTGGATGCGACATTTTACCGACGCACGCGCAAGCTCCCGCGTGTTACGCAATACAGCATATAACCACCTGGTGAGCTCAAGGATGGGGACAACTGATGTTAAGGATACTTACCTTTTTAAGTGCTGCAATGATTAAGACATTTTTTAAGAATAGAACTTAAAGTGTAATCATTACAAATACCGTCTTATTACAAAACGCGGTTTAAATATTAGTCCAGGGCTTTGAAAATAAAAAGTCGGTTCTTGTTGTTCAGACATCACATACAAGCAATCGGAATGTCAACAAAAATTTGAACTTTGATTTAACATTGGTACATTTTGACAGTTTGATAATTATGACAGTAGACACACAATTTTCGAACAACTAAATCGGACTTGGTCTAGACTTATATTTATACCACGTTTTGTAATCAGGCCCTTTAAGTTCTATTCTTAAAAAAATGTCGTATTTATTACTATATTATGTTGTTCTGATTCTGTTCGCACACCTACCCGGCAAGGATATGTATGTATCAGAATATAGTATCAACCATATTCTTAGCGAATAAATAATAAGCATTTTGATTTGAATATTATAAATTAATAGTGCTAATAATTATGGTCTTACTTTCAGACACATTTTAGACTATCTATTTAGGTATTTTTAAGTAAGTATATTATATTATTTATAACGGCGTTTTGGCGGTTTAGGTAAGGTAATGCTTTGACACTACTATCGGCACTGCTACTTTAAAAAAACAGTAAATGGAACAAATGTCGTCGTATATTTAATTAAATATAAACAAAGAAATGTTAATGTGTGAAGGTAGAAATATTTTTCCAGCATAAGTTAAAATCACGTGACATTATGTAGTAAAAACGTCATGTTTTCCATTATATTTGTATTGCTTATACGCTCGTAAAGGCGTGCTCTCCATATTTCCATATGAAACACTTCTTTACATATTTGTCGATACTTAACTTAAAGACACAGGTCAATTTCTCGTAATACGACGTTTTATGCGTATTCTCGAAATAATCTCGCGTTGAATGTGAAGGACTGAAATGCCTTGACTTATTGAGTACCTATTTATTGCAAGTCAACAGAGAGTTACCAATTCAATAGCCCTTTTATACAAGTTGGTGGCAACCGATCAATTTTTTTTTTTCAGTGGACAATCAAAACAGACAATTAGTAACAGCTTCAGTTTTTATTTAGTTTACGCAGCAACAAAATAAAAAAGAATTAAAATTTGGTAAAAATTATGGGATTATACTTAAAGCTTTTTTAAAATTATTTATTTAAAAATAATTCCATGCAGTACCAAATAGTGAAGTATATAAAAACGACTTTAATGTGGGATTTTTTTTTACATTGTGGAAACATAGTTTTGAAAACTATTGCGAGTTCTTAGCTTCACTTTATTGTAAAGAAAATATAATAGTAACTCTAATATTACTTTATTACATTAGTACGGCAGTCGTTAAGCCACGTCAGAGGCCCTTAGGGCGGCTTGATGAACTCTCGGCACCAGAATTGGCCACTCTCATTCGATAAGAAGAAGAAGACTTTAATATACATTAAATTCCAGAAAACATAAATGTCTCCTTGTACACCGGCTCTTATAAAATTGTCTTATCTTAAAAGCATGGCGCTAACTTTCAACATTTATAAAGAAAGAAGATCATTTTATGTCAACATTTACGATATTGCTTGTCAGCACAGGTGTATTATTTATTGATTTACGATCGTTCAATTATTTTGATACACACCATATATATACGGTATGGGAAACTTAATTTGATTTTTGATTCCGATGCTACGTAATAATTTATTGTTGGCGAATAAAAATCGTATTTCGTTTTCTATCTCTGTTATAGTATTACTAGCTGTGCCAGCGACTTCGTCCGCATGGAATAGTTATTATCATAAAAACGGTTCTAGTGAGTTAATCTTAAAAGATAGACATACTGTTGCAGACATTTTGTTAGATCATTTTGATCACTTTTTGATATCTTGAACCGTTTTTGCAGCACACGCAACGAAAGCCCTCAAAGATGAATAATTTTCCCCATTTTTTTCACATTTTCCATTGTTTCTTCGCTCATATTAGTTGCAGCGTGATGTTATATAACCTAAAGCCTTCCTCGATAAATTGGTCTATCCAATACAAAAATATTTTTTCAATTCGCACCAGTAGTTCCTGAGATTAGCGCGTTCAAACAAACAAACAAACTCTTCAGCTTATATAGTAATATATAGTATAGTATAAATTAGCCTGTACTACTGTATGTACCTACGTGATAGTATTTTTTTAAATATCTCTACAACTAGCTGGTGCGCGCGACTTCGCCCGCGTGGAATACTTATTACCATAAAAACGGTTCTAGTGAGTTAATCTTAAAAGATAGACATATATTGTCGCGGACATTTTATTAGATCATTTTAAGAGGAATAATTCTTTCATACATATTTTTTTGATATCTTGAACCGTTTTCGCAGCGCACGCAACGGAAGCCCTCAAAGATGAACAATTTTCCACGTTTTTTCCACATTTTCCATTGTTTCTTCGCTCCTATTAGTTGCAGCGTGATGTTATATAGCCTAAAGCCTTCCTCGATAAATGGTCTATTACAAAAAGAATTTTTCAATTCGCACCAGTAGTTCCTGAGATTAGCGCGTTCAAACAAACATACATACAAACAAACAAACTCTTCAGCTTTATAATATTAGTATAGATTATGTCTCAAACAGTTTGATCGATCGTGAAACAGATTTGATCATATGTAAATAAAACTACGCAATTTTTTTTGGCTTCAATACTGCTCTAAAAATATATATGTAAGTACTTATGCTCATTATTTTTGTAAGTGCACAACTATTATTTTCCAACAGACATAACAGTTGGTTAAAATAATACGTGAATCAACTAACTAACAACAAGTTTTAACTACTTATAATTTAGCAACGTCATTTGGCAAAGGCTGCACACACAAATAAAGCCGTGCCAAAACACCATTATCAATGACAGAACAAGTCATACAGTCAATTCATTTAGTGATTAATTTAGCAAAGGCCACGAACCTCGCCCGAGGTCAATGAAAACAAAAGTGGTATAACGGGTTTATAATTCGTAACTACTTACAATCATCTCACTTAGTACTAGTATGTATGATAGAACTTAAAAGATAGGAACTGTTATGTTTGAGGAAATCATCTGGAAAATCCTGCCTTCTACAACACGATCAACACTACATTAGAAGGCAGAGCTAACCTAAATTGTATCACATTTACCTGTTTGCAAATAAAACTCTTTATCTGTTAATTGTTAAACATAGATGTCAAGTTTTCAGAGGAGTTTATGCGCTGAACATATAACAAGAAGCTCAAGGCTTCATTGAAGAATATTTTGAGTATAAATACTTTTTTTGCACGAATTAAAAAAAACCTACGTTTTCCACTTTTTATGTAAAAGATATGATTGATAATAATATCTCGTAGCTGAGCTACGCCGTAGATAGATCGATAGATTTTATTGACATACAGAATTACAAGTAACTTATTACAATGATAATAGGTGTTGGCATCAGTCATGTCTCGTCAAAAAAATTACTAATTAAAATTACATAAAGTAGATGAATTACGTAGATGAATGGATAAATAATGTTAAGTATGAATCTCGTAACAAATAGTAAAAATGTCGTTTAACAGAATAAATATTCGTGCTAGCGCTATTATTGTTGGCTTTCCGCGATTTCAATCTCTCCCTCTCTCTCTCTGTCTTTAAATTATGAAAACAATATAACGCCTACACAAAAAATCATTCTCGTTTAGTGTTATCTAAAATCAAATGTATAAGTTACTGTAAAAGTAAGTATATAATTTCTTTGGATAACTTTTATCACGTACAAAGCCATAATTCAATTGACTTCAACACCCGACCATTTCGTATATACCGCTTGTCATTTACGACACCATGTTACCGGCTGAATTATTTGGTGCCTCATAATTCAGGCATTGAATGACTTGATCTGACAGCTTTGAGACTAGGCTTTTGGTAGACAGTAAGTAGGTGGTAAGCGATAGTGAGCTAAATACTTAGTCAAATTTATTTGTGCTGCGTTGTTATAAGATTATTTCGAACAAAAGAAACCCCAAAGCAGTCACATTGACGGCAAAGCAATTTATTTTCTCTTCATAATTATACAAACTGTTGTTTCTCGTATAGTAATTTAGTAACCTCTAAACCTAGTGATGAATTATGAGCGATAATTATTCAACAAAGACGCGTCTTTAAAATATTAACCATATAAGTTTTAAATTATACGGGACACTACTTAATAGAATTTAATTAAACACACTTCAATCCATGTTGCCTAAAATACATAGTTATATTTTCATAGGAGCCAAATATAGACTACTATCGGTACTTCAATTGACAATTATTACGCATGTCTGTTTAAAAAGACATTTATTTCAGGCATATTCATTGTTTACCCTTTGGTATAACAATTTATGTTTACTTACTACTGTAAAATTTTGTAATTATTTAATTTAGGCCATTATTAGTTATCCGCCATATAAGGTATTCATTTCCTCACGACTAGTTGACAAGCCTGATTAACTGATTACACAACTCATTAGACAATTTGTGCTGAAACTGTGATCAATTTATTAGGAGTTAATGAAATAATGTCTGACCAAAATTTTAGATATTTTGCATATTCATTTTATCTATCTATCCTTCTTTTTATCCTTCATCTTTTCTGTATTTTTTTTAATTACATAATATTCTATCTAATATTCAAGTAGAGAGTGTGTAGAAAAAAATATTCCAAGGAGTTAATTTAAAAATAGTAGCATATAGTTAATTTATTTAGCTCATACATTTTTACAATAAACCATACGTTAGAATGTCCGTTACCAAAGTAAGTGTATATGTATATTTGACTAACTGATTCAAATTAGAGTCAGAATCAACTGTTGTTAATGTCAAGGTGTAGTGCACCATTGTTTGTAGCAACGTGCTGGCTGGTAATAAATAATGAGTTACGATCCATCCACTATCGATGGACAAGAGAGATTAGTTTAATGATTATATTGTGTACGTTATGTACCTATTGATCTATCCTTGACGAGCTTTGGCCAGCGTTTGCCTTGGGGGGTTAGCGAATTTAACAGTGATTGTAAATTATTGACGTTTTTTTATTCACTGGCGGGTTCAGGAAGTCCCGTTATCTAGTATTTTAAATCTGTTAGAAGAAATAAACATACACTTATTACTCACAAACTTTTACCGTTTTAATATTAGAATGATATTATTTATTGTTTACCACCGATTGCTTACCATCAGGCAAAGTATGGTTGGTCATAATCTAGCATTCACCGTCCAAGTCCAAATGGGTATATAGAAACACCCAGGACCTAGGAACTAGGAGGAGGAAAGTTGTGTTATTATGTATAACTTTCCTTTTTGATTTGTCGTAGCCGGGTAATAATTACACTAACCCTCAATCGAATTTATGTGCGAGATACTTACGCAAACTTTCAATTATAATTTACAAGACTTCACGTGAGAAATAGTCAAAATGAAGCTATCGCCATCGGATGTCCGCTGCTCAGTGCGCGAAACCACACGACCTTGGCCTGGTTTAGAACAACGCCATCTAGAGCACACGTGGGTCTCTTACATATCATTACGGACTACATGGTAAGTAAGGAGGTTTTATTGCTCGCTACTTACTTGCTTGATGCTTGGCTTGTTTCAATTCTCACTGAGGAAAGTTATATACCTAAAAAAAACGAAGGCGCCAATCAAAAATGACTAAATGTCGTATTATCATTACAAATTATTTATTCCACAAAGAATGAGTAGACAATTTTTGGTGACCATGGTGTTCCTACCTGTCCTAGATAACTTTCCCAATTAATCAAGCTGCGAGGTGACACGACCCTCAGTAATAAGGAATACGGCTCGACGAGAGAATAGTGTCTTTTTTTACATTAAATAGGCTTACGTTTGACTATAGCCTGCCTGATGTTAAGCACCACTATAGTCTAAGATGTAGCACGCTTGCCTAGAAGAAATATCTAATATCTAATCTTTGTGCGTGCCCAGATATAACATACCTGTGAACGCCCGTGGCTTCGCTCGCAGTATTTCAGGATAAAAGAGTAGCATATGGCACTCCTAAGACCTCATACTAATTACATACCAAAAATTGTGATGATCCGTTCAGCCGTTTTCCGTGTTCCGTAGATTGTGTCTCTGTTTATCTTCTACTTAAACGCTCATCTCGCAAGATGAGCGTTTAAGTAGAAGATAAACAGAGACACAGATAAACAGAGTAACAGAGAAACAGACAAAATCTAAAAAATGTTGGAACGTGTTCTGCTATCAATTCAAAGTATCTTCAAAAATGTTTTTAATTATCAGACTTTCATTGCATACATGTAACCTATATCCTAAACCTGACTCTAGATATATATATACCAATAATATATACGGCCATGACGTAAACAATCAGCTGTTTTGAAAGCGTACCTAGATTAAACAAGTAGTTACACAACATTCGATCTAGTAATACAGTAATCTATTCGTGAGAGTTCTAATATCTCATACCGGAATATCCGCTTAATTGAGGTCGAATTTTTTTTATTCCCATTCTGAAGGCATTGTACTAGAGGGGTTACAATTTATTAAGAAAACTGTATTAAAGGATAGATTATGTCTTTGCTATTCGGTTACTTATTAAGAAAGAAAGAATAAATATTGAAAACAATATAATGATAGTACCTATGTAATATAATGAATATTAGAATAATAACTTATTTAATAATTATAATGCAAAATATTAGAATATTATGAAGGTGACAGTTTATGTGTGTACTGGCTGAATCGATTTCGATAACATTGGTATAGAGATAGTTTGGGCTCTGGACCAAGACGCAGCTTTTTTGTATTCCGGATTAACGCAGGTAAACTCACGGATCGCTGCTAGTAGCATAATATAAGATATATACCTAGATAAAACTCTTTATTGTTACACACATTGAAAAAAAACAAACAGAAACACAAAAGACTTAAAAAAAATAGTGCCACAACTGACGGCCTTATCGCTAATAGCGATTTCTTCCAGGCAACCGTAAGTGTATTTGTTAAACTGTAAAATTATTTGCTCTGCAATCAGGCTAATGTAAACACGAGTACATACATTCTGGATTACATACCTATTCCATTATGTTATCTCTCGTTATAAGCCCCCTGATTAAAAGATCAGATTGTGAGAACTTTGAGTGATTGGTCTATAGTTGTCGGTTCTGGGAAACTATTGGGCTACGATTGTAACCTGTAATTTAGTAATTTAAGCTTTTAACTGTTAAAGCCATGAATTAGTGCCTCAATTGATGTATAAAGTACCTACAATCACACATACTAGATATATTAACAAACCTCTGACGATTTGTTTGTTACAACAGTTGTGATCAAAAAGCTATTTGTTTTGCTTAGTTTAGGAACTATATGTACAGGTAGGTATAGTGCACCAAGTAATCTAAATATACCTATAAATGTTAATATTTTAAAAAATAATTAGAACTAGAACCAGAGGTGCTAAGTTGCAGAGAAGTTAATCACTTCTCTGCAACTTAGCACCTCTGGTTCTTAGGGCAAGGCAGCCGCTCCACTAAGTACTTACTAAATATGTTATAATGATTTTGAATAACAAAACTGAAAACCTATTCTTATAACATTTTACCCATAATGCCGAGTAACCAATGCCGTCAAAATCACAAAATATTATATGACTAACTTTCTCTCTTCTTTGTCAATGTCCCGGGATCGCTAATACCTTCTATGTAGCTACAACTACCTAAAGAAACCTACGTTAGTGCTTGTGATAAAATCTAGGATACATAAGTAGGTTTTGTTTGCTAGGCTATTCGTGTGATACATGCCGAAGCCAAATATTTCACAATTTTATACGTCTATGGAGTTTAATCTGTATGAATTGAAAGCGCGTTTAGATTAGTTAACTCTGGGTGTTTAAGAATCAACAGTCGACATAAATCATTTGAAATTACCTACATTACTTTTTATAGAAAAAAAAGCATTGATTGCCACACAGTATTTGTAAATGAATTTACTAGTACATGTAAGCTTACAAAATCGCGACTTACAAAGCCTATATATTTATTAATTAACTTGCGAAATGACTAATGAAATTTGCACTATTTCTTTAATTAAAATAAACCTGTCTCGTTTCTAGTTTTAATGGACAAACATCGATAAAATCCCTACACCCAGACATACACAAAATTTAGTACACCTAGAAAATAGATCATCATCATTAAACTTTATCTAGGTATTTCTAACAATACATTCAAGTTTAATTAAACCTCTTTTTTATCAAAGAGGTTATTCAAAAAGACTACATTCTGACCGGTCAAGCGCGCTGGCAACAAATCACTTACTTTCTTCGTCACGTCGCCGTGGAGTTACGCACGACGACCTTACTCGTATGTTAATGTAAACTCTGTACTTATTGAAACAGTATCTAAACTGGAGCGAATGGAAGTTGAAGTGACTATAGCCCATAGATCAGCTGAGTAACTTGTTCGGTGGCGATTAGCAAAGTAAAACAAAATTACTATCAATATTTCTATGGTTGAACTTATGTTTTTTATACGAGTGCTTTTGGTAGTAATATGACAAGTGTAAACTAAAAAAACAAAAAAAAAAGTCTTGATAAAAAAAGCTTGACAATAAATGTTGTCGTTGAAGTATAAGCTTTAAGAATAAAGACGTTGTTTTGTAAAGAAAATAAGTATCCATTAAGTCATGATTAATTTTACCTGTGTAGGTACATATTTTCAAATAAGTAGAGCTATATTATAGTTTTTATATCAAATCATTTGTATCAGACATTTCATCTCTTAAACTATTTTTAACCTATTATAAATTAGATCACTGACTTCCACTGCAATATGCAACGTCACACATCCTTGTAGGCGCATATAGGTAATTTTGTTCTAGTTTTTAGGCTTTAACCGCAGGCGTTCTCAGAAACATTCGCGAGAAAAGCGTTCATAGCCGTTTCACGAAAGAGTTCCCTCTGTTAAAGCGCCATTACCACGTTATAGTAAAACCTATTTAGTGTAAAATATTAGTTGGAACCTTTTCCGTGGGACGGTCTCTATGGTCTTTAGACATGAGCTGCATGTCAATCAGTGTTACCTGACGTAAGTAGACATTCTTGAAAACTAGGTCACTGATGCCAACGATGCCAAAGTGAGGTAGCCCGTGATAAGAGTCGGAGATAAGATAAGAAACTGGCAAAGATGTTGAGATGTTGAGAGGTGGAATAATTGTAATTTGAAGTATCTGTCTTTTTAATGGCAATACAAACAGATTATATCATGCAATATAGAGTAAAATTTAAAAAATCTAGCAAATTTATATATTTACTCAACTAGCAGCGCGCTGCGGTGGTACTTACGATAGTAGGTAGTATTAACTTTCGCCTTTATAATATGAAGTTCCATAAAAAAAATACACGACTACCAACACATATGAACAAAAACGATAAGTATCTAAAATTAGTATTGAATTGAAAATAAATCACTTTTCACTCAATAGTACTGAATTGAAACTAAAACATTTTTAATCGGTAAGTTTGTGAACAAAGTCTATAAAGTGCGTATATATTGATTATGTATTGTTCTTTATACAAGACTTCAACGCGCTCTCGTAGCGCTGCTACGAGACTTATGTAACTGGTTACAAGATATTAATGAAGTTGTAGAACTTAAAATTGTTATTGAAATTCGATATACACCTTTACGATACATAACTAAAAAATCAACACACTAAATATATGACTGATTTGGCAGTAATAATAAAATATTCTATCATTATTATTTTTTCTTTCCGGATAGGAAATGGAGTGCAACAAATCGTGAAATTATAAATAAAACAAAAACATTCACGCTAGAATACCTTTGTGCCTACTGAAAACCATACGAATAATCATAATTTCGATTTTCGAATACGACCAGCAGTTTATTATGTAGCAACAGCCGAACAACTAAGCTATATGCAATTCAGATGTTATGTTTTCAATCATAACAATGGAAACAACTGATATTTGTATATAACAGATACTATATTATGTTTGGTTTGATTCTTGTATTTTAAATAAAATACAATTGCAAAAGAACTTTTTGCAATAAAAAAAAAGAAGAAACTCTATGACTCATTCAAACTCCTTGCTCACTCCGTAGAGTAGAAACTCCATAGCATAAACTATGAAGCTACCTCTATACCTACTACAATGTATATGCAGCTGCGTGCGCTGATCTTGCGCAACAGTTGGCAACCTTGGAAGGACGCACGAAGAAAATGGCCGTCGACGCGACGCGCATGCGTATTTTCATGATGCGATTTAGTACGGTGGGTTTTTTGTATGGCCATTGATCGTTTGTATGAGTTTGGATGGAATACTGTACTGTATGAACCTTGAGTATTTGTATTAATAGTTTACTCGTATGTTAAAGTAATAAATTATGCGAGTTTTTAATTTTATGCTTCACACTTATTTCCTAATTAAAAATGATAAAAATTGGTATGATTTATGATGTTACCAAAGATAAAACCTTTCTTAGGAGGTACTATAATTTATCTAACCGGATGTACAAAGTTTTCCTAACTTTGAACGCTCAGGAATAAGTCTAGTTCATTACAATACGTCCGGCTTTAAAAGAAAGCTCAAATCCATAAATTAAATAATATGCATAAATTATTTTGACCAAATGTAAAGAATTAGCGCAAAACAGAAGCTACTTCAGACTACAGAGTAAAGGTTTTGGAGTAAAAATAAAAATCTTTATTAAATGCTAGTAAAATAGATTCACTTTTCATTTCCGTGTAAAATTATTATTAAAAAGATGGGAAATACTTATTTGTACATGATCATATGTATTCTTCACGTGATAAGGTAAGGTTTATGATATAGCCTCACAATTGGGAGAAGACACTGGCCTTGTAACACAGTCTCACGACTAGCACAAGGCCAGAAGTTTCACGAAATTTATTGTTACCTGTTTTATTATGTCAATAAAAAATTTTTGTATTTTTTTGTATTTATTTTATTTAAAAAAAAACATTGTTTATCTATATCAGAGAGCTCTAGGGCTCTAGGGCAATATTTTATCCGAATTTCATTTCGTTTCATTTTGTTGGGGATTTTCATATTGCGTCACTTTCATCGAAGCGACCACAGCGTCGCTTATGCAGATGTCATTATTTATGACTTGGTGGTTAGACGTCCAGAGTAGAAATAATATTCTTACTTTTAATTTTAATCAATGAAGTTCCAACATATCTCATTTTTTAATTTCTTGAAGTGTCGATTGCATTTTGCGCCAGACATCTTTTCAATCGCAGCAAAAGTCTAGGAAACCTAAATGAGTCAGCACGAAATTTCGGTAAGTGTCTTCGTGAAGACAATTACGATACTCAACACAGTCTATGCACGTCCGGAATCACAAATGAACTGATAATTTGCTGGTCAAGTACAATCGAAAGTATCTACATGAATAGAACCTACGACCAAGGTACTTTTTACAAGCAAAAATAAACTGTATTCCAAAGGAATAAGGTTCATAAAAGATGATAGACTTAAATTATGTGATGTGCTTCCACTATATGTTGTGTTCTATTTCATTTGTGTGTCCAATAAAGCGTTAATCTATCTATCTATCTATATGCATCAGCTACATACTTAATTAAAGTATGTCAATCGCAACTTTAATTGAATACAGTATTTTTACCGACATTATGAACGTTAACCAACGGCCATCCCTTCAGACTTTGGATGGGTGATCATGGTTCCTACAAAAAGAAAAGTGGTACATAAATTTAAACTCTTTCTACCGCAACATGGAAACCATGTAATTTAAGATAAAACACCATAATTTCTGAGATAAACAATAACTTATAAAACCTTTCCATACAAATATGTATGATTAAAATTATATATAACCATTATCTTAACATGTACATACGTACACTGTTGACTAGTTGATGGCCCGTGGCTTTGCACTAGTGTGTTACGGAATACACAGTAGCCTATGACAATCTCACTACCATATACTATCACCGTAGCAAAAATCATTTTAATCTGTTGCTCCGTTACGAGGTGATAGATAGATAGATAGATTAACGCTTTATTGGACACACTAATAAAATAGAACACAACACAAACAAGAGAAAATTTAAATCTTATGCCACAAATGGCGGCCTTATCGCTAAAAGCTAAAGGTGAAACCGGAACAAACAGACGAAACACAAGTTTGCCTTTGTATACCTACTGGCAAAGGTATGATATAATGTATCCAATAAAATTTTGCCTAGTAATATATCCAGACAAGAATTGTCTGGACATATCGTTTATAGCACTAGATTTGGGTTGAATAAGTACATTATTTATTTTTTATCAACGTCCGATTCCACACTATTTTGGTCTAAATCATACTCGAAAGTTTTAGACACAGTTGTAAATGAGCTAGTCTTTGTACTATTTTTACTTTAATGAGTATAATTATGATAGTGTCTTAGAGCACTGAATATAGTTAAATAGTTTATTTAATAGTAAACTTTATTTACAATAATAAAACATAAAAACAAGGGAAGAAAAGTAAACATACTACTACTGACTACAACATAAAAAAATGGCACTTAGAAAATCTTTAGAAATAGTTTATTTGTATATCGGTGGCTGGATGATATTAGAAAGTTTGAAGGAAACATCTGGGCAAGAAAAGCGCAAGACTGAGATTACTGGTGTAAGAGGGACGGATACTTATGTTTGCAGTGGGTCTTATAAAGTTGGTGATGATGATGATTTAACGGGAATGTTAAAAAACAAAACCATGGCAATATGACATGTGTATACTGTACGTATTTGTTATAAGTACATTACAATATTTTACATGCTCCCAAGCAGAAAACAATCAATTATAAACGTAGCGCCACCAATTTTATGCATAATTTGGTTCGATAACATCCTCTTTGTTTTTAGACATTATTAGAACCGTGAAAACCAGTCAAAAAGTGCTGAAAGCATGTTTATTCATGAGCCGAGGAAAGAATCCGAGTGGCCGCCAAGTTTCATAGACCGAGTGTTGCAAGTAGGTTTTGTACGCTGGCATTGTCGTCGTCCCCTAGATCCCATAGACAATATAATGCTGAGATAGCAAACTATCCATCTACCCCTTGCACATATATATTACTTTAAAGTATGTACTTACTAACTTAACAGACAGTCTCGTGAACCAAATATCCTGAATGGATTGATAAGAATTCATCACTATCAAACTCACATGATGACGGATGAATCAGGATACAAAACTATCGCGTGATGTATATAACTGACCAGTCACGTAGATCTATTTGACACAGAAATTTGGCATACCAGAAATGGTTAAGATGTATGATTCTAAATTTTTAGCACTTAAAATCTGTATTACTTAACTACATCTTGCAAATAAATAGGTATATCTTTATCTTACACATGAGTGTCGGAGATTTTCCTCAACAAAGCGGCGTTTGCTAGGTATCGCGTTGTCCCGTCGGCCGGACTCCGTACGTGCGTACTTGAATATATTTAAATTTGGAGATGCGGCAGGATGAGGCAAGCGACGCGACAACTACTATAAATGCTGCTAGAACCCAGCAGGGGTACAGTTCACCGCTTCAAGCATCCCTGAACACACCTACCCAAACAATCAAAAATGGCTTTCAAGGTACGAAAATACCAAAAACATCAAACAGAAAAACAAGTGAAAAATATTCGGATTCAGTGGTCGTGAAGTGAAGTGATTTCCACAAATAATTTATTCAAAAAGTGTTATCTACAACAGTAAAAAATATCTCAATCAAAGTAGCACCTGCACTGGATCGATTACAAAATTGTTAAACGATGTGATACAGATATAAGCAGTGATTATTGATACGTGTGTCGCATACTAATGGAGTGATAGTGAACTTACAAAGTACTACTTGTAACTACGAATAAGTTAGTTTCTGACTCATTTTACCTTCTTGTTTGCAGTTGGTGGTCTTCTCCTGCCTGGTGGCTTCTGCCTACTCCAGCGTGGTAGCTCCCGCTGCCATCGCTGCGGCACCGGTCCTGGCGAGACTTGAAGACTTCGACGCAGCGGCGGGCTACAAATACGGATACAGTGTCGCTGATGCCCTCACCGGGGACTACAAGAGCCAGGAGGAGCAACGCGACGGAGACTTCGTTAGAGGCAGATACAGCCTGCTGGAGGCTGACGGTACTGTCCGCAACGTGGACTATGTGGCTGACCCCGTGAACGGTTTCAACGCTGTGGTGCGCAACGACCCCGCTGTGAGCGAGGTGGTGGCTCCTGTGGCTCCCGCTCGTCTTGCTGCGCCGGTCCCCGCTCCAGTGTTCAACTACGCCCCCGCTCGTCTGGCGGCTGCTCCTGTGGCTGCTGTGGCCCCGGCTCGTTACGCCTTCGCGCCCGCCGCCGCCCCCGTGGCTGCCGCTGCCCCGGCTCGCTACACATTCGCCCCCTCCGCCCCGCTGGTCGCCGCCCGCTACACCGCCCCCGGCCCCGTGACCTACGCCGCTCCCTACACTGCTGGCTACACCGCCCAGTTCCCTAGCGCGGCTGTGACGCAGTACACCGCCACCGGCCCCGTGGCCTACGCCCAGTACGCGTCTCCCTACTACGCGGCTGCCTACACGGCCGGCGCCCCCTTCGCCCCCGTGGCTCGCGTGGCCGGCCCCGTGGCTCCGGTCGCCGCCGTGGCGCCGCTGGCCGCCCCCGCCAAGCTGGTGAACGCCGCCCCCGCCGCCGCCGGCTACCGCTACCCTTGAAGAACACCCCCAACTTGATCGCTCATTTTTACCCACAAAGACTTGATTTGTATATAGTTTTATTGTTTTCTTATTTTTTACTTGAAACGAAATGAAAATAAAAGAAGTATGAAATTTTAAAACTGCTTTGTATACTTATTTCAATCATTGCTTTACAAGCATGTTCTTAGGGTTCAATAATAATTCGTTTTCCCTATCAATCATATAAAACCGAAGAACCACAATTCAATCATGAAATGAAACAATTTTCTTTACTGATAGAAGAATAAATAAATACTAGGCAAGACAAATAAATCAATACGGTCGGATGCTAAAGTGCATAATAACTAAGGAATTTATATTACCTTAGGAAAAAAGTAAGCAAATATGAGTCCAATAGAAATGAAATCAACTTAGTATGCAAACTGTGGATTGATTACGAAACAATCAAGTATTATTAAACAATCTATGTAGGTAACTTTGCTAATATTGGACTAATAATATCGCCTACTTGTTATTTTTTATTTAACAAAGTAGTAGTTACATAAACCTAAAACTTAGCTTTATTAAATTGTAGTGCACGAGCACTAAATAGCCAAAAATAATTTATTACGATAAGTAATTAGTGTTTTTTTATGTCTTAACTAACTAGTTAAATTAAAAATGACACTAATGATTTTGAGACATTTTTTAAACTTAATTGTTGAACAACATTACTTGTTCCAAAGATACTTTACTGAAGACTATGACTCGCACATGGATATTTTATTTATTGAATATTCTTTATACTTACTCAATAAAAAAATATAGATAAGTAATTCTAATAACCCAGTGACGCGGTAGGAGGTGAATAATGAAAGAACGTGCAAATAAAAATGTGCACGTTTCCGTAGGTTGGATGACATTTCTTGTTGTTAAAGGAACGCTTAGGTTCAAATAGCTTTTTTTTTAAAATATACAATTAATGATTAAAGTATCTACTACTTTGTTTCATGAGAATAGCTCTAATTTTGATAAAAATCTTCTTCTTCTTATCGAATGAGAGTGGTCAACTCTGGTGGCGAGTTTATCAAGCCGACCTAATGGCCTCTAACTTGGTTTAACGACTGCCGTACTAGACAAACAGCCGGGACCTACAATTTAACGTGTCATCCGGCCCACGGACGCGCCCAAAAATGGAATGCCACTTTTCGATCACCCATCCAAGGACTGACCGCGTCGACCTTTGCTTAACATTGGTAATCGCATGCGATTGACTAAGAAACCAAACCTCAATTGAAATTAAAAGCATTTTTTTGCAAGTATTGCCAGAACAAAATAGTTAAGTACATACATGTAAAACAGCTAAGTTAAAACCATCTAAATAATTGTCGTTATTGCCTAAAATGTCACGAGCTGCAATCACGATGGATCGATAACCTAGTGTTCCCCGTGAACTTCAAAACAAGAGGGAATTGGTCCTTACAGAGTACGCTCTTTCCATATATCATACATACATATGAACGTACATAGATCATCATCATCATCCACAGCCCTTGGGATCCCATTGCTGGGTATAGGCTTCCTTTCGTATGTGCCGTATAGATCATAATAGAGTAGTCGCTCACTATGAGACAAATTATGATCAATTGCAAATTCATTTAGACCATATTTTTTTTATTTACTTAATATATATTATGTATATCCGTTATCTAGTACCTAGATGGCGCTGTGTGCAAAGCCCCAGAATATGTATTTATTTATTTATTTATCGAAGCAGTCATCAGCATATACTTGTAGAACTAAAATAGGAAAACAAGATACTTCCCTTGAACACATTTTTTATCATTTATTACAAAGTAACCCTGACTCACTTTACTATCTATCCTCTTATTTCTCAGTTACTATGTGAAAAAATATTTGTATAAATTTGTATAACTATCCAGATAATAAAGCTGAAGAGGGTAGAAAATCTGAACATATAATAATATTAGAAAAAAACGTTTAGGTATACTTTAAATCCATAACAGATCATGTTTCAGCAGTTTTAAGTTTTAGTTCTGTTTATTTAAACGCTCATAGCGCAAAAACGGCTTAACGAATCTTCGAGGACTTAAAAGTGTTATAGGCTATAAGTGTTATATTGCAAACGAAGCCGCGGGCGTCCACTAGTGTATCAATAATATCAAAAGGTTCGCACCACATTTAGTTAGCGTATCTTGATGTGGGCGCCTGCGATACAGGTCTAGTACCCAGTGCAGGGCTCACAAGAACCCCCGGGGAAAGAGCGGGGATGCGTAAATGCATTTCCTCCACGGAAAAAAGGGCTCACAAGAACACGTAAACCATCTATGAATAGATTTAATATAGAATTAAGTTACCTTAAGGTTTGTAAGTGCTTATGTTAAATAATTAAAAAAAACAGTATGTGATTTTTTACGATTCCAGTAAAGAGAATAGCGCAGAATGGGATGAGTTGCACTTGCAATATAGTTTTTCTAGGATTGAACAAGTCATCAGTATTATTACAGTTAAATTAGGGAAACCAGATGAACCCTTTAATATGAATGGTATACGTTCGGATTACCAAATCCCAAATGAATCACTTTAGAAACCATTCTCGTATGGCAAGTTTTTTCCATAAAACACTGGTAAGTGATTTTCTATGATTTCAGTAGCCATTTGAGTAGAATAACTTGTTAGGACTCTGTACGTGATTCCTCGGTCCTATTGGGATGCCTTGGATAAATAACACGAGTTTAGTATGGCGTGAGTGGACTGTATTTATGTATATGTGTATTGACTGTTTGCTTGTGGTGCGATAGCCGGGTATCGATGTTCTGGCGCGCTTCTCTTGGCGCGCGTGCTGCCACCTGTCGGCGTTGGCGGGAACCTCTCTGGTTGGACGTCGACCTGTCCCGCCGTTATGTTGGCAGCGGGATGTGAGTGATGTGACGCTCCAACAGACTCTTTTAACGCTCGTAATAAGACCATACCATAAATATATTATAATAAGTCATCTTGCACAATATAAGTTTACCATGTTTTTTGTTATTGTTTGGAATGGGATGAGCTGCAGTCATGACAAAGTTTATCTAGCATTATCTAGCAGCAGTGCATGTGCACATGTAAAAATAATCAGTATTAATATAGCTGAAAGAGATAAAACGAGATGCTTGCCTTTAACATTCATTTTATCATTGTTTACAAAGTAACCCTGGCTACAATAGAGCTACGAAACCCCAAATCGATCACTAAGAAAGCTTACTTGTAAGGCAAGTTTTACTTGTATGAAAAACAGTTAGAACCCACTGAAAGCACGTCTTATTGTTTGGAATGGGATGATAAAGATTAAGTTTATCTAGCATTGAACAAGTAGTCTTCAGTATCAAAATAGTTGAAATGGAGAAAACGAGATGCTTCCCTTTAATATTCAATTTATTATTCGTAATAAAGTAACCCTGGGCACTACGAGGCAGTATGCGTTCAGACTACCAAAACCCCAAATCGATCACTAAGAAAGCATATTCGTCGGTCGTATTGCGCGACTATCGCGTAATTCGTACACTTTCTTCAATGAGGCGCATTGTATGGAGCTCACGTATCCAGTTACGTATGGTCCGATAGTGGACGATATAAAACCAAGCACCAGCCTGGAGTGGGCACATTCACACCCGTGGACTGTGGACATCCTATACCAAGCACACAAACATGGACTCCAAGGTACGACACTTTATAACTCATTGTTTTACGACAATTTTCACTTGTTTATCAATTTGATTGTAATGTAATAAATTACATTTACAGAAAATGATTAGTGATTGCATTTTTAGAGCTAATAAGTTAGCTAACTTACTTTTTGTGTTTACTAAAACTGAAATATCGGTCATTTGAAAGCGCAAGCTTCAAGCGAAAGCTCAATGCTGTGCTTAATCAATTAAAATAATCCTATCAAAAGATTGGTTACTTAAAAGTTAACAAAATAGTTGTACTTTAATGAGCTATATTAGTTCAATAAACATAAAATCAGTTGTCATTACTGATGTTAAACTGTAAGATTCGATATAATTTATCCGAGATCATCTCAAATCATTCCTATGAGGTTTTTCGCTAAAGCGCATAGTTACAAACAAATAAAATAGCGGGGTCATAGTACCACAGAATAAATAATAACAATCCTAACAGGGCGAGCAAATGAAATTCATTGCCGTTAAATTCTATTGAAAACCGCGAACAAGTGACTTTTGGAAGATAATCGATAGTGCATGTACCTATGGGATTTGTAGAAGAAGAACCAGTACCCAAAGTACGATTTCCATGATTACTAATTTATTCAGTATACATGTACACTACATACATACTACATACTTTGCTTTTCCACTAATATAAGATTTTTTATATACCCAAAATTTGCCAAAAACGGCAGCTAAAAACGCAAACGAGCATTTGTCAAAAAAATAAGTACTTATTTTAATGACAAAGAATACATACAAGATTTGTAGAGTAATAATAAATATTAACTTCTTTAATTTGGCATTATTTCATGTACTGCCATGTAACAAGTAAGGTGACATCGGTTAAAGTCTTAGCGCGTGCGCAGGCATGACCAACGTGATCCATATCAGGATGGTTACAACACGCTAACTGACCCTCACACTAACACTCGTTTGAACTTTACCAGGGCATGGTATGATAAAATTGTGGGCAAACTTTCTTTTTCTTCTTCTTTAAAACGTGGAAATACTTAGTGTTCGTTTAAACAAAACCCAAGTTAAAAGTTATCACATATTCCAAATAAATTTATGAGGGTTCATCATCAAATCATTTTGCTAGACCATATTCGTGTTTATAAAGCTAAAGCTAGAACTTTCAGGTTTCTTCCTAACGACTCAAATAAATAAATAAATTCTAGTAGATCAACCAACCTTGTAGTAGATAACTACCAAATCATGGTTTTAAATAGAACAAACAATAATACGTGTACATTTAAATGAATGAATTAAAAATTCCTCTTGAAATATGTTTCCTATACATCAAATTCAAAAAGTTAAATTAATTCCCATATAGGTGTAAAAAACTTCACATTTTATTTGACTGTTTAAATTAATTAGCTAGCATTGACTAATTTGGCAAGTTAATGAGTCAAACACTTATCCTCCTAACTTATCAGTCCTGCTATGGAATCACTACTACAATTTCTCAACTACCAAACAATGCTGCAGCATTGTATTCAAATGTCCCGCCCACACAGTTTCAAACAGTACCCTTGTATGAACCTGCAATACCTAATATGATTCACTTTCTAGATTTTTTATGAATTATAATTCGCGTGGCTGGTGAAAAGCGTCGTACTTGCTTATACGCGTAGCTACATCCACGAGGACGATATTTGATAACTAGTGGGTGCTTGGGGTTTCACTCGCATTAAGAAGTAAAACTTGCATTTCCAAATGTCACCCCTTTTAAAGGGGCATTTCAAAAAATCCTTTCTTACCGGATACCTACGTCATAACATCTACCTGCATGCCAAATTTCATCACAATACATCCAGTGGTTTGGGCTGTGCGTTGATACATCACTATGTCAGTCAGTCACTTTTGAGTTTTATATATTTAGATAGAAAAAATACATTATATATCTAATAAAATTTAAAGTAAATTAGTACCTTCTATTTAAGCATGTAAACTCACACTAAAAGAATATTTAACATCAGTCGAGCTGTAGTCAAATTCAAACTATGTAAGAAACATATAAATCTAAATATGGATGTATCTTATCGTATCAGTCGATACAAAAGACTTCAACGCGCTCTGCCAATATTCGTAGAGCCCGATACAAGTAGTATAAGAAGATATGATCCAATACAAACTTCGTTTCCATAATTTATATAAAACATGTTAATATAAACTAGTTATATTTGATCAAGAAACCAGTAAAATACAAAATTATACTAATAATACTACTACTTAAAATATTTCCCATGTCCTACGTTTGTGTCTTATTTACTTCTCAATATCACTCCGATCGATTTCTACGTCTAAACGTATAAATAAATGATTGAACTCTTTAATTCTAGATCGCAATGCAACTATAGTTTAAAATTCCCGCCGCATAAACTTGCAAAGGAAGGGTTCAAAATGGGATCATGTTGCAAGCAGACGATCGACGCATATCAATGCATCAACGACACATAAAATACCAATTTATATTCTAACATCGTCTTTATTGTATTGGAATAACGTCTATTATTGAGTAGTGAATTGAAACAATTATATTGAGTAATAGTTGTGTCGAAAAGTGATAAGTCAATCGATTATTTATTATGGAGCAGATCCGTGTATGGTTAGGCCTATTATTATGACGTCTATTATTTAGGTACAACGTCGATGACTTTGCTTTTTTGCTTGTAATATATTTGTAACAAATGTAGTAAGATCACATTAAAAGGTTATATAATTGCTTGTTTTTTTAATACTCATTTTATTGTGATAAAACGAGGATAAACAACCACAGACAACAGATTGATGTTGATTGAAACAGTTCGTTGCAACTGACCACTTTTTCTCCACTTAAAGAAAAAGTTCTTGATTTTTTCTTGCTAAATATCTAATGGGCTAATCACATCTGCTGCTCTGTTGGCTGGCTCTGTCTTCTAATCTAGGGGTGCGGGTTCGAATCCCGCATAACACATGTAATTATGAATATTAACATTTGTAGTTACTTGTGTTGAGTCTGGTCGTTTCTATGTAGGTATAATAAGTGTGTATTTACAAAAGAAAAGTTTATAATTATGTATTAGGTATATCCGTTATCTAGAACCCATGATACAAGCGTAAGCTTAGTATGGGGTTAGATGGCGCTGTGTGATATGTCCTGAAATATTTTATTTATTTAATGCATCACCTACTTAACAAAATGTCTCACTTTGTTTCCAGATTGTAGTATTCATCTGCGTGGTAGGCGCCGCCACCGCCAGCGTCGTGGCTCCGCTGCCCGTCGCTCGCGTCGACCCCCTGCCGCAGTACTCCTACGGCTACGACGTGCAGGATGCTCTCACCGGCGACTACAAGGGACACACCGAGCAGAGGAACGGAGATCTAGTCACTGGATCTTACTCTGTCGTCGACCCTGACGGTACCAGGAGGATCGTGGACTACGCAGCTGATCCGATCAACGGTTTTAACGCGGTTGTACGCCGTGAGCCACTGGTTGTGGCCGCGCCTGCGAGAGTGGTTGCCCCTGCCCCGGTCGTGGCTGCCCGCGCCCCAGTGTTTGCCCCCGCACCCGTTGTTGCCCGGTCTCCCTTCTTTGGCCCCGCCCCCGCCCCGCTCTTGGCCCCCAGATTACCCTACTACTTCTAGATGAATTATTACAATTTTGTTGTTGCTTTGTACGTTTATAGGATTTTTTATGACTGTTATTTATACTATTAAATGATTGAAACTTTGTAAATTATTTTTGTGGTTTTTGTTAAATTATTTTAATGAAACTATAACCTTAAGCTTTGATAACAGAATAGATCAATATGAGAGTATACTTTATCTCAGCTGTAGGTGTTGCATTACTAGAAGCATAGTTGTGACATTGCTAGAAGCTTTAACCTATATTATTTATATATTATGACAAAACATAAAAACGTTTCCAGGGCTTTGAAGAATGAGTACCAAAAGGTTATTCAGAATATTTTCTCACGACATAAAAATCTCCCATAAGCAAACTCATAAAATTATTCGTATGCTTAACAATACGACAAAAATAAGTAGGCATATGAACTTGAAACAAAAAGGTTACACACATATATAAATAACACAAGTATGCAAATTGGCACTTGCGTTAGCCAAAATTACACTAATTGCAGAATAATAAAATCTTTCTAAGGTATATT
The DNA here is from genome assembly GCA_964023185.1 of Macaria liturata. Taxonomy (NCBI): domain Eukaryota; kingdom Metazoa; phylum Arthropoda; class Insecta; order Lepidoptera; family Geometridae; genus Macaria; species Macaria liturata. The sequence continues at coordinate 10,801,628 of OZ026828.1, forward strand.
TAGAATGAAAGGTCACATAGATTGATTTACAACGAACTTTGCAAGAACATTATACCTGGAAGCTGAAATAACGAGAGCAAGGTCTCGCAATAAAGGATCTGTACGAAATAAGAAACGGCGTCAGATTGTAGCGTGATACGGTTTGAGCGTGAGCTTTTTAGCATTATTTCATGAGATTTATTAATTAATATTATTAATTACCATGTTATTATGTGTTACTGATAAGTAAGGCTTTACATATATTGACAAAATATGTGGTTATTAAAATTAAAGAAATTTGATGACTCTGAAATCTTGTCTGATAAGAAAATAATTCTTGAAATTAAACTATTTCTGAGGGCTGAAACTGAGTTTGACTTTGATGTTATGTTAGTAGGTACAAGGATGCCCGATACATACACATCACCTATCATGAGTTTTAAGTGTCACAAAATTACCCCTAAGAATTTTTATTAATTAAACAAGAGAAATAATAAATTTCGTCAAGTAATTGTTAGTAAATTTAGACTCTAGAATGTTGTAAAATGTTTACCTCGACACTAGTAATTAAGCTCAATTTGCCGCCGGTTTCCATTTCATTCAGTTGACAGGCGAACAATCGCGGGCGCAGCGACCGAGCGACCGCTGACACATTCCTCCGAAGACCGCGGCCTTGCCTTAAACGCTTCAATTAAAAGCGAAAGTTACAATAAGCTCGTAGGTGCGGGTTCGATTACCGGCCGGCTCTGACGTCACGATCCGAATGTCACGACTGGACATGTAGCATATAAAACGAGATCAAACCACACATTCGGCAGTTCAAGCTCAACAACGAAGTTTTAACAACCTAAAATGGCATTCAAGGTACTGAGTTTTTATAATTGTTCATTGAAAGTTGCGAATTAAATTTTGTAAAGAAAAAATGAGATCATACGAAAAAAATTTGATACATTCTAAACTTTCAAAAGCTTTTAGCATAAAAAAATATTCCCAATGAAACTTTGTGAAAAAGTTTATAGTACCAGTAGTAAAATTAGTGAATCTCACGATATAAAGTGAAATAGTAGCCCGCTGAAAAGATTTGACTTTTTCTAGCAAATTTCCAACCTAATGACATTTCTTTCAAGAGGGTCGAGTACTATCACCACAATAAGCCACTCTCACGTGAACTAACTAGACTTCTTATTTCTAATATTGTTGTTTTTGTTTTCCAGTTTGTCGTATTCAGCGCCCTGGTGGCCGCCGCCAGCGCAGGCCTGCTCCCCGCCGCCCCCGTGGCCTACCAGGCCTACCACGCCGCCCCCGCGGCGTACCAAGCCGCCCCTGTGGCCTACTCCGCGTACGCCGCCCCCGTGGCCAAGTACGTCGCTCCCCTGGCCTACGCCGCCCCCGTCGCTAAGGTCGTCAAGACCGTCGAGGAGTACGACTCTCACCCCCAGTACTCCTTCTCCTACGACGTGCAGGACGGACACACCGGAGACTCCAAGTCCCAGCACGAGACCCGCGACGGTGATGTTGTCCACGGCTCCTACTCCCTGATCGATGCTGACGGCACCAAGCGTACTGTTGAGTACACCGCTGACGACCACAACGGTTTCAACGCTGTCGTCCACAAGGAGCCCCTCACTCACGTCGCCAAGGTCGCCGCTGTGGCCCCCGTGGTCGCTAAGGTCGCCGCCCCCGTGCACTACGCCGCCCCTGTGTCCTACGCCGCTGCCCCCGTGTACCACTCAGCCCCCGTGGTCGCCAAGGTCGCCGCCCCCGTGGCCTACTCTGCCCCCGTGTACCACTCTGCCCCCGCTGTCTACCACTCTGCTCCCGTCTACCACCACTAAATAATTACCACCATGACAAACTGAATGCCATCTTGTATATAAATAATTTATTCAAATATTTTACATGTGTGCTTTGATTTCCTTTCAGAATCTCAAATCTTAGGTTTTTTAGATTACAAATTTCTTGTGATTCTTACTCATAAAAAGTATTTATCAGTAAAATTTTCTAAGTTAGTTAGATACCTAGTAAGTACCTTGATACCAACCAAAACAAACCAATGATAATTATGGCATATTTATTAAATTAAAACCATTAGAACTACCTTGTAGAATGATGCCATACTCGTATTATGACAGTATATAGGCATTATGCCAATAAAATTATAACTCTAAAATAGTAACAAAAGTAATATTCATATATCGAAAACTTGGAAGCCGAGCACATTGGAGCGCGGCGGCGGCGGCAGCGCTTGCTCGCGGCCCGGCACGATGGTGAGACCGCGCTGGCGCCGCTTGCGTCGCTCCGACCTCTCGTCCTTGCGCATCTTGCCTGGAAGCACCGAGAACCGTCTCCCCACCGGCACCGTTGACATGCGCTTGAACAACACCTGCGCTTCCACCTTCTGGTCCGGAGGCATGACGTTGGCGATCTGCATCTCACGTTGCACGATCGCCTTCCGTTCGTCGGCGACCACAGCCTGTGACGCCATATCTGCACACTTGGCTAAGAACGCTTGCACTCTCTCCGGATCCTGCATCTTTTTCGACCATTCATAAGCCTCCTCCACCTGGATACGTACTTCGTTAGCGTTCCCCTGCTGCATATCCCCGCTCATCAGAACGAAGCATCCGTTCAGCCACCAAGTAACATTGCCCATTTCTTGAGCGTCTCTCTGAACTCGCTTACCGTAAAACTTAGCGAGGGCATAATTCTTCTGTGTGCAGAGCAATCGAGCCATTTCATACTGGAGCCAGCATTTCATCGTATTGTTTTCGCACATGTCTAAAGTGGCCGCGACTTTTTGCGTGGCTTCTTTTATGTCGATGAACTTAAACGGATAGTGTGCCATGACCGAGTCGAAGGATTGCGGTCGACCTACAGGCAGACCCATGAGGAAGGCGATACGCCTTCTGTTGCCACGTTCACTCAAAGTGTAAGAAAGCCGATGTTGGGACAAATAAGCTTCTCCGACAGCTCGATACAATCGGTCTGTGTATATTTCTTTATCAGGTAGAGTGCGAGGCGTCTTATTATCCAGAAACAGTTGCATCCGCTCCGCTTGAGAGATGACGTCCGCTACTTTGTTCGCACGAAGTTGCTTTTCGATCGCTTTCAGTAAACGCTCTGCTGTCTTGGCCCCGATTTCACGTTCCTTCTCAAGCACAGCCTCTTTGTATTTGTTTTGGTACTTAGATTCGGCTTTTTCAGCGAGTCTAATAGTATAATATGGTCTCTGCGATCGTAACATGTCTTGCCTCTCACTGAGAGATCGCAGAGCTTCTTTCACTATAGCTTTTAGCTGTGCGCTGCCGCCACCATTGGCGGAAGTCAAGCGAGGGTCCTCCATAAGTTCTTGAAGGAAGAATTTGTCATATGCCATCGGTCCGAGATACTTCATTGCCATCACTCGGGCTAGAGTTAAATGTTTTCGCGCCTCCATTTGAGTGAGCTTTTTCTTTTTCTCTGGTTTAGGAATGCGAGACACGTGCAACGGCCGTTGGGGTTCGTCTTCATCGATTCGTGCGGCTTCGATTTGTTTGATGAGGGGGAGAAAGTCAAGCATGACAGTGCCAGCATTGATGCCGATGCAGTCTTGTATAGTTTCTACGCCTTGGTTGATGCCTTCACGAAAGTACCCGGGCTGGGTGCGGAGGCGCGCCCCGCGGTAGTTCATGACGACGCTGCGTTCAAAGTCTGACATGGTGTACATGGCACGAGCCTGCATGTTTCTGGCGATCATATTGCCGGGTTCTAGTTTGAGGGCTAGCTCGGCATCTGCGTAAGCTTGTACTGGTTTGACGGCATCAGCGCATACCTGACTTCTGCCTGTGAGGTTCCGGACATCGTCAGGGGTACTTTTGAATGCTTCATCATAAGAAGCCTTGGATTTCTCAAATTGTTCGAGACGACGGAGGTACGCGCCACGCTCGCGGTACACCGTCAGTGCACCAAATAATTGTTTCTCTTCCATGTTTTTTGGAAAGTAAAAGCGTTACTTATAGTAATAATAACTTACAAAACGGATGTAAAATTCTTAAAGAAAAGTTCAGTTATGTAAATTTTTCATTGAATATTTTTTTGATAGATCACTTTAAATTTGACACATGCTCTGCTTTTTCGTTCGTGTTATTTGAAGATCTATTTTGTTGTACAAAAAGATTTTCCCAACGACATTACTTCGTTTAGAATATTTCATCATATTAATATTTACAACACATTGAGTTATTATATATTAATTTTAATGTGACGAGGAACGTTTCAATGTTTTAATTTAATTATATGGCCATTATTTTTTCTTTATTTTTTTCTTTTCTTTATATTTTTTTCTTTATTTTTCTACCTAGATGGTGCTGTGTGCAATGTTCCGGAATATTTATTTATTTATTATACCTAACAACTAAACTGTCAACTGAGTTCGCCACTTTTTTACGAACTTATTTATCTACCAACCACTACATGGTTTTAATATTCTCATCGGCAATACAACAATAGCAAAAAAAAATTGAAATAATGTTATTACTCCTTATTAAAATATTGCTTAGTTAAGCTTATAATAGACAAACTATATAGTTACGTATTGTACTTCCATACAAGCATGATTTGGAAATCAAAGGGTCTTATCTAAAGGGAAATAATTAATAAAAGTTCAAACTGAGTTCCAGGTAAAAAAATATATGCCATTTAATATTCGTTATCAGTCCTTGTGCGTGCGATGTTAGACGGCTACGACGGGCGCGCGGAGAGGAGCGAATCTGGGGAAGGGATAGTTTGCGAAGTTGGCGAACCGAGCTAGAGGAGCAGCACCCGCGAAGGAAGCTGGGAAGGAGGTGAAGACTGGGGTAGCAGGAGCCACTGGGGCCACGGGAGCCACGTTGGCGGGCGCCGGGGCAGCCACCACGCGGGCAGCCACTGGCTCGGCCACCACCGGCTCCGCAGCCACGACTGGCGCGGTCAAAGGCTCATTGAACACACGAGCAGTGAAGCCGACCACATCATCAGCGTAGTACTCGACAATGCGACGCACACCGTCATCCTGGTTCAGATAGTATCTGCCAGTCACAACAGGCCCTTCGCGCTTCTCGTACTGTCCTTTGACATCTCCAGTGATGGAGTCGAAGATGTCATAGCCGAACTCGTAGCTGGATCTGTCAGATTGTTCCTCAGATCGGGCGACGACTCCCACGGGAGTAGCCACTGCTACCGGCTCTATGATGGCGACTGGAAGAGCGCCCGCAGCCGCCACCGCCACAAGGCAAGAGATGATGACGAACTGTGAACAGGATGAGAAAAAAGTATTTTGAAAGCGTAAATAACAATGACTATTAGTAACTTTGTAGTTTTTTTTTTTCTTTTGTAGTAGTTTTTCGCTAAGTTATTTTGTATGTACATATGTACATAATATCCGTCGATAAGTACTTCCTGACGTTACAGACTTATATATAGGTATTGCAGACTACTTTTTAAAGGAAAATACATAATGTGAGATTCAGAAGAAAGAGAGCAATTTGAGGGAAGCTTTTAATGTTTCAAGAATTTATATTTATGATACATTTGAACCGGATCCTCGTAGAGCCGCAGGGTGTTCTTCTGAATGACACATTGACAGTTGTACTTGAAACAGTGGCACTATTTAGCAAAGGCAAGTCTAGTGCAGTTGCGTAAACAACTCGCTGAGAAATTACTAATAAGCTGTGGATAGTTTGTCAAGGACACGCGACACGTCGCCCGCTGCATCTGAATGAGTGTGGAAGCAAGGTTCATTCATTGTTCATAAATTTCACGGCAAAGAGGTTAGAAGTAGAACGGTAAAACTGTATGCCACCGTTGATTTGTTACGGTTATGGATACTAGCTTTGTTTAGTGTTTTTACTTTCGTAAGACACATGTTGAGTAATTACCACTGATAAAATTATTACATTGAAAACAAATCATTATGTCATCACAGGAACGATGGGAATGTTGACATGGGATTCTGATGCAGAACATAAGAAACGTAAGAAAAATATAAAGAAATAGAGTCAATGACAAATGACGTCATCTATAATTTAAATTATTTGGTGAAGAGAAGCTTTTATCCCCAGCTATCAACCTAAGAATGAATCTGCCTGCTGTTTTGATTTTTTATCCAAATTTTGTTAATTTTGTTATATATTAGCATTGAACGTATAGTAGCAGGACTATGTTCTTATTGGCAAATTAAAAATGTATTGCATACAGACTACATTTACAAATAAATTATCGCTAGTGTATCGAAAATAGGTATGTATGCATATCGCAAATTTGTTAATTGTTAATAAGATGTGAATGAAATGAAAAAGGTAAACTATTTATCAAGTTCTACGTGGGTGGCCATTCATGCTAGATTTAAACTCGCTATTTCCCGCGAACTACAATCTAACGATCTTCAACGCTCGATTGAATTGGTTCTTATTGGTAAATACGCTCCGTCATAGACCGTAATGATGTTATCAAATAATAAGGTGAATCAAATCAAAAAGCCAAAAAAAAAAAACATTTTAGCCTTTTCACAGGTAATTTTTTTTTTTTCAAATTTACAGTGGGAAATGCAAGAACACAGTTGAGGTCAATCATTAGGGTGTTTTCTAAGCGTGCGTATTTTAATCTAAATTAATACTTGATGTTTGATGAAATCGACGTCTATTTTTTGTTACAATTGAGGAAGTTTATGGTTATTACGTAATATTATTAGTTAGGAAAAACAATATTAAAAAAACGAATTGAATTATTATGTTCTTCAAAATGGATAGTTTTTTAAGATAGTTATTTTTTTTCTGTTTTTTGCGGGGAATGATCGGGGAATGATACTGTGGACCAAAACAGTACAGCACAAATTATAACGCAAACAATATAAAATTATTTGAAGACAATTGCATAAAATACGAAATGAAATTATGAAAAACGATAAAAAGCCATAGAAATATGAAATGTTGACAGAAAATATTACCTTAAAGGCCATTTTTAGTGCTTGGGATGGTTTGTTGAGTATTCGGAAGCGACTATGCTGCTCTCCCGAGAGCCCGGAGTTATATAGCAGCATCTCTTGTGTCACATGGACCACGTTAGCATAGTGTATTGTATAGGCGCGTCACAGCAGATGTGCACGCAATTCAAAATGAGCCACACTTTGTCAATGGCGGAAAATTTGAACGCGTTCTTGACTTTTAGCCAATTGTTTTGAAATTTTTGGAATGTATAAAAGTGTGGCAAATCGCCTCAGGTGTGTTCGTTTTTAAATGGAACGGCGCGGGCTGAAAGTGGCGTCTGTACCGTTGTTTTCAGTATTGTTCGTTGTATCTTTCACGGTGATTGTCTCGGGATGCGGCGGATTTACTGCAGTTTCCAATGCACATACTACAACCTCCAATGTAGGGTCAATTATTAGACTGGATCGAAATAGTTAAGCATCGATCTGACTACTGCTCAATGCTTAGGTAAGACAATTGAAAAAAGTACCCCTTGTATTATTTAACCAAATTGTATCTTCAATTGATCGAGTAAAGCATAAGCTTAGGCTAATGCAATACAGGGTACAGCCTTTCTGGGTTAGTTATAACGTTTGTAAATATGACGATGATATCAAGGCAACTACACCTTTAATAAGTATCATCATCTTCAGCCTGTTATCACCCTCTGCTAGCAGAATTATCTCCTAGTAAGTTTCGTTCCTGCGCCGTCATGAAATGCATGTATTACATTTACATTACTGTAAACTGAAATTGTCCTTTATTATACTGAAAAACACTACGAAACTACACTAACGATATACTTATACTTTTTTTAAAAAAATAATTCATACACTTTCACATTCGAAAAGTCAATACAAACTGTCAATACAAACATAAAAATGTAAATAGATAACATTAGCATATGCTCATGTAACGTACATCATCTGAAACACTTCCGGTTTTATGAGTTGTAACCTAAATTAGTTCTACTACAAACTCAATAAGTAATTCGAAACGTATTATATTATAAGTAGTATTATATCATTATTCCAAGCCAAAACAATATATAAAGGACATAATTTGTATGTCCTAAACTACATAAATATTGAAATAAATGTATGTCGGAGGGAGGCCGGTAGACTACTTTTTGAACGACTATGTCGACTATGAGTGATACGTCAGTCATAATCGACATAGTTGAAAAGCTTGTGGTGATGAAGCATGGTGTCGGGCTTTGTCGCTAGGTAGCGCTCGTGAGCCCTCGTGGCAACATATAATATAATACTAATACCATTTTATCATTCTTTTTAACAATATGTAAGGAACAAACATAATAAGATATAAACATTCAAAGTCGGTATCAAAATAATTTAATTTCAGTTCTAACGTGAGCGTTCACTGAACACATTCAGCTGAAGTCACATATAAATGGCATCTTAGTGGTGGTAGACGGGGGCGGATTGGTAGACAGCGGGGGCAGAGTAGGCCACGGGGGCAGAGTAGGCCACGGGGGCGGCGACCTTGGCGACCACAGGGGCAGAGTGGTACACGGGGGCAGCGGCGTAGGACACAGGGGCGGCGTGCACGGCAGGGGCAGCGTAGGCCACGGGGGCAGCGACCTTAGCGACGTGAGCAAGAGCCTCCTTGCGAACGACAGCGTTGAAACCGTTGTGGGGGTCAGCGGTGTAGTCCACGGTGCGCTTGGTGCCGTCAGCATCGATCAGGGAGTAGGAGCCCTGCACCACGTCTCCGTCGCGGCTCTCGTGCTGGGATTTGGAGTCTCCAGTCAGACCATCCTGCACGTCGTAGGAGAAGGAGTACTGGGGGTGAGCGTTGTACTCCTCGACGGCCTTGACGACGGGGGCCACGACCTTGGCCACGGGGGCGGCGTACGCGGAGTAGGCCACGGGGGCGGCATGGTACGCCGCGGGGGCGGCGTGGTAGGCCTGGTAAGCCACGGGGGCGGCGGGGAGCAGGCCTGCGCTGGCGGCGGCCACCAGAGCGCTGAATACTACAAACTGAAAGGAAACAATAACGTCATTTACAATCGCCATAAACATTAAAGTTACTAATAAGTAAGATACTAATTTCAAATATTTTTTCTCGCTTTATCGCAGCTTTAAAAACTTATAAGAAAACAGTAAGTAAGCCGTCCATCAAAACGACTTTTGGATAGTTTGGTCAATTAAGTAATGTTTGTGCCCAAAAACATGTATTAAAATAGGTTTCTAATCACACTTTGTACGAATAAAAGGTTCACTTTATCACATTCAGACCTAGACTTTTAAAAGACCTAAAAACCTACTTCTTAATCTCATTTAAGTTGGCTTACCTTGAATGCCATTGCTACTTGTTGGTAGTGCTTACACTGAATGATAATAAGCGTATAATAAAAAACTAAATCGTGCATTCGTTTTATACAAACGCTTAATGCCTAAGGCGGGGGCGGGTCTAGTGTTTATAACAACGGTATCACAAGTAATAGACGAGTCAATGTGATGAAGTAATTTAAGAACGAAAGTCACGCTGAAGTCGAAAATGACATGGAAAGGCCATGGACCCATGATATAACTTATGGACTTAGCAGTCCTTAATGTATAATTCATTTAGAACCAATATCAGTGACAACAACTATAACAAAAGTAAAAACCAAGTTACCATTAATTACTTTTTGCATTCAATATTGAATTAAGGTGATGAGTTTTATACGAGTACTATATTTGTTTAAGATAGGTAGCAAAACTTTGATCGTGGAGCAGAAAAAATATCGTCTTATTAGCACCAATGCTTGAACAGCCGACAGTGACTACATTATAGCAGTACCATATTTAAAAAATCATACGACCGCAACTGGTTTAAGCTTAGGTGTATCTGATTTACTTTGTCTATGGCTCGTAAGCTGCACTTTTAAAGAGGTTGATGACATTGTAGTCGATAATAAATCAATTGTCTAAGTTGGTATCATGCAAGGACACGTAGTAATAAAACGTACATACATACGGATCTATCTATCTATCTACGTACGAGTGGTACGAACTTGCGAATACAGTCGCATATGTTTATGAAGATACTCGAATACTTTTCCAAAACCTCTTGGAGCGCGTGGTAGACGCGACGCATGACCAAAATGCTGGCCTTTTTCTGGCTCAACGTATCAGCATTGCCATCCAGCGTGGTAATGCGGCCAGTATGCTGGGCACGCTGCCCTCTGGTAGTGGGCTGGAGCACTTAGATTTTGTAAAGATTTTCTAAGTGCCCCTTTTTATGTTGTAGTTAGAAGAGTATGTTTAGTTTTTCTTTCCTTGTTTTTATATTTTATTATTGTAAATAAAGACAGTATTTACTCGAATACTACGTTTTCTAGATTTTCTTGCTTTGTATTGTAAGAATAAAAAACTAAGAAAGATAGGGTGATAATTTATACCTATAATTTAATACTTAAACAAAAAGATCGCGCATAGCATAGCAAGTCTATAAAATTTATAGCAGAAAAACCCTATTTAGAGGCCTACCTTTTTAGTGGTTTCTATAAATCCCAACATTTTTATCAGAGATAGGCTCATAGATGGTGGCCACGACCCTCAGATTATGAGTAATACGACGCAAGGAGGAGGAGGGTAAATCCCAACACTTTCAAACATAAAACAAAATCGCTGTATCTTTGGTAGTATCTGAGTGAGCAATTTGCATGGAATTACAGTTTGCAATACTTAGGTAGGTACTACATATATTATGCAGGTCCAATTACATGCATATGATTAAAATATGTTCTATTTACATATTTACATTGTTGTGTTAGTTTCTATTCAAAAATATATATTTTTTTATATCTCAATTGAGGTTTTCATAATACGCGTTTGGTGAAGTTAATTATATCACATCCTAACAGAACGACGGATCTTTAGTGGTTTTCGATATGGCTGTAGGCAGCATAGGAAGAAAGTGTAATTAAAACCTACTTTGTATGTTGACATACGAAAAGTTATAGCAATAAATTTGATTCTTACAAATTGTTAATAGCTTATATTCACCAAACATTATGAATACTATAATGCTTTAATATTTTTCATACTAACTTAATAATTGGTTGTTTTAGAATATTTATACATTTTGCAATTATATTTTGTACTAGCTGGTGCGCGCGACTTCGTCCGCGTGGAATAGTTATTACCATAAAAACGGTTCTAGTGAGTTAATCTTAAACGATAGACATATACTGTCGCGGACATTTTATTAGATCATTTTAAGAGGAATAATTCTTTCATACATATTTTTTTGATATCTTGAACCGTTTTCGCAGCACACGCAACGGAAGCCCTCAAAGATGAATAACTTTCCCCGTTTTTTCCACATTTTCCAATGTTTCTTAGCTCCTGTTAGTTGAAGCGTGATGTAATATAGCCTAAAGCCTTCTTCGATTAATGGTCTATTCAAAATAAAAAGAATTTTTCAATTCGCACCAGCAGTTCCTTAGATTAGCGCGTTCAAACAAACAAACATACAAACAAACAAACAATCTCTTCAGCTTTATAATATTATAGTATAGATTAGTAGGTACTCGCGGTTTTCTCAATCAAACTTTCATATAAACGCGTAACCCCTAATTCACCCTTTTAGAAGTAGATTTACCCAAAATCCTTTCTTATCGGAGGCCAACATCATAGTTAACTATCTTCATGCCAAATTACTGCCCAATCGATCGACTGGATGGAGTTGTGCTGTTGATAGATCAGTCAGCCAATTAGTTAATAGTTAGCCAGTAGCCTATGCATTTTATACCTAGATAGATAGAATCATTAATCCAACTTATCCTATGTGAAAAGTATAAAACGAATGACGTCTGAATTGTGACTTTTTAATATTCCAATATTTCAATTTCATCAACAAGAAGTGGATCGAAAATAATTACTTATTAAAAAAAACAAAACCGACCTACTATTACTCCGCGCTGACGTAGTCTAAATAGTGAACTCTGACTACAACATAATAACAATAATCTTAAATGAATTCTACTACTTTATGGTGAGCATAAGAGTAAACTTTCACTTTCATTCATTGAACAAGTTGAATCAGTGTCAAGTCAACCTTGAACTTCACTTGTTATCAAACAGGGTCGCACTCTCTCGATACATTTAGCCGCGGGCAAAATGCCGGCTGTATAAAATAGAACTGTGATCTGAATTTGCATCATACACTTAACATCACTCAATCCAATCACAGCAAATCGCTACAATGGCCTTCAAGGTTAGAACAATCATTAAATAATCCAGTAAATAGTGTACTTGTATCTATACACCGGAAAATAATTTCTTTAAAGTATTTGATAATATATGGATACAAGGGCTGTTTTCAATTATAAAACATTTTTTAATTTATTTATTTCAGTTTGTAGTATTCACCGCCCTGGTGGCCGCCGCCAGCGCAGGCCTGCTTCCCGCCGCCCCCGTGGCCTACCAGGCCTACCACGCCGCCCCCGCGGCGTACCATGCCGCCCCCGTGGCCTACTCCGCGTACGCCGCCCCCGTGGCCAAGGTCGTGGCCCCCGTCGTCAAGGCCGTCGAGGAGTACAACGCTCACCCCCAGTACTCCTTCTCCTACGACGTACAGGATGGTCTGACTGGAGACTCCAAGTCCCAGCACGAGACCCGCGACGGAGACGTGGTGCAGGGCTCCTACTCCCTGATCGATGCTGACGGCACCAAGCGCACCGTGGACTACACCGCTGACGACCACAACGGTTTCAACGCTGTCGTGCGCAAGGAAGCCATCGGCCATGTCGCCAAGGTCGCCGCTGTGGCCCCCGTGGTCGCTAAGGTCGCCGCCCCAGTGCAATACGCCGCCCCTGTGTCCTACGCCGCTGCCCCCGTGTACCACTCTGCCCCCGTGGTCGCCAAGGTCGCCGCCCCCGTGGCCTACTCTGCTCCCGTGTACCACTCTGCCCCCGCTGTCTACCACTCCGCCCCCGTCTACCACCACTAAGTACACCACTACCAAAGCTATTAGATGACGAGTGATGATAATGATTTGTAAATAGTTAGTCAAAGCAAAATAAATTATTTATTACAATTACAAACTTCTTTAATTTATACCTACGTTAGTAGAAATTCTTACAAGTTGGTTTGTTTGTCAAGTCATTCATAAGTTTTTTTAAGAGCGTTATGACCTCTCTCTTTAAAAGACATTGAAGAATGAATCAGTCTTCATAACTGATAACGGTACTTAGTAGTAGATACTTAGTAATAACCTAACAACTCAAACTCAAAAATGTTTATTGGTTTCATACAATACTTAAAAACTAAGGAAAGATATAATATTTATGTCTAATTACAAAGAGGCACGCGGTAGTAGTAGTATTGTGCTTTTTTTTTCAAATAATTTGTAAGAGAGCAAGAAAAGGATATTAAAATCCATTCAATCTATTCGTGAGCCGGCAAACTTGTTGACTAGGGAGATGAAACATTATTTCATGAATGAATGTTGTAAGTTTGAGAGTATTTGTGGTGTTGTTGACGTGTAGTGTGTTAGTGTTTTTGATGTATGTATATCTTTATTGTGTTGATACTCGTGCTGTCTTGTAATTGGATTTGTGTCTCTAATTTTTTGTTTCTGCCCAAGGATTTTTTATTTCATCCCTCTCTTCTGCCTTATATACTTGTGTCAGTTTGACAACTAAAAAGTTTAATAAATAAATATTTCAATGTATGTACATCAAATACCTAATTGCTAAATGTTCATACTAGTAAAGGGAGCTGAAAATCTTCGTTTTAAAACACTGTTAAAAATATAATATCAAAAACCGTTGCTAAGTTATTAAACAATCAAGCATACAAGGGAACAAACAGAGGTTAACAATAAGTTGTGATAACATACCTACTTAAATTAGTGTAATAAAAAAGCAATTACTTTCATTTCTACGCATTTTAGTATCCCTGTACGCAAGGTACCCCTAAAAATGTATCCATAAGTTCTATTCTGAATGATTATAAAATTATTAACTTTATTACCTAACAATTATTAAACAACCTTATTTATTCTTCTTTATTTATTTATAGGTCGATGCGGTCAGTCCTGGGATGGGTGACCGAAAAGTGGCATTCCATTTTGGGCGCTTCCGTGGGTCAGATGACACGTTAAATTGTAGGTCCCGGCTGTTTGTCTAGTACGGCAGTCGTTAAGCCATGTCAGAGGCCCTTAGGGCGGCTTGATAAACTCTCGACACCAGAGTTGGCCACTCTCATTCGATAAGAAAGAAAGATTAGATAGATAGATAGATAGAATATTCTTTATTGTAACACACACAAAAATAAAATACAAAGAAATAGATTAAACTTATACTAGTGCCACAAGTGGCGGCCTTATCGCTAAAAGCGATCTCTTCCAGGCAACCATTGGATGGAGAGAAATTAATAAAGGATTACAGAGGACGTGGTTTACAATAGAAATAGAAGAGATAAAATAAATAACACAAACAATCATAGTTATAATAATGTACATAAACATAAAAACAAACATCCTAATACATATCATACTGAATAGGTACAAAAATAAACTAATACATAGAGATAAAATATATATCTATATACAAACAATATATTATAGTGACAGTAGAAAAATAATAGCATATATATCAGAGTAATGACGACAGATACCAATTTTTAACCTGAGTCTTGAAGCTTTCAACAGACTGAGCTTTCTTGATGTCAAGTGGCAGTGCATTCCAGAGTAGAACCGCCTGCGCGGTAAACGACTTGCCATAAACTGCTTTCTTACATACTGGATGCTGTAGAGTAAGCCTGTCTGATGACCGAAGAGCAAGGGAGTGGGAAGAATGGATGTATTTGAACCGGGAAACTAAGTAGCGAGGAGAAAATGGGTTGAAAAGGATATTGTATATAAGAGAGAGGATATGAGTATGAGGATATTACTGTCGCTAGTATTAGCACCTGGGCAGAGAGTCTCTGCAAATAAGATAATTTGCCATATTCCTAACATCCGATGATCGTAAGCAAGTTATTTGTAGCAATAATTACAATATCACGAAGTATTCAAATTTCTGTGTAAACATATTAACGTAAAAATGAAAGTCATACTACAAGCTTTCATTGAAATTAAATTCACATAATTTTCGATGATTATTAAGATATCTTCTTATTGAATGAGAGTGGCCAACTCTGGTGTCGAGAGTGTTACAAGCCGCCCTAAGGGTCTCTGACATGGCTTAACAACCGCCATACTAGACAAACAGCCGGGACTAACAATGTTATATTAAAACTGACTGTTTTTGTTACAATTGCGCCGAAAATTATTTTGTGTCGCTTCTGAAATAAAGTAATTTTCTCTGTCGTATGTTGTTGTTATTCTTCTTAGCCATGTGTTCAAATTCATGTGGTCGACTCGATATACCTAATTATGCAGAATACAGGTTTTAACACAAAGTGGCTGTCATCAGACTTCATCATTCACGAGGAGATAATTGATATTCGGATAGTAAGGTAATCTCGATATATTGAATTTGGCTTGCAATAAATATCTCATAATCTCTTAAATGTGAATTTGCTAAAAACTAGCAACATGATGTCACTAATTTTTTTGTAAGTTAGCTGAGCCCATAAACGATGATTCTACCAGCCGAGTTGGGAAATATTAAACTAACCTTATTGCATACATTTAACCACATAATGTTTTAACAAATACAAATACAAGCTATATTTTAGAATATTCAATAACTTATGTACCGTCATTGTTTTTTTGATAAATAAAAATATTTGTTTATGTATTGTATTAAACTGATACAAATGCCCGTACGGCACACGTCTTTTGGAAGCTTGACTAAAGATTATTGTACACAAATGTTACTTATCCTATTGTTGGACAATCTCTCATAAATATATAACAGGTCAAATAGACAGCATAATTTTACGAATAACTTATTTAAAAATACTACACAGCGCTATCACTCCATCATTCTACACTTTGAAGAAGACCTTGAACTTCACTCGTTATCAAAGCGCAGGGCCGCACTTTGTCAACCAGTTCTGCCGCAGGCTAACTATCAGCGGGTATATAAAATAATTTTGATCTGAATTTTATCATACACTTCTCAACTCTCAATCCAACCACATCAAATATCTACAATGGCCTTCAAGGTTAGTTTAAATTATTGTATATAAGTGTTTCAATAATCAAGATAAAAATAATTATTTTATGAAGATAGTATGCGAGTGATTCAATCGATGTACTGTGGTCTGCATTTGACATTTTTTTATCATTCCAGTTTGTAGTATTCAGCGCCCTGGTGGCCGCCGCCAGCGCAGGCCTGCTCCCCGCCGCCCCCGTGGCCTACCAGGCCTACCACGCCGCCCCCGCGGCGTACCATGCCGCCCCCGTGGCCTACTCCGCGTACGCCGCCCCCGTGGCCAAGGTCGTGGCCCCCGTCGTCAAGGCCGTCGAGGAGTACAACGCTCACCCCCAGTACTCCTTCTCCTACGACGTGCAGGATGGTCTGACTGGAGACTCCAAGTCCCAGCACGAGACCCGTGACGGAGACGTGGTGCAGGGCTCCTACTCCCTGATCGATGCTGACGGCACCAAGCGCACCGTGGACTACACCGCTGACGACCACAACGGTTTCAACGCTGTCGTGCGCAAGGAAGCCATCGGCCACGTCGCCAAGGTCGCCGCTGTGGCCCCCGTGGTCGCTAAGGTCGCCGCCCCCGTGCACTACGCCGCCCCTGTGTCCTACGCCGCTGCCCCCGTGTACCACTCTGCCCCCGCTGTCTACCACTCCGCTCCCGTCTACCACCACTAAGTACACCACTACCAAAGCTAATCAAAATAAGTAATGATAATGATTTGTAAATAATTGCTAGAAAATAAATAAATTATTGTTACCTTCATGCATTCGTTTCTTTTTTATGAATTGATTAAAAAAGATCAAACACTGTTTTCAAGGAGATCATATTTGTAATGGTGTATCCATAGATTGAATGAGCATATTGGAATGGGTATGTGTAAATGTATCAAGACGATTATTTTAGGCCAATAAAATAAAATAAATAAATCAATAAATATTCCGGGACATTGCACACAGCGCCATCTAGCCCGACACCAAGCAAACGCTTGTGTCGTGGGTACTAGATAACGGATATAATACTTATATAATCGAACCCGCAACCCCTAGATTAGAAGGTAGAGCCACTACCAACTAAGCTAACAGGCCAGTCTATCATTATACATTTACGAACCAATTTGGCTACTAAATTGGCATTTGCTTGTTCGATGTTATCTTTATGTTGTCGTCAGAACAACAGCAAGGTTATTAAAAAATAGCAATTACTTAATTAAAACTCATACAAATTTTGTTCGTCGCACCTCGCAATATAGTACAAATGACGCCAAATATTTTCTATACTCGTACAAGGGATGAGTGTCGATCTTACTCATGTTTCTTTTAAAACCGAAGTTTAAAACAGACGATATGCAGACGATACTTCATTTTGTCAGTGTCATGGAAATAATCATTTTATTAATAGATACCTATTTTAATAGGTATCTTTAAACTTTCGTGAGACATATCAATATATTAACTAAACGGTTTTCTCTCACGTGTAAATCGCGTAAGTTGTTTACGCGTTTCGGATGTTATGACATCCATCTTCAGAACGTATGTTCTGGGACCGCGGCAGCACGCGAGCGGCCCGCCGGGACACGGGCGCTGGGGCCTGGGGTGGTGGGGGTGGAGGCGAGGCGATGTTACTACTCCCGGCCGCTTCGTCCTCGGGACGCGCAGTCTGCGTGCTGCCGCGGTCCCAGAAGATACCTATTTGTTGGTAACTTCGTATTTATATATTTATTTATCATATAATTTTTTTTTAAATTTCTACTTCATAGTCTTAGTGTATCTAAATATGCAATCACATCTGCGGTTAAGATAATAAAATGCTCCATTTGTCCATTTAACTTCGTAGAAAGTTTACGAAACAATTATGTTTGTACCTACTGAATTTAAATTATATAATATTTTTTGTATACTCGATGCCCCAACTCAAAAAAGGTAACTTATAAAAGTCTTTTTTGTATCTTTTGAATATTTTTTGCTTTGATACAGATATATAAAAATTATGAAGGCTTCCTTGTATGGATTCACTTAAAAAAACTACGTGTAAAAGCCATCAAGGCGTCCTATTCAATTTTACATAAGTTGTAAATCATTTGTAAGCCTTTTTGAGCCATCGGTTTGTTGCAGCAAAACACAGGAATAGACACTGGTTGGTAAACAAGCCAAATTTAAATTCAAATTTATAGCACAAAGATGACATTGATGTCATTCATGGAATAAAAATATTAGTACCAAGTACCAATCCAATGTAGAACATATTTTTTTTGGAGTAATCATCTAACTATTCTATCAACTACGATATAAAATCAATTACAACAACGAATTTGGTGTTTCTTTTCTATCTCATCGATTACGCTGTATAAAAAACCTAGTACAATTTTATAGGAGCTAAGAAATATCTTACTTTATTCTCTTATGAACTAAGTGCTTGTAAATTTTCAAGTATATTGTGGCGCTATGTTGTGGCTTATGTTTTAAATAAAATATAAGAATACATATGTACAAAAATATTTATTGTAAAAATATCGCCATGACTATAAGCGTATATAAATACTTATGAAGTACTTAATGCGATCGTTGTAGGAGATTGACTAGGGCGGGCCTTGTTAGTGATGGTAGACGGGGGCGGCGTAGGCTGCGGGGGCGGCGTGAACCACGGGGGCAGCGGCGTACGAGTGGACGGCGGGGGCAGCGTAGGCCACGGGGGCGGCGACCTTGGCGACCACGGGGGCAGAGTGGTACACGGGGGCAGCGGCGTAGGACACAGGGGCAGCGTAGTGCACAGGGGCGGCGACCTTAGCGACCACGGGGGCCACAGCGGCGACCTTGGCGACGTGAGCGAGGGGCTCCTTACGCACAACAGCGTTGAAACCGTTGTGGTCGTCAGCGGTGTAGTCCACGGTGCGCTTGGTGCCATCGGGGTCTACAACGGAGTAAGATCCGTGGACAACATCACCGTCGCGGCTCTCGTGCTGGGTCTTGGAGTCTCCGGTGAGACCGTCCTGGACATCGTAGGCGAAGGAGTACTGGGGGTGAGCGTTGTAGTCCTCTACGGCCTTGACGACGGGAGCGACGACTTTAGCGACGGGGGCGGCGTAGGCCACGGGGCTGGAGTAGGCCACAGGGGCGGCGGGCACGGCCGGAGCCGCGTGCACCAGGGGGGCAGCGGCGTATACGGCCGGGGCGGGGTGCGCCGCGTAGGTCGCGGGGACCACGCCCGCGTGAGCGGCGGCGACGGCGCACACCAGGACTACCAGCTGTTGACAAATACGCACATTATTGCATTGTTATTATTATTATTATTGTGATCGGGTCTGTGGATCTTGCATTGAATTATTAAGCCACGAGCGCTTTGTTTTTATTACTGTAATTAACGTATAAACAAAAGAGGCATATTTCCCGCGGGCGTAAACTGTCATCTCACGTCACAGGGTCTTCGATTCCTTGTGAGAGATAGCAGAGAATCCCAATGCACCAACATGTGTGACGTGTAAGGATATTTAATTTAGTTTATAAGGGTGTAACTTTAAGTTTTTTGAAAATAATGTATTTTGTTTATGCATTTGCAAAAATAGTATAGACGCTATTAATGAATTTTTTTTTTAAAGAACATCTTGTGGATGCAAATAGGCCAATGATAATGATGAACATTTGGTATTACTATCACAGTTCTTAATACTTTAGTCCTTCCTCCATCCTTCAAAAGTATCAGTGTCTATAGTCAATAGAAAGCTGATATACAAAGTTAAAGAAGATTATCTTTAAAATCAAAGTACAGGGTTAGTGCAATGTCTAATTATTTTAAAGAGAGGCCAAATATCTAAATATATAAAACTCAAAGGTGAATGACTGATATAGTGATCTATCAACGCACAGCCCAAACCACTGGTCGGATTGGGCTGAAATTTGGAATGAAGGTAGATGTTATGACGTAGGCATCCGCTAAGAAAGGATTTTTGGAAATGCCACTTTTAAAGGGGTGAAATAGGGGGTGCAAGTTTTACTTCTTAATGCGAGCGAAGCCACGAGTACCCACTAGTATGACATAAAGCTCATATAAAATAGTAAACGTTAGCTTAGACGGTAGCAATTAGCAACTTACTCGTAACTCGTAAGCTCGCTGAGATTTCAAAAGCTCTAAAGCTCGATCAGTTTTAAGGCCGTTTCTTTTAATTAAATAAAAAAAGAGCTTAATTTACTAGGTTACTAAAATTATTACATTAGAGACAGTCTTGATTATTTATAATAAAATACTTAAGCTCTACATTTCGTAAACTTAATTCAAAAGCTCAAACAACCAACAATAAAATCTAATATAAACAGGGCGTACCTTAAAAGCCATTGTTGTTAATGACAGTGACTAAACTTCGAGGAGACCTGAAGTTGAATGTGCCTCGATCACGTCTGCCTCAGTTTTTATACAACTCTATCACGCCCCGAGCATTGCATCCTATATAACGAAAGAGTTCTTACACTTAAGGCACCACTACCACATAATAATAGCAGCATTTAAGTTTAAAATGTTAATTCCGAACTTCTCCGTATGACTTAATCGTAATTCGAGAAACGGTCTCTGCTACAACTATAAACCGGTCGAATTACGACGTTGCGACACTCAATGTCAACTAAAGAGCAGCGAAGCCTACGGAATTGTTCCGATTTATATTGTTATGTTACAGTAGGCTATGATTTATCTCTTACCATTGACATAGTACATACTTACGGTTTATGACAGGCCTTGATATTTCCCTCCAAAATAATTAGTCATACAGTTATAGTAACACTATCGGAAGTAAATGAAGTAGCAGTGCGTCTTTATAACGTGTTATTATTTTGAAGCACCTGTAGCTCAGCTAACGGATGCTATTACCAATGTTACGCAACTATCGCTTGGATGGGTGATCAAAAGTTGCTTTCCATTTTAACACTTCCGTAGGCCCGACCCGTGTACATCGACTTATTGATGAAATATGGCTTTCGCTAAGCTATTTCCGAGATCTTTATTGTGATTTAAACGTTCTTGCTACTAAAATTAGCCACTCGCACGATAAGAAAGAGTTTGTTTAAAATTACGATTGCTCCGTAAGCTCGTGTGCGGTAAAAAAACCGTTAAAAGCCAGTCTGTTACTGTCCTATGTGGATGCTCGGCGCAAAGATCACTTGCATTATAATGTTGGTTGGTTTTTGGTCGCGTCCTTGCATCGTCTCATTATTTTCGCTGATGTAATTTCTTTTTGTTTTGGCTGCGCTGCGCTTGTTTAATCAATTAAGTGATGTGGGTCACGACTAGACGTAGCCGTGCATGTGTAGGACGAATGCAGGTCTTTTCTATTTTATTGAAAAATACTCATCATCATCAGCCCGTTATCGCCCACTGCTGAGCATAGGCCTCTCTTCTTGTACGCCAATCGTCTCGGTCCTGTGCAGATTGAATCCAAGTGCTCCCTGCGGTTGTTCTAATGTCGTCAACCCAACGCATTGGTGGGTGACCTACTTTTTTTAAATTATTTTTTGTATTTTACAGTCAGACAATGTATTCAAATTGACGTCGATGGTTGAAAAACAGCATCACACAATTGCGAAGTTAAGTTTAAATTAATAAGTACTTACCTAAAAATTTTATAAAACTTATTACTAGGCTTAATGTTATGTCAAGCTAAGCTGGGAGAAGCCATCGGTATCCGAAACACCGTTATTAACTAGTTCGAATGCCTCTGGATTTCCATGCAAAGTTATAAGAAAATTTTATTAATTTTTAAATTATTGTATAAACAAAAGGAAGTATTTAAGATGTTACCTGTAAACTACTTCCACCTACGTTTTGCCGCGACTATACATATATGTTAAGTTAGTGCTTTCAGAATAGTAATGCATGATGTACATAATGTTAGTAATCATAAGTACGTTACATCCTTTTTGTAAAGATTTAACAAACTGCTTACTTATTTATATAACATCAAAATTACATGACACGGATATTTGTCATTCAAATTAAATCAATCAGATTTTTTATGCGGATGCGAGCAGCTGCAATATTTTAAAATTATTCGCATTTGTAACAATTTTGTTACGAGCTAGTCATATTTTCGAATTGGAAGAAAACACAGCCACTGGTATTCAATGATTCAATATCACATCATCTAAAACCTCATGTAATAAACTAGTTTTCTGTATAGTACAATACTTACGTAGTTTTGTCTAAATAATACAACAGCGACATTCAAAATGTATTATATCCGTTATCTAGTATCCATGATACAAGCGTAAGCTTAGTATAAGGCTAGATGGCGCTGTGTGGTATGTCCTAAAATATTTTGTACTTATTCATTTTCTTTTGCTTAGTAAAAATAAGTAAATCTTCACTAAAGTAGTAAAGAGTCAGGGATCAAAAATAACATCTATCTGCTAGGCAGTAGCAATGTCAGAGGTCCCTCATACTGTGCTTTAACGTTCTGTCATTGCTGTCATCATCAACTTGCAGCGCTACCCATAGTAAAATTAATCTTCATAATTTTATAAGAAAAGTACTTGTACATGTTGACAGGTTACTAAAGTAAGTATAAACTTACACACATATTTTTTTAGTAACCCTGTGTAAGTATTATTAAAGTTCTCTAATTATCTATAACACAAGCGTTTGCGTTTACGGAGCTTGATGGCGCTATAAGCAACGTCTCTCAATAATATCCTTATCTATTCCTCCACAGTTGACGGTATCATCACCATGCAATCCCTGCGCGTCCTGCCCCGCCTGCACCGCCTGGGCGCGAGAGTGTACAGCACCATGCACGACCCCCTGGACCTGGTGACTGGCATAGAGAAGCGGGAGCTGCTGGCTCACCTTGCTGGGGACTGCGACCCCTTCCGCATGCTGTCTATTAAAAAAGGTAGTTAAGAAAATAGTTCTACCAGCTTAGCAAAGAGTTCAACCAACTTAGCAAAGAGTTCTACCTACTTAGCAAATAGGTCGGCCTACTTTCTCAAAGAGTTCTATTTGTGTGCTACCTTTTTGGTGCCTAACATAGCAACCTTAACTGGCCGAGAGAATAGTGTTACCTCTTTTGTCACTAACCTCCTTGTACCTGGTAAAAACGTGATATTTGACCTCTTTCCTCCCTGCCCCGCCTGCACCGCGTGGGTGTGAGGGTGAATGACTCCATGCACAATCCCATGGACCTGGTGATGGACATAGAGTAGCGAGAGTGGCTGGCACATCCTGCCGAGGACTGCTACCCCTTTTGCAGGCTCTCTATTAAAAAGGGTACATTTTATACCCCTATACAGAAATTGTTTCTACAGAAAGCTGCAACATGATATTGGATGCAAGAATATGAACTATAATATAGAATTTTCTTAAGCTAACATCTGCCATTCTTTATCCCTAAATTTTCTATGCTACAATTTTTTTAATTAAGTTTGAATCTTCAATTTTGATTTCATCATCATCCCTTCATCAGCCCTTGGGATCCCACTGCTGGGTATAGGCCTCCCAGTTTTGATTTATTCCGTAGTAATGTTTACGTGGATCTATCGCTAAAATAAGACGTTTACAGTCTATTGATATTTAGTATTTACATTTGTTAATGGCTAGTAACGAAACATTAAGCACTTAAATAAGCATGCGTGCCTTAACCAATTTTCCACAGATGTATTATATCCTTGCTCTTTCAGCATCGCAAAGCGCATAGAGGTTCTTAGCTGCACTCGTTTCTAGGAAAAAACATTAGTAAACTCTTTTCCTGTTTTCCTGTCTTGTTCTCAAAATAAATACTTTTTGTGTACATAAAACAGTAAGTACATTATAAAATCTATAGGCAAGTGTAAAAAAAAAACACTTTTAAGTACAATTATTAATTCATTTTCTTTCACATCGATCCAAGTAAGTCACAGTAAAACATAAGTAAATACCTCATAGATCATAATTATAAAAGGGGAAAGTATCTCTATGTTAGTCCCAGCTGTTGGCAGTCATTAAGCCATGTCAGAGGCCCTTAGTGCGGCTTGATAAACTCTCGACACCAGAGTTGGCCACTCTCATTCGTTAAGAAGAAGAAGAAAAAGAAGAAGACTGCTTTCCCGTAGCAAAATAACGTATAGTATATATATGTATATATACGTATTAATGCTACATTTTACCCCAAAACAACGCAAATGTAGCCACAGACATCCCCTAACAGTGAATAATTATCCTTCCTCTTCCTTTCCTCAGGCCCGGGCACCCGCGAGCGTCCCAACCTGATTCCGAGCGCCAACCCATCCCGCATCATTGCCTGCCTCTGTCACCCCTCCGACAGCCACCTCGAGTACATGTGGCTACATAGCTGCGAGCCGCGCCGCTGTGGCTGCGGGTACTGGTTCGAACTGTGTCCTGTTGCACCATTGTAAACTCTATTGCACTGATGAATAAAGGTTATTGTTGCTTGAAGTACTTGTATCATTCCTCAATAGTCTCTATAGCTAGATTGAATATACATATGCCACTGGCTCCGACAACCACCTCGAGTACATGTGGCTACATAGCTGCGAGCCGCGCCGCTGCGGCTGCGGGTACTGGTTCGAACTGTGTCCTGTAGCACCATTGTAAACTCTATTGCACTGATGAATAAAGGTTCTTGTTGCTTGAAGTACGTGTATCATTTCTCAATAGCCTCTATAGCTAGGTAGAATATATATGTGCCACTGTCACCCCTCCGATAACCACCTCGAGTACATGTGGCTGCATAAATGTGAGCCGCGCCGCTGCGGCTGAGGGTACTGGTTCGAACTGTGTCCTGTTGCACCATTGTAAACTCTATTGCTTTGGTGAATAAAGACACGTATTGCGTGTACAATCTATTCACTAAAATGTTGATACATTTGTAGCTGTATATGCTGTTCCCGTAAGGCATGATTTAATTTGACTTATGTGCTAGCCGGTTATTACAACTAAATTTGAAGCTATCTTAGGAATCGATTTTCTTTCGTTTAACTCATCTTTGAACTTTAGGAAGGAAAGCGGAAATCAGGATAAAAATAAACTTTTTAATTGATTATAAATTGATCCAAGAATTTCAGATAAATCCAAGAGAAGAAATTTCTTCAATATTTTCAGTATTTATATATTCAGTAAACTTTAGCGTTTATCTCGTTTCGCCACCAACAGTTTCTGCTTATTTTAAAATCTATTTATATCACTGCACCGTTATAATAAGAGCCACATCGGCTCCAATTATTTCGAGACAGTGAACATAATGGTGGTCCTCACTGGACTGGTTTGTTACATTACAGTCTGTAGGCTCTGTAGGCCAGCTGGACACACCAGATTGTAACCTTGGACTACATTGATAAACACGCCCGGAACTTAGTTGATATTCAACTTATGTAATTTCACATCAAGGAGATTTATTTTGTACATACTCGTACTTAGAACAATTATAATATTGTTTATAATATATCTTTAAAAATATTGTTTGGTTTGTTTATTTGTTTGTTTGGAGTCAGGTTATGTTTCTGGTCGTCGTGATAATAGGCGACGGACTATGGTAACTTGTGATGCCTACTCGTTTATGTGACATGTGCTGCATGAACGGTATAATTCCGAAAAAATGTAAGCAAAGCCAATATCAACTATTATCGAAATAAAAATAGATTGGAACGACGACGGGTTCTAGTTATTTTAGACATGAATGTAGCATAGGGTTACGAAAGGGATATAGTTTATAAAATAAATTCGAGGGAAGCCGCTGGCCGGCTCTTTATTGTATAATTACGCCAACTCTTAAGTAATAAGGAATTTAAGTACTCTACGGTCGTAAAATACAAGTATAAATAAAGTAGGCATAAATAAAAATCGACCAATAATGATTATAAAATCGTTAAACGGAAATCAATAAATTGCTTCCTTAATGTACTCGTATCAATTTAACAATGATTTAAGATTTATGGCATAATAGTGCTTTATTTTTTATTAAAATACTGTAATACGACATTTGCACATACATTTTATGTAGGTTAAGCACATAGTTGTAAATACATAGGTAATATATAGGTATATACACACATTTAGAAGTAGATACATAACAAGAAAAATATGGACGTAAAGTTAAGAAAAACTCTTAATCTACACTTGTAAATGAATATCACATTTTTACTCCAGCAGTACAAAACTGCCAGCTTTTACACTTTTTACCTTATTTTTTGCGAAACCTAATTACAAGAACTAACTATTGTTGGTTCATTTAGTGGCAGGCTCAAAATACTTTCCATGGTCAAACGCAATCCTATCTGATCTTATCTCGTTAGTTGGCGTGAATAAAATTAAATCTTGATTATTGTAAGGAACTGGGACTTTTTCTAAAGCATACGCGATTTGCTTTGGGATTTTTTGATATCTTGGTTTGGCATACTGGTGTTCATTGCCAGTACTATGAAGGTAACGATTGTCTATGGGTTGTGGTGTTTGCTGTTGGATGTGGTCCAATGCTGGTTCTTCACGGACGGTGGCTTTGAAGCCGTGTTTTGAGTCGGCAGTGTATTCGACAGTGCGCTTAGTGCCGTCAGGACCGACGACTGAGTAGGCACCGCTGACTACGTCGCCAAGTCGCACCTGAAAATTGGGAAAAGGAAAAATTACTTCCTTGTAAAAGTTTTACCTGGCATCTTACGTAGTCTCTAGAATATAAATACAGCAACTCTCCACACAAGAGTTTTCACATTATACAAACAAACATAACACCAAAGCTTCCGTGGAAGGACCTGGGTGACAACCACTATTGTATCTGTCTAAAAGAACTCCCTTAATTAGTTCTGCGAGGAACTCAGTCATGAGGAAATACGACTCAAGTAGGAAGATACGAACAATCGTCAATAATCTATTTAAGAACAAAAAATATAATTTGAGTATAATATCCGTTAGGTATCTAAGACACAAGCGTTTGTTTAGTATGAGACTAGATGGCGCTGCGTGAAATGTCCCGGATTTTTTGTGTATTTAATTATACATACCTCATGTTGGCTTTTGCTGTCTCCAGTAGAGGGATCATCGATGGTGTATGCATACTTGTAGTCACCTTCCGAGGCAGGTGGAGGTGGGTCTGTGACTATGATGCTCAGCACCGCTGGCACCGAGCATAGGAGGAGCGATGTCTGGAACGATGGAATACATTATACATACACAAGCATACAAAACAAAGAATTTGCAATATGATTTGATGAATTTCTGAAATAATAATTCGGATTATGGATATGGATATTTATTATTTGTTTTATATACTGTTCGTTTATAATATGTGTCAACAATAAAGAGTTTATCTATCTATTATGACGATCTGATTCCTCGTCGCCGGCATCAGACAACAAAAAAAATATAGGTGAATTCTTCCACCACCACTACAGCAAGCTGGACCTTAGCAAGCTGTGAACTTAGAGCCACGGGACTCAGAAACAAACAGAAGTAGAAAAAACTCAGTCAAATTTAATAAATCTTCACTGTGATGATCTATACTACAAAATTATTTATTTGCCAAAAAAACAATGTCACAAAATGTTTCGAATCCTCTGACTTCGTGGTAGCCGTTAGGATATACCTATATGTAAGCTTCTAAGTATGGACATTTGCTAAAAGTGTTGAGTGTTTTTTTCTATTTGTAACGATACAATTGTTTTTTAAATAACAGTTTTATTACGTTGATTATAATATGTAATACACGTAGCACAAATATATAAAATCCTTGAGCTACAAACGTTTTAATATAAAAATCTTATCTGAGTTCTTTGACTTTGCGAATACATTTTTTCTCTTCCGCTTAGTTCTCAAATAGGAAGTACATTAACAAAGAAAAATATAAAAATATAAGTACCAACAGTTCCTATTTACTGTATATACCTACTAACTATATAACTTTAATCGCAACTTGGCCTTAAAAAGATACTATCAGGCTTAGAACGGTGCGGATTTAGTGCAATATATTAAATCTATTGACAATTGAAAGGGACATTGCAATACTTAGTAACACGAGTTAGATTATAAATTGATTAATGGATTTCAAATACTAACTATTACCTTACCGACTTTTCTGTTTCAATTACCTTTCTATAGAAGCATTCAAATGCATGATGCATCAATTGTTATAATGAACTAGCGGACCCGACAGACTGCGTCCTGTCTGTTGACTCTTTCACTCTTTAGTTAGTTAGGGAAAAACGTTTGTATGGGATAAAGAAAAAGGCGGTTTTTAGGGATTTTCCGGCATTTTTTCGAATTTTTCTCGCCGTAAAAACCATCCTTGAACTTCAACGAATATTAAAAAAAAAGAATTGGCCAAATCGGTCCAGGCGTTGTTGAGTTATGCGCTTACCAACACATTTTGTGATTCATTTTTATATATAAGATTACGTGACGAAAACAAGAAAAGCTTAAGTACATATTGTTAAATGTAGGTATAAGAACTCTTTTGTTTTAGGTAGCTATAGAAACTCTTTTATTTTTGTCAATAGGTTAGTAGTTTTTTACATGTTAATTTTGGCGGGAATGGGTGGTGGGAAAAATAAAGGTTGAGTGACGTTGTGCCAAATGAAAACGGTGTTTCTTTCCTATCCCTGAACCCGCTTCCGTAACAATATTAAATTGTGCTGTTTTTATAGTATTATTTGGCAGATTGAATCGAACCAAACGGTTTACGTGATCGTGATTATTGTTATTATACTCACACAAAAGCAAAATTACAGTAATCACGATATTAATAAACAATCTTATACCTATGTATCTTAATACCTTATATCTTAATAGAACTAGCCGTTTGTCATACTACGGTAGTATATCAGACGACATAAAGATGATTTGATAAAACAAGACACCAGAGTTAGGCCACCCACATATAAAACATAAGAAGAAGCGTCTAATAATAACAAAAGATAATAGGGTTAGTAGCATGTAGTAAAATGTCCCATAGAATTGAAATATTACATTTTTATCAATATTACAATAAACAGAGGTACATTGATCTTTAAATCCGACGTAAATAGATTATTTCTAATCAAATGTTTTACATCTTAAGGCTACAGCGGTGCTTAACTCATGCTTAAATTAGTAAGCATATTAAGCGTTAAAAACAATAAACTAACCTGAAACATGTCGTCAGCGCACAACAATGGGAGTGAAACAGCGAGTGCAAGCTTAGGCCCTGTATTTATAAACCACGCGCATTCACTAGCATGTGCCTATTGCGTCCCTTAAGTAACAAATTAACGTTATATCAGTTGAATGCTGTTAATAAGAAGAAAGAATAGATTACTCCCCCTCGTGTGGGTTGGTTCCTTATGAATGAGTGTCGTGATTCCCCACAGATAAACAACAAACTAATAAATAGGCTAACTATACAGATAAATACAGCCCCAACGGAAGACCAGCGCTGGCTGCTTCCACACAACCAGCATTATGCTGAGTTGGGGCTGTGTTGTGGCAGATTTTTATGTTTGTTTATTATGTTTTTACTCCTGTGTGTTCTTCTATTAAATCTGTCACAATAAATGTTTTCTTTCTTTCTTTCATAAATTATGTGATTTGATAAAAAGTAAGTTCACATGAGAGTGGCCAACTCTGGTGTCGGTCTTCAAACCATCCTAGGGAGCTCTGACATGGTGTTGACACTTTAAAATAATGTGTCTTACTTAGAGCACATATTTAGACATTTTATATTTTTTATAGTACATTTTTATATATTTTATACACATACTTATTTAGTTTCTAAATTAGTTCGAATGTTTGTTAAGTTTAGTTTATTTATGACAAGTAATAAATAAATATAAAACTAGGTAAACAGATAAAATTTTAATTGAGCGGGAATTGCAGAGGAGTATTGCTCGCTTGCGAAACCAGGGTGGGTTTCATCCAAGACGATGGGACATCGTGGTAGGTTTTAGTCGGTTTGACTGGAATCCCATTATCTCCGAGCCCGACGTACTCCGTTGGCCCTCCCCCCGGGGAGAGTGCGGGGATGCGTACCTAAATACATTTCACGACGAAAAAAAAGGTAAACAGATAAATTCATGGTTCATACATACAACAGCGTCTTCTCCGATAAAAGTGAAAAAAATTCAAATAGCGCGTTGAAATCTTTTGTATTGCGTATTATGTATCGTCCCGGCAATATTACTCGCGTCAATCTGAGATACAAGTGGCCTTTGTAACATGTATGTGATAATAATTCGAGGTCCAACAACATACTAAATTTCATCCAATCCGGATTACCGAACTGGGTAAAAAGAAACGAATTGGGTGAAATTTTTACCAACTCACAAGTTTATTTACTAAATTAGTTTATTTACAGCGTGGTAATGCGGCCAGTATGCTGGGCACGCTGCCCTCTGGTAGTGGGCTGGAGCACTTAGATTATCTTTAGGCTTTTCTAAAGATTTTCTAAGTGCCCCTTTTTGTAGTAGTTAGAAGTAGTATGTTTAGTTTTTCTTCCCTTGTTTTTATATTTTATTATTGTAAATAAAGTTTTTTCGTTTATTTACAATGTATGTACACCGTATTCAATGTGGTAAGAATACTTTTTAACTAAGATTTAAAGATGCATTAAGCCCAACGAATAAATTGTACCTAATATTATGTTCAATAGATAAATTTTGGAAAATTATAAATAAGTAATTTTTACTATACATGTAACAAAACTTTATATTGCAGCATTCACAGCCTCACTCGCAACTTATGCCTTAATTGGCTACTTAATGGATTCAATCGTTGGTCATTGAACTTTTACTGCGCTTTTTGTTTCTTAAAATCACTGCAATTGGCACTTGAGCAACTTTTGTAGATGATTTTGATGACCTTGTGGCGTCTGTTTTACGAACCGAAGGTTACAGGTTCGATTCCCACAAAATATCATTGAGAACTTTTCTTTGGTAGAGCCATCAGCTTGATTAGTTGAATACATAATATTTGGAATTACATGGTTCTCAAACGTGTTGGTTTTCTGACAATGTTTCCCGTCATAGTCAAGCGAGTGCAAATCAAAAAATAAGTAATTGGTGTAAAGCCGGATTTTGACCAAGGTGCCTCAAAAGTGAAGCAGGCACTAACACCACCAAACCACACTCGCTTTTACTATTAACAAAATATTTAAATTAAATTAAAACAAAGAAAATTCAATGCCAAACACCCAACAATCAAATACTACATTTGTATATGTAATCTTTAAAATATAAATAGCACATCGCTGCCTAGCACTTCATTAGCATATTACTAAAGTGACTCATCGTTTATTTTGTAAGGAATCATTAATAATGCAGCGTGTCGTTTGTTTCAATAACATTCAATGCCAACGATTCATTCAAACTGTTCATTCATCATCTTCATATTGTACCAGTAAATAACGTGAAATGATGCTATGTAATAGACGATATAACCAAGAGATACAAAAAAAAAACATGGAAAAAGACCTGACGGTAATAATGACTCTTGTGCCCTGGAAGTTGGGTCGGCCCCTTGTGTGGGACGCAACTTGCGTCGACACATTGGAGCCGTCTCATCTGTCTTTGACACGGTGTCGGGCTGGAGCGGCGGCTATTATTACCGAGCAACACAAGAGACGCAAATATGCTAACCTCGGCCGAGGTTACATATTTGAGCCTTTTGGAGTCAAGACTTTGGGGCCGTGGGGTCCGGGAGCCCATACTATTTTCTAAAACCTCTCGGAGCGCTTGGTAGACGCGACGCATGACCAAAATGCTGGCCTTTTTCTGGCTTAACGTATTAGCATTGCCATCCAGCGTGGTAATGCGGCCAGTATGCTGGGCACGCTGCCCTCTGGTAGTGGGCTGGAGCACTTAGATTATCTTTAGGCTTTTCAAAAGATTTTCTAAGTGCCCCTTTTTTGTAGTAGTTAGAAGTAGTATGTTTAGTTTTTCTTCCCTTGTTTTTATATATTATTATTGAGAATAAAGTTTATTTTTCTAGATTAAAAAAAAGAGTTACATAAGTACATGTACTTGCCAAAGTTCATATAATATGCCCGTGCATACATATTCCATATTTATTACCTTTAAGTAATCTTCATCATCATCAGCCAGTTATCAACCACTGCTGAGCATAGGCCTCTCTTCTTGTACGCCATTCATTCCGGTCTTGCGCAGATTAAGTCCAGGTGTCCTTGGTAGTCAAATATCTAAAAAAAACCTAATGTTGTTTGTGTTCATTTTAGGTTGGAATTTTTTAACTGTAAAATATAGTATTTTTTTTTTACCTACTCGTACATAACAAATTAACTACTTCTTATTCGTAGCTAAGTTTATTATTTCACTTTACAAAGAGACATAGAAAGTAACTTAGATCACTGGGAATAATGTTGCGTTCCGTAAAAACATTAAAATTATGAATAAAACATTAATCTAAAATCTTAATAACTAGTACAAACATACCTACTTGTCTCTTGTCTACTTGTGTCTGAACTTTTTCACCATAGTTAATTAGATAAACAGATAAACATTTTATTGATAATTTGATGAATTATAAGTCAATTAGGAAAGGCAAAATTACAATAAAATTTCTGTGAAATAATCATAATCTAAAATAATCATACTTATTACAAAAATTAATAGGAAATTGCATTCATTATAAAAATTTCGCAATTAACATTCGTCTATTACTATTGGAATTGAATTAGGTGTCTTTTATGTGTGATGTCATCGTACTTAATATGAATACTACAAGATATTGCTTAACAAAGAGCGTTTGGAAAACATGACATGTACCATAATAGAAAGAATTGTAAATTGATTTTTTTTCTTTGAGTATTGAGAACTATTAAAGCATCCATTAACACTTATTAAAAAAAAACACTACCTGTTGAGTTTGGATATAACTCGGTGAATAGTGGTTTTTTTTTAACATAAATTATTATAGACTAGTCGGAGACCCGGCATTCCCTATCGAACGTTTGTTATCTCTCTAACTTTGCAGAACTATTTTATGAAAAAAAAATATTCTAATCCTTTAAAAAGTTTTAGTTATTGGAGGTCTAACAGCAAGTGCTCTGTACATAAAATGATAACTGCTAAAACAAAAGCATCGCAAATTTACTCCTGGAAATTAGAAACGTGACTGTTAGGAATAGTATGAAGCTCATAACTTATATCTAACGTTAAATAGAAATAAGGTACGAATTTGTTTCCAGATTAAATCAGTGCAAATTCTTTTGACTAAAACAAAATAGCAAAATCGTATTTATTACAAAATACAAGCATGTATTGAACAAAATTGGACAGCGTTTCTATCTTACAAAAGTTTTGTTTACTTAACATAAAATTCAATTTCAAACACCAATAAATATTTAACATCAACATACCAATTAATTAGTGCTGATGTTATAACACCGGCATAATCTGTGAGATTTATTTTAATCACGTTACAAGGTTACATGTGGAAGGATATTACTACATTACTATAAGCGAATTCAAGGTTGCTCTACTTTTAATTAGAAAATCGATGCGTTTTGCTAATGAACTTGTTCAAAAATAAGTATGTACATATTTATGAATTTGAAACTTTGTACATTATGTACATGTACATATATATGTACTTTATAATCAGTTTTGAACACGAAAGATTTAATATGACTGTGTAAGAAGTACATACCTGTACATTTACTACATCACAATGGCTAGAAAAATCCGCTGAGACGGTTAAACTGATTTGAATGATTTGATAGACATGTTTTTATTGAAGATTAATATTAGTAGCATTTTTAAAGAATTTAAAGCTACATGTCTATCTAAATTATATGAGTAGGTATAATCATCAAAGAATCTTCCATATAAAAGACATCAACGCGTTCAATTGAGATGCAGTTTTTAGTAAAGAAAGTTTATTATATTATGTTTTTCCCTAAACTCAGGTAGAAAGAGATTTATAATATGTTCATCATCATCATCCACAGCCGGTTTCGTCACACTGCTGAGTATAGGCCTCTCTCATAATATGGCATTGGCTTCGATCTTTAGCCACCCTCATCCAGGTTTGACTATGTCGTTATAATATTATGTTCTTTTGAGTAAATAAAATACTGAAATAATTATTTAAATACTGTAACTAATTGTCACCAAAAGAAGGCGTAGTAGATCAGACTAATTTTTTAGCATCAGGGAAAACTTATTAAATACAGAGAGTTAGATAGAGTTGCAGATTAAATGAAAAATTTACTAAAAAGTTGAGAGTTTTTGAAGTGATTTACATTTTAGCCATATGTGCATAGTATATTGTATGTTACAGAAACATACAAAGTGGTAATCCTTGCTTCAAACACGAGTAATGTAAAAGTACAATTGACATTTGCTTGGAACCGGTCGGAGTAATGTCGTCATGTATAAGATGCAAGTCGCTAAATTTTGGCACTGATCTAGATTAGGAAACGACTGGATTGCGATGTTTATGTGCGATTTCATGTGCAGATGTTTTATTCTATGAAAGAACATTATTACCCCTATTATAACCCTTTATTAAAATGTTATTTATTTATTCTCCATATAAGTAGGTTTAAAATTTAACGGATCAATTTAGATCTACAAATATTTAGAGAACCTTTCATTCTATTTGTACCTACACCCTTTGTGTACAAATAGAATGTGTACACTGTTTAAAACATTTAAACATTCTCAGTAGGTAACGTAAAACCGCTGAAAATTTGCATGTGTACAAGAAAATGTAAAGAAATAGAAATTACAAAATCTACATACATACGTGTGTATATATATATATATATATATATATATATATATATATATATATATATATATATGTATATACACACGTATCTAGTACACGCTCTTATGAAGAATATATATACTAAGCTTCATGTCCTATAAATAATTTATTAACTGGTGATGTGGCCTTGCATGCTGTATTTATAATAAGGTCTAGGAGGCTTTAATAATGGAGCATGTGAATGTGTGTCGACCACGCCTAGTTATTATGCGCGAGCGCTTACTAAAGTTACAACTTTACAAGCCACTTCTAGATAAATGGCATGAATTGTATAAATTTAATTGAGTTAAAACCATGCTTGTTTTTGACGGCTTATATAAAAAGGAATCACAATAATTCCTTGCATGTTTTTTTATAAAGAAAGTAAAAGAAGTAAGTAGAAATTTGACCTTATCGCTAAGAGCGATCTCTTCCCTTACAGGTGACCAATCTGGTAAAAAAAATGTGCAAGTATAATGGTAGACAAGATGTTTTAAATGTAAAACTAAACTGTGGGGGTCTTATTACAAAACGCGGTTTATCTACTAGTCCAGAACTTTGAAAATATGCAGTCCGTTCTTGTTTTGTAGATAATGACACAGTAAGAGTTTAGTTTTATATATAAACACTGTGTCTAATAGTAAGTCCTGTTGTGTAGTGTAAGTGTGTTTCTACCTTCATAGTAAGGACAGCGAGACTATGGAACTCTCTACCTGGAGCCCTGTTCCCAGAAAATTATAACCCAGGGGTCTTCAAATCTAGAGTAAATAGGTTTCTTCTAGGCAAGCGTGCTACATCTTAGACTATAGTGGTGTTTAACATCAGGCAGGCTATAGTCAAACGTAAGCCTATTTAATGTAAAAAAAAAACCTACATATATAAAACTCTATCAGTCATATGAAAATAAAACCATTACATTTTGATTCCTCATATTTATTACCTTTAGCTATAACACTTATCTAACAATACTTTATATGGACATAAATAACAACAACGTTATAAGTACATTCAGGTCACTTCGGAGGCGCATTATTAATACATAATAATACGTACAGACGGATCTAGCTCAGTGCTTGCAAATACACTAAGTCAGCATATAAGTATGTATCTATAGGTATGTAAATACAACTAAGGAAAGCTTTGAAGGCTTTGAGGCAATTGTAAGCTGGTAGCAAATATTAACCGCTTTTCCAATTTCATATTCAAAATGAGATCACTTACAGTGAAATCCTGATTTTATGCGATGTTTTTGTAAAGTTTTCTCATGAAATTGGAACATCAATATCACTACAAAAGTTGGAGTTCGAGCTTTTGCAGAAAACTAGATAAAGTCTTTAAGAGCTAAGGAAAATATGATAAACTCTATTTAACTTCATAGAAGCTATATTAAAGTTACATCACTCTCGATAGCAATTTAAATGACGTTTTCAGTAAGCCAGATAATAAAACATAAGTTTTAATTACTTTTCAAATATACGTATCCTTAGACACCGAATTGACAACTCTATAACAGGATTTGAAGCACTGAAAATAAACCATACGAATTACCATGAGCTCTAAAACCATTAATAAGCACATTCTTAACTTTTACTCAAGCACAAATCTACTTTTACAAACCAATTTACAGCTCACAGGAACCCTCGTCTGTTGTGTTATATTATTATGTTGTAAAGACTAGTGGATGTAGGCTGGTGCGTGGGCGACTGCCTTCACGACAGCAGCTCCAAGAGGTTCCTTGTGCACGACTGCGTTGAAACCGTTGTGAGGGTCCGCGGTGTATTCCACGATACGACGGGTGCCGTCTGGCTCGACTAAGGAGTAGGAGCCCTGGACCACGTCTCCGGAACGGGTTTCTTGCTGGTTCTTGGAGTCGCCTGAGCAAATATAATAAAAAAAATAAGAAAAAAATATAATTTTAGGTTAAGAGCGAAATAATAAATTATTAACATGGTAACCAACTTGTGTTCGTCGTGAGAAGTCTTAGCTTGGCCTTAGCTAAGGAAAGTTAAGACTCTCCAAAAGAAAGATTAGAAGAGCTAAGCCGACTTAGCCAAATGCTTTATGTAATGGCTTACATTTTTAAGTGCCTTTACAAAAATACTTGTGTTTTGTTTATAAAAATTTTGTTTTTAGTTAACCACTTTATAAATTCTGTTCTGAACTGGCTAAAATAGTTAACAATAACTAATTTCGTTTTACAATGAAATTTAGTCAACACCTCTCATAGCTATGGTGACATGGATTTACATATGTACAGTATATAGGCACATAGATAGGTAATAAAGCTCATGTCCTAGTTACATACAAGATTTTAATAAGGCAATGAAATGTAGATTAACGATGTAGGCGAATGTTCGAATTTAATCTTGCATCAATGGAGCTGTTTTAGTTTATCAATGTCAATTGCAATATTTACTGATCGTTTAGTCTTAGTGCTTTTATTTATCTTTATACCTACTAATTGAAAAATACTAATGGAGTAATTAATAAAAATGTAGTAATTATTTTAAAGAGCATAATAATTTGATTTTGTACCATAACATTTTTATTTGCTATCATAACTTGTTTTTTTTCGCTTTATTGTTGTATTCTGTATTATATTCTATTCACTGTAAAGTAGAGTATGTATATTTAAATTTAACAAAAAATTTGTTCCGTAGGTAAAATTTTTCAGCAAGATTTGTATTCATACAAATACATATCATCCCCACCAGGCTTTGTGTACTGTGTATACGCCACAAAACGTCTAAAATGGTAAATGAGGTCATAAATATGCCGTATATTCAAATTGTGAAGTAAATTCATAAAGAATGCCATTAGGACTCACCAGTAAGCGCATCCTGAATATCATAAGAGTAAGAATACTGCGGGTTAGGGTCGTATTCGTCCACGGGCGCGGCCACCGCTCCGTGCGCCACCAGAGGCGCTGCGAGCGCCGGTCTGGCTAAGTACGGGGCTGCCAGCGCAGGCCTAACTAGCGGGGCGGCGAGGCCGTAGGGCCGCGCGTATGCGGCGTAGGGGGCTGCGACCGGGACTACGCCCCCGGCGGCGCCGCGGCACACGGCCAGCACGACTGCTAAGAATATGGCCTGCAAAAAGGTAGATAATAAAGGACTTCAAAAATGGTTTTAATTTCACACACACATTTTAAGTACATTGTATGTATATACGTACGTGTCATTGTATTATTTACTCTCATAAATTGTATAAAATAAATAAAGAAAGCTAATTAAAGTGACAACCAATTGTGCAAAGCTATCCATTAGCAGGATTACTCTTTGCATAGCTGTTACTTTCGGCAGTTACTTATAATGATAATCTGGACGTACATAAAACAGTGTCTTAAGTGTTAATTAAATACATAATGAAATAGTTAATATAATAATAATTAAATAGTTAATATAATAAACGAATATTTAAGATATTATAGTACAGAAAATCGCATTTCATGAACTGTAATTTCCTATATTCTTATTTTTTTTAATCTGAGCTTTCTTCAAAGAAAGCGTTCACAAATAGCCCAAGTTTCGGTAACAAAACAACACATTGATTTTCTTTCTAAACCCATTTTATACAAATTTAATCACAAGTAATACTTGTACAAAATATCCCTTACCTTCATATTGTCCTAGTAGGTAGCTGGGCTAGCTCGGTGTGCCTGCCAAGGGTTGTGCTGCTGCTTATATACGCAGCCACATGTATTAGAAAACCTATGTGATACGTCATAGCCCTGTAAGACCTAGGTGTACTAGAATCACACTGGAAATGGCAATATATTTTTTTTACAAATCTCACAGCGCCATCTAGCACTAAGCGTTTGTATTATGGTTACTAGATATAATACATACATACTTCTTTTGTAAATATGTACATAATTATTATACATAGAAACGACTAGACTCAACACAAGTTTTTTTTTATTCATAATTCTTTGTGTTATGCAGGAATCCAACCCGCACCCCCAGATTAGAAGGCAGAGCCACTACCAACTAAGCTGATAGAGCAGTACTCAACAACCAATGCTAGCTCTGCGGGGGAGTCACGACCCTCACTCATGAGGAAACACGACTCAAGAGAGAGAGGAAACAACATAATATGTAATTTAGTTTTAATCCCGATACAACGCGAGCAAAGCTGCGGTCATAGTAAATCAAAAACTTCTTGCCTTATCCAGAATGATTAACTATGCGTTAAGATTTACAATACAGGTTAGATTATGCCCACAATCTACACATTATGTACTTGTTTGATACAATTTAGGTTTAGTTAGGTATATTCTTTGGACGAAAGGGCACGAGGTCGACCTGAGCAGTGAAATATTTAATTTGATTTACTAGAAGCTAAGAAAGCTATATAGGAAGGAATGTAGGAAGGTATTTGTTCGATTCTCTAATATGTAATTATAATGTAACAAAAAGTATATTTTATCTTATTTTACGGATGTTTATGTTTTTCTTTTACGAAAAGAATTGAGCGATTTTGATTAAAAAATATAAAATCTGGTTTTGGAATATCTGCTCACTCTGAAATACTTTACCAGATCTTCACATAAAAAGCTTCATATATATAATATATATATTTATGTCCATCCCACAGATATGTTCAATATTTTCTGCTATAAAACACTACGCTCTACCAGGTATATGTCAGTCGTTAAGCCATGTCAGAGGCCCTTAGGGCGGCTTAATTAACTCTCGACACCAAAGTTGGCCACTCTCATTCGATAAGAAGAAGGTATTGTTTTTGGTAATCAAAATGTAGAGTCTTGAAAAACGACTGATTTAGAGTAAAATAGATCTTTTCTAGGCAAGCGTAATACATTCTTTAGGAACTAATATCTAGTACCCACGACACAAGCGTTAGCTTAGTGTGGGGCTAGATGGCGCTGTGTGCAATGTCCCGGTTTTTTTTTTATTTACTCAATCGGTGATTGACGTCAGATAGGCTGGTAGTCAAACGTTATCTTATTAAGCGTTAAAAAACTATACCTACTCAGCACATGACTTTTAAATGAATAATTTAATGAACAAAACATGACTGGCATATGAGTAACCCGACCCTTAAACTCCAGTAACCCTGACCTTAGAATGTAGCTCAAAAGTAATCCCTGAAATTAAATGCCTCCTCTGACACTTGAACATTTCTTAACCTCTGCATCTAAAGGCTTTGCACGAACCATGCATTAATAAAGCTGATAACAAGACGTTATTGGGTCACAGCTGCGCCCGGTTATCACAGCCCACATGTGTGATACTTCTTGTTTGATAATGCATAATGGCCACGCCTTATACAGCATCGCCTGATTGCAATCAACTATTGCAATACTAGTAACTAAGGTAACCGAAGGATACTAGACATAGGATTTATATTTATGCTTTTTGTGTACGTAGTCTTGATGTTATCGTAAAATTAATCTTGAAATCGGAATGAGAATCTTTGCTTTACAGAAATTTCAATAGATTAAAACCTCTTTGTTAGTTACAAGATATGAAATACAAATACACATACCTATACCTACTCTAAATTACAAGTATGCACGTTACGTAGTGCTGCAGAAGGTACTTCCGGTTTCAGTTAAAAAGTTATGTTGACTGCATTGCAGCGCCATCTCTGAAATCTACCAAACATTAAAAATATTTAAAATGCAAAATGGTAGGATTATCTCGTCTTCCGTATGGCAACATATTTATTTACAAACGTCATTGACGTCAATCCAGTTTGACAGTTCTGTCGTATTCCTTTTTTCGACGGATGTAAATTGTAATTTCCCAAACAGAGTGCTTTGTGATGTGTTTATAATACAAAGAATAGTGTTTTTAGTTAGTGATTTAGTTAAAATGGCAGATTTTGATGCTATTTATCCGGACACGGAAGACCCGGAGGAGCACATAGAGGAGACTCATGTTACTTTAGTCCCAGACCCAATAGTGATTCGCGGAGCTGGTAATATGACAGTGTAAGCTTCCATTTACGTTCTCTGTTTTATTAGCATCAGCTGTTTACTATTCCACGCATTTCCACTTAAATCGCACTCAATAACACCTAAGAGAAACGAAGTTGTATCGTTATAAAGTGTCCCTTCTTTGTTAAGAATGTTTCTCAATAACATTCAAGGACTATTTTCTTTCTACATTTAGTATTTTGATCTGACGCCAAAATTTCACTTTTACTTCCATAATCACGTAAATGATTGCGAAAATACCAAGCGATTCTGATCTTTACTTAAGATTATTTCAGTAAATATCTCTGAATCTCCTACTCGTTTTTAGATATACTTACCTAATGGAATTTGAATTAACTTGAATGGATAAAAATTTACTTGAGTTTTACTTACCTATGAATAATTCATAAAGTAATTAAAAAATTTAAATAAGTTGATGACTTAGATATCCTATAGGTCAAATATGACATATTATAACTATTTGAGTGTATTTATGTGAAATCATTTTTTAGAATGTGTGGTGTCCTTTGTAATGTTATTGCATTTCCTACAAATATTAATTGTTTATTACTAACATATTTTATCATCTGAAATAATGTACTTAATAACATGATATTTATAACACCAAAATTAATATCAAAACAAATTAGATGAGCCCAGGCTTGAGGGCTTTATCTAACTTTGTGAATGAGGTTTGTATCAAACTCTCATAAGTTAAGTAAATTAAGTAAGTTTTTCTTTGGTATTGATTTCATGTGTTGTGGTGTGTTACAATTAAATAAAAATCTATTTATTTATCCATAAGTTAAAAAAATGACAGTCAATCAATTGGAAACCTAGAAAATAAGTCAAATGTAATAGGTACCTATGATTTTAATAGGTATAGAATACAAATTCACAGCGACATATATAAGCA
Organism: Macaria liturata; assembly: GCA_964023185.1. Lineage (NCBI taxonomy): Eukaryota > Metazoa > Arthropoda > Insecta > Lepidoptera > Geometridae > Macaria > Macaria liturata. The sequence continues at coordinate 10,843,262 of OZ026828.1, forward strand.
AAAAACTAAATTGGTACTTGTAAAAACTATGATCAGGTACTGCTTAGGTATCTGTATAAATTTGACTTTAAAAAAGAACAAAGAGATTATTGGCTTCTATGAGTCATGCATTTATACTTAGCACCCATTTTATGATGAGGAAAATGTGCTACTACTCTGTAGGTATATTGGTATTTCTATAATGTTTTAAAATTATATTTTTACTGCTCAATAAACACTACATTTTTATTTTAAACACTATTTGTCAGTCAATAAAGTGTAAGTAAATGGGTTAATATGATTCAAAGTATAGAACCCTAATACTATGTTTCAAATCATTTAAGACTACATGTGCTATGCAATAGAATGTATAACCTCTTCTTCTTCTATCTATCATACTTGATACTATTATAAAAACTCTGTCACGCTAATATTTCTAAAATCTTTTATAATTTGTGGACAATTTGTTATTTCCATACGAATTGTTGCATAGTTAGACTCAAACACTAAGAAAGATAGTCTGATACTTTATATCTCAAATTGTTGTTATCTAAACAAAGATCTCGCCTCTAGAAAACCAAACGCATATAGGTACAAGCTATCTAATGAAAAATACTACACCATCAATTCAATCGTCATCATCATCATCCACAACACAAGTAATCCCACTGCTGGCTTTATGCCACACTTTGAATATGCCATCTGCATCAATATCATTCAATAAATACTCATAATTGAACAATATGTTCTCTGCTTCCAGTTTTGGTCTAAGCAATAAGTTCAACGGAGAATTTCCCTCCGGTCTCCAATCCAGGGTAGCTCCTGAAGAGTACCAGGCCACGGTGAGCCGTATCAACAGTGTGTTGAAGAAGACGCTGCCTGTCAATGTGAAGTGGTTGTTTTGTGGCTGTGTTTGCTGCTGCTGTACCCTTGGCTGCTCACTGTGGCCCGTCATATGTCTTAGTAAACGGGTAAGTCATCAAATGAAAAGAAAGAAAGTTTTTTTTATCATAAAATTGGCTTACGTTTGACTACAGCCTGCCTGATGTTAAGCACCACTGTAGTCTAGGATGTAGCATGCTTGCCTAGAAGAAACCTATTTACTCTAGATTTGAAGTCCCCTGGGTTATAGTTTTCTGGAAACAGAAATCATTTAAACATGATACAAATAAATAAATAAATTTATACAGCATGCAACAGTATGATTTCTTGTTATAATTATGTACATATGTGTGTCATATACACATTCTTACATCTTAATGTGTTACTTTCATGTGTGTTAAAAAATATACAAAAAAACATATCAGGGATAGATTTGCTGTAAGTATGTAGGTTAGTTTTTGTTCAATCACCGACATGATAAAAAAGAAGAATCTTATGTGTTTATCATCCATTCTACTACTGGACAAGCAGGATTATAATAAGACATCACCATTTTTATCCAAGTTCTTAAGCAACATAAAATGATTTGCTTTCGCTTTTATTGTGTGTGCTGCAAAGTTATGGAGCTTCCAGCCAGACTCGCTTTTTTTAAATTCTAATGAATAAAATTATGTTAACCAATGATCCATAAGACAAGCTGTTAATTAGTGAGCTAAGAGTAGAATGAAAGTCCGAGGTATTAGTTTTTACAGTATATGTTTTCGAAATAATTGTAGGATTAACTTTATAGTGCACTAACCATATTTTTTTTATTCAATAATTCATCTTCGTCATCATCCACAGCCTTCTCTATCCCACTGCTGGGCATAGGCTTCTCTTTGAATGTGCCAGCTGCGTCGATCTTGTGCAGACATCCTCATCCATAAAGAAATAATCAATAATTATATGAACCAAATTACAATGGGTAGTAAAGTTTAAAGTCAAAGTAAACCAAACCATGTTAGTTACAACTAATATAAACTACTAATTGCCTAAGATCTATACAAATACATACTGTTATGTAAATGAAGTAGGTATGCGCTTTATCTCAGTTCCAAGTAATATTGACCTGCCAATAAACAGCGTAATTAATAATTAATTACGGAATCGTACATTAATGTAAACACATCATAATCGCTGCATATTTTCCGCGCTTTGATAAACAGGTCGTAAGAATATGAACTCTAGACATTTGAACTAATCAAATTTACCTGTGATTTGCTTACAACTGGATTTTGATTCTTCTGCAGTCAATGCAGTTTGTTTGATTCGCTTTTCCTTAAATCACATTAAGATGTGAAAAATTGCTCAAAAACGCATTCGCCAATCTAAGCGCGCTTCTGGAAAACCGATCACATAAGTTTTATGGTCTTTAGATGTTATTTTTCTCTATAAAACTACAGGATCTTTCAACCTATGAGGTTGGTTTTCTAGAAGCTTAGCTCTTGTGATATAATTCTTTACTCAATATTTGTTGGCTTTTGTGCATTTTGTCTGATAGAATGCGCGTGACACCCAAGAGCTTTTACTCAAACAACCAATACTCAATTCAATACTCTTCAATCCAAGCCGTCATATATAAACTTACCTTCATGCTAGACCTAGACTAACCAAAACATTTGCAATCTTCCAGACGCAGCATTCACTGAACAAGCTCCTAGAGTGGGAGAACAGTCGCCTCTACAACAAGCTGGGGCTCCGCTGGCGGCTCACAAAGCAACACTGCGACTCCTCCTCCATGATGGAATACGTATTACTTATAGAATTCATACCCAAAATACCCATCTACAGACCCGACTAGGTCCAGTGCTATGAACTTTATATAAGGAAAAAAATAATGATAACGTGAATTTTATTACTGTAGTACGGGTTCTCATACAAACGTACCTTTTCACTCACAGAAAAACTTTGCCTCAAAAAAGTTTTTATGTATTGGGAGCTGTAGCTAAATAAAAAATAGAAAACATGTAACTTTCTATAAATGCTTACTTCGTGAAATTTGTATTAACCAGCTACGCAAACAAACAGTTTCGCTCGTATAGAACAAAGCACTGTTCATTGTAAGTAAAACTATTTGAAAACGTACGTAATTAATGATTTCAGCAACTTATTCTGATATTTACAATGAAGTAAGATAAAGATATTTATTTTGCCAAAAACACTTAAAACACTGGTGCTTGGCATAGCACAATAACAATAACTAGATTTACATATGTATTAAATAAGTAAAAAAAAAACTATATTAGTCACAAAATTAGTCTGTATGTAACTTCAACTTTTTTAAGAGCCAGTGTCGTGTAAGTAACGAATAAACTAAAAATGACAGTAGGTTTGTATGAAAACTGTCAAAATGATGTGTACTACAGTCCGCTACGATAATACATTTTACCATTATTGCATCTCGTGAATGCACTATTTGCATGGCCAAGCCAATGAATCTGTGTTAATTAAGTTTTAATTGTAAGCTTTAAACAGTAAGATTTTATTGGTAACTAAATAACGACACGCATACAATTATGTTTAAAAAATAAGATTCGGCTGTCAATCGATTCGGTTATAGATCGACACAAGTATTATATAAAAAGGAGCTTACTAATTTATGTATCAAATTCAACAAATTTGAGCATCTCTTTCCTTAAATACTTTAGTCATGCTGTCTCATTCTTACATGCTAAAACATGGTACAAAGAAAAGAAACGGACGCATTTCTAGAAGGTATTGAAATTGTAGACTCCATTTTGTATTTTCCTTCGTGTCTTTAATTAGTCGTGCTATGTTATATTGTAAATAAATAAGCGAACAATAAACAGTACTCGCTTTGAGTGTATCGATGTTCTATATCGCAGACTTATAGTGCAAAGTATAATATGATATGTATATAGGTAACATTTATTGTTATAATATGGATAAAGTAGTTTAGCTACAAAATAATCATGCCATGGCCTGAAAATATTGCCAACTTTCAGAGCTCAATCGATAAAAAAAACATCATGGATTGTCTTAGTCTTAAATATATATGTCTCTTTTACTCGTAAACAATCACTAATGATAAACAGAGACCGAATATGTCAACCGTCCGTATTTAAATCATCATTGGCACATGCATTGTGCAATCTTAGTCGAAAGATTTTATATACCTAATACATAATTTCAAATGAAAATTTTACAACATGGACGCTAGATATCTGCACCTATTGGACTTTTTTGTTTTCTATCGATATTGCCTTTATTTGGCGATGAAAAGCAATGAGCAGTGGTACACTGAATTATAAGTTTTGAAGTTCAAAACTTATGGTTCTGCTGGGTGCAATATTATGCATCGAGTCATGCTTGACATGTCATTAAAAACTATTAATATATTATTACGTCATAGAACAAAGAATGAAAGATAAATTACTACATTGTATCTCCGTAAACATTACTTCAGATATGTCTTATCTAAAGTTTATGTTACGTTATCTCTAGAAAGTTCTTCCTCTATGATAAGTCATGTTTCTTGCTATAGTTCGGTCAGAATAGATATTTTCGAAGACGAATCTGCACCGGTTCGACCATGACAAATTCTTGCTGTTCTTTAAGCGAACTTTATTTTTGTTTGGACGTTTAGTAAACATGATTTTATACAGGGTAATAAATGAGTTTGCTAAGTTGGTACCATGCTTTTTTTTATAGAACACTTTCTATAAATTTGAATTCTATAGTCTTACCATTTGGTTTTGTAAATGTTCGTATATGTATATATATTATGAGTATTAAAATAATATTTCTTAGCATATATTATACCCTAAACAAGAAGGAAGACTTGACGGTGTACTTATTTAGCCTTTTACAGTAATTATACTTATAATACTTTATTCGGCGCTCAGTAGAAGTAAACGAATGATTCATTTGTTTAAAAAATATTGAGGGAGCCACTGTCGCTTTTTGGAACGAATTACGAGTTTTTCTTGGCATACAGTCATTTGAAACGACTGCACAAGCTACACTGCTCTAAAGATATCTAAACTATAAAATAATGCGAATATAGGTACATAATTAAAGCAAAAGCAAACTTAATTACAATTCACTACGAGATCACAATTTAAATTTTTTTTTTTTTTCAGTTTGCACTTATACAAATAGGAACTCCAATCATCGGTTTTTGATCAAAAAACCCCCATTTAGAATTGTTTAGCAATCACGTTTAGTATCAGGGCTATATGTGTTAAACTCTGCAAAATAATTACAATATTATGACGCACGATATAAAGAGGATTTTAATCTATATTACATCTGTATGACTAGGTAAGTGACAGCTAATCTTATCATTGCCTTGTAGTAGACAACATCCTGCCTGAAGGAAATAACTTTACAGTGTTTTACTCGATTACAAATCATAATGACAATGTATTGCTAAATTTTTCGGCGAGTGCTAATATAAAAGTTTAAAAAATAATGTATGCTACCTTTTCAGCTTTCCTGTAAAAGTGAATATAGCATATTTATATCTTTTCTTAAATAAAATATTAACTTGCTCGTATATGTATTTAATATAGCATTTTATGGTATGTTTTTTTTTTTTATTACGTGGTATAGGTTTACGTTTGACTACAGCCTGCCTGATGTTAAGCATTGCTGCAGCCTAGGGTGTAACACGTTTACCTAGAAGATACCTATTAACTCTAGATTTGAAAACCCCTGGATTGTAGTTCGCAGGAAACACAGCTTCTGGTAAAGTGTTAATTAATAATTGTTGATTACTAAAATAATGTTTTTGACAACTGGATAGTATCCTATTGTTACATATAGTAAAGACAATGCAAGCTTTACTAAATATGACAGTTGAGGTACCAAAGACTCGCATCAAGCGTTTTGCTTCGACCTTCATCGTGCGAACGAACAGCCAAACTGTGGAACACCTTGGCCGAATATTTATTCCCTTCGAACTATAAATTTATCAGTCTTCAAATCGAGAGTGAATCAGTTTGTTCTAGGCAAGCGTGCTAGATCGTAGATTACACCGTCGCTTAACATTAGGCGAGTTGAAAGCATGAGCGCAAAAAAAAAATACGTAAAAGAAATAATACCCATGCTAACTTTACTGTCAAAAGCGGACATGCTTCACGAACTCAGTAAAAAATGTATCCCATAGCTCCTAGCAAAATAAATTGATAAATAACATAATAACACGCATGTGCCTGGAGTTTAAATTAAATCTAAGTACATAGCTCCATTTGCCGTGTCCGTCTGTTGACGTAATTTTGTTGATACGAGTCTTTTATATACAAGGTAATAGGTGAAGAAAATAGAAATATTCACAGAAAAAAAACTTTCAGAACATCTTGATAACCTCCTTTTTTTGAAGTCGGAAACATTTAAATGAATGGAGAACATCTTCCTTTTTTGAAAACGGTTAAAAAATATTGCACTAACGTGGTAAGGTGAACTTACCACAAAAAAATGTTATCTTGCATCGAAAAAATGAATAAATTTCGGTGCAAAAATCTATAAATAAACAAAAATAAGTACTTTTAGTTATAGCGAGTGTATATGCCTCTGAATACACTTAAATTTTTTTGTAAATTTATTAAAATATTTGATATTTTTGCAACAAATTACTGAATCTGGTCTCATTTTGTTCCTATATTTTGTGTATTGAGAAGTGAACTTAAATGCTACATCTTTGCGCTAAATCACGTCTTATACACCCTAGATGTTTCGCAAAAGTTTATTGTAGATCAGATTATGTATTCTTTACCGAGAGTCTTGTACATTATTTCTTTCAATTTATTTCAATAGAACGCAATTGTAGGTGCTTACTGGCCATCCATCCATTGATAAAAATCTTGCGAACGTTTCTATGATGAATTGATGATTATGTGTTATAAATTGCTAACAAGGCAAACTTAGGCTCTGAAATTGCTGAAAAAGAAAAATAAATAAAGCTTGTATATAATATGTTTCGGTTGCCACGTCTTGTTATTCATGTTTAAATTAATTGTGACCTTTGTTTTTTTGCTACATTTTTGATTGGTATTGCAATTAATATTTATAATTACAGAAAATTTCTGTATTGTTTTATATTTTATACGTTGAGATCAGACGTGGGAATCAAACTATATTTTAAGGCGAAACGGTAAGATTTCGAAAGCTCGGTTCCTCTTCATACTATGATAAGACAAAGCTATTTGGGTACTTAGACAATTCTATAGTCCCATACTATGGAGACAAATGTCAAAATAACCAAATTGTCACATATTTAAGATGGAAACTTGGCAAATATTGTGACAAGTGTAAAGTTACATGATGATTGATGACGGCATCTTTTGGAAATATTGACATGGTTTTCAGCTCAAAAAGCGATTAGTTCTTAGTCAAAGAAGCTTACTGATTACCATCATGTTGGTATCGTGTTCATTACTAAGATTCTACATTTGATCGCTTGTAACTGTAATGACCGGAATACGTTCGGGGCTTCTCGGGCTAGGATAGCAAGTTAGTTTTCTAACTGTCCTAGCTTGGAACACGCTAGTTAGAAACGAAGCTAGTGTTGTCTACGTGTAGCTAGAAAAACTAGCCTACTAGCACTAGCCTGAAAAACAAGCCTCGTGTATTTCAGACATTTTGCAGAATACAGAACATGTTTGGCAAACGGACGGTAACAGTTCGCTCTACTATCAACGAGAGAATAGTCGATACACTGTAATTCAAATAACGCCCCATCCACTCTCTCGTTGGTAATACCTATTCGAATTTGAAATTCATTTACTTCATCATTAGGAAATGTAACAAATGCTTTGCTATGGACCTACAGCTCTATAGTTATACAGTGGGTTGTTAGTCGTCTGTTGTCAAACATGTTATGTGTAGTTGGTTTAACGAGCGACGACAAATTTAAAATGTTATGCATTAAAATTAAGCTATTTAAAATTAAAACGAATATTATGAAACAAAAAAGCCGCGGAATTTTAACAGTAATTTGTAATTTAGCTTGCTCTGCAAATGTGCTAAAAATGTGATCGGGAATGCGTTAAAAATAGCTTGCACAAATTTGTAACGGTTTTATTAATAAGCAAGGCAGATTACTGTAATAGAAGTAGGTTCAGCAGAATCTTAAGTCGGGTTACGGATTGTACCTTTTTCGTTTATTAAAGAACCCAAGAAAAAAATATAATACACTTGTCTCCATTCAAAAAACAAGTCCGTTAATTATAAACTGAAGTGTACGTGAAATAAAGCTGACATTCGAAGTTAATTTGACAAGTGACAAGAACCCTACGGGAAGCTGCGTTTTTAACACTTTAGCTCTAGCTTGGTAATAAAACCGTATATGACAATGCCTCTCATAATGGAACTCTTAACAAGATCTAAGAGCAATACTGAATGTAGGGTAATTCTTAAACGACTATAAAATAATAGCTGTGGTGCTTTTAGCACCTTCCAAAGTAATTATGCCAGCCAATTGCAGGCCCACCAAATTCGAAACAAGGAAACTGAAATAATAACTGTTTCATTGTATTAGTAGATCACATAAAGAATAACATACAGTATTGCTTTTGTCCATGCTAAGGGCGATTCGGCATTTTTAATTTGGCGGTAGCAAAGTGCCTGAAATTGTTATCATGTAGTGTTATAAAAGGTTATTGATAACTAACGCAAATTCTATTAAAAGATCATTTAAAAATTTCCTTCCAAAAGTCGTTTAACAAAATTAATGATCTAAACTATCTTAACTAAATAGCTTAATGTAAAAAACACACCCTTAAAAAGATTGGCGAAAGTTGTCAGTAATCCAACTTGTATAGATTTCAGTTTAGTATGTTATAGGTGTTATATACTTATCGGTAGGATAGATTTTGTACAGCGGTGAAGGACCGATTCGGATATGCCACTTGCATTATTACTAAGGTGGTTTGAAAACATCAACGTAAGCCTGTAATTTGAACGTATAATATATCTTGTCTATATTCTGTTAGAAGAAGAGGAAGAATATTGGGTCACTGTAATCTTGGCAAGCTTGACAGCAACACATGAGCGCAGCGTACAATATTCTAGATATTCCGTGACCGAACTTTAGTCATAGTGACGTATCCGAATTCGGTTAGTATTTGGTGCGCGCCAAATTAAAAGTAGTCCCTAGATTTGTTATTAGCCCTCTTTTCTCTTTTCAACGTGTTGTGAAAGAAATCTTCGCACGGGTCATTAATTCTTAACTACCCGAATTTCGCCGATTTTTATAAAAATAAATATAAGGATAGCATGGAATGATTGTCTTGCCAGCCCAAATGTTAAGTTTGTCTCCTGTGTGACTAAAATAGTAATGGTTTGCCGTTTTGTAACGAGTGATTTCAGTGGTACAATATCGTTGTATACGTACCTATCTAAATGTTTTATATATCCATTATTATTATATACTTGTGTTATTGTCTATATACTTATGTTATGTATATATATGTATATATATTTCCAGAGTATGGTGTACAGCCATTACATCTCTACGTTGTAAACTATCAATCGCGTTTATTGGTGTTAAATGTGTGTGTTCATAGTTTATTAATATTATTATTTGTACCATGTAAATTAGTTTGATTTTCTTTTATTTTCTCTGTTTTCGTTATAGGTTTTATTTTTAAGTATTTTTTATTTGTACGCCACCGACCAAACTGATCTCTTTCACCGCTTTCTTGCTAAGGTTGCCTGGAAGAGATCACTCAAGGTGATAAGGCCGCCCACTTGTACATTATTTTTAGTTTAAGTCCTTTTATTTTAATTCATTTATTTTGGTGTGCAATAAAGATATATTGTATTGTATTGTATTGTTATTGTCTATATAGGTACTTATGTATAGTTTTGACAACTACTTAAATGTAGATCTCTTAAATAACGTAATATCTAAATAAGAAAGAGTTAAAAAAACATGAACATATTTTCTGGTATAATTTAAAATCTGTTGTCTTCGACTGAATAATGAATATCACCCGTTACAAAATGGCGTCATATGTACCTATGTGAATAAAATCGTCACATAGTATAATAAAAATGTAGTGAAATGTTTTAGAAAGCAACGGTTGAAAAGTGGACAGGGTACGTTAACTAAGTTGTATTTTAAGAAATTGTACATTTGAAACTTATAGATTATTATTTTTGTTCAAATAAAATAGTCACTTCATGTGATGATACGATACTTCTTTTATTCCTATTTTAAACTAGCTTTTGCCCGCTGCGTCACACGTGTTATCTATACTAATATTATAAAGCTGAGTTTGTTTGTTTGTTTGTTAGAACGCGCTAATCTCAGTAAATACTGGTGCGAATTGAAAAAATATTTTTGTGTTGAATAGACCATTTATCGAGGAAGGCTTTAGGCTATATAACATCACGCTGCAACCAATAGAAGCGAAGAAACAATGGAAAATGTGAAAAAAAAAACGGGGAAAATTATTCAACTTTGAGGGCTTCCGTTGCGTGTGCTGCGACAACGGTTCAAGATATCAAAAAAATATGTATGAAAGAATTAATGCCCAAAATAACTTATTCCACGCGGACGAAGTCGCAGGCACAGCTAGAATCACTCTATCTATTAAAAAAGCTGCATCTCAATCCCTTGTGTAGTTTTAAAGATCTAAACACACATACATATTCTATAATAATAATATTTTTTTATTTTTCAGGTCATTACTTACAATATGTTGTGATAATTTAATTCAACAACCCTGCAATTTATAAACGGAATAGATTTCAAAGTATGTTTTCTCGCCGTAAAATAAGGGTAAGGTCCAGTACTAAAATTGAATAAATATATTGTTATGGACCATTGATCTCCATCAGTACAAGTACGCTGGATTGGCTGGTCGCCGCATCGTTTTGTGCCTATTTGATTTTCGCCATCTTGGCGCCGACAACGCCAGTGAACGTCCACGGAACTAATAGTAGGGACGGGACAATGTAACAAATTATATCGACAAAAATCTAATTTTCACATAGGCGATAGAGATACCTGTAGATGTCTATCCTTTTTAACCACTGACCTCTATTACTACTAGTACGCCGGACTGGCCATAAAAAATAAAAACTATTTTATGCCGATTTGAAGGGCCTCCCTTGAGTGTACTGAAAACTTAATTTGGCATTTATTTCTCAAAAAGCAAATTGCCATCGTGTTGTTTACATCCTTTCCGCGATTTTATTAACGTTTTAAGTGTTTTATATTTAATCTAGTATCATACAGTTCAATTTATATTTATACTAGCTTAATACTTATCTTTACCAGCAATGAGAGTGTGTGTGTTTTGCAAAACTCGTTACCAAAAGGGAAGCGGAATAACCTTCCACAAGTAAGTGAATTTACAATATTATTCTAAAAAATAAAACGTTATGTTAAGATAATACCGTCACTAGTAATATTACATGCCATTAGAACGAATTATTAGTAGTCGAAAGGTATTAAGAACGGCCACATTACAATCGTCGTAATTTCGAAATAATTCAACAAAATTCAAGGGAGTCCTTAAGTGTAAAGCCACAGTTTTAGTGAAGAGTCTTTTAACCTGTAATTTAAAAACAAACCGTTCATTGATACAATTTATGCCAGAAAAAACATCGACAAATATTATCGATATGGAATATCGACAACACTATTGTGTTGTTTATGTTTATCAAAACTTGTCAATGTCAAGTCAAATACGTTCTAATGTCATGTCATGCATGTAATACATGCATGGAATTAATATATAATAATAAGGAATGAGCACTGCTGGTCCAATTACGAGCAGAACGAGGCGAATGTATGACAAGCTGTTGTCTTTTTCTAACTATGGTGATAATACATTACCTATATAATTAGGATATTTCAATTCATCTTCCTACCAAATCTGGAGTAGTCTCTTTTGGGGCCCTATTTTACCTGCATCTTGCCAATCATGATAATCCCTAGCTCTATTGACGCGTTAAGTAATAAACACCAACAAACTTACAAAAGGCACTTTAATTTGTAACTTATGATAGTAACCGACATAAAAGAGACATTTGGTTGTGTCCTTCAATTAATTGAATAACTTAATAATCTTGTAACGCTTATCACAAGATTTTAGAATACATTTATATGAGCGTGTACCGTAACCACTAACCTATTTCACTTTAAATAAAAGTCAACCTTAAAAAGTTAAGCATTAGTACAGTCGCGACGCCCCGAAAAAATATAGGTCACCTTAGTTCCAATAATGTAATCTTAGCATACCTGTTGAAAGATATATTGCAGCCACTATAAGATTCACTTCTGCATTCTGCATACACTAAGGTAAAGTCACTAGTAGTTGACCATGTACCTGTAGTTGACCGCTAATGCACATAAACCGTTATAATAAGAATTCGCGGCAATTTTTTAAACTCATTCGTTAATAAGTAGTCAGTGCTGCCATCTGGTCAACTAAGCGCGAAAATCGCGCATCCATATCTGTCAAATATAGAAAATGGCTGCCAGTTGTTTGTTGAGTGACGGACCATAAAATCAATAAATTCGTTTTTTGTTACAATTTTCGTAGAGATTGAAAAAGTTTGAAGCTAAATACTAGGAACTTTGTCACCTTGTTGACGGTAAGTGTTTTTCGTTTCTTATTCGTTTATGGTTTATTTAAATGACAGGGTAATTAAAATTTGAAGATTTGTTGACAATATTGAGATGTGGGGGTGGTCCACTACTGATTCCGTTTGACTGTGATTTTCTAGTAATTGACCATGGTGGTCAACTTTTGATTTATTTTGAGATTGATTTTCTTTAGTAGTTGACCAATTTTATGGTACGTATATATGTTTCAGGAAAAACTTATCAGGAATATCTACAGAAGAAATTAAAGCAAAAAGAAGATCTTGAACGAATAAAAGTAGAAAAGGCTGCGGAAAAGCTTAGAAAGAAAGAAGAAAAAGAGTCATTAAAGAGAATCAAGACTCTCACAAAATTAGAATCAACCAAAATAAAGCGGGTAAAAAAAAACCTGCGATTCTCTTCCTCCAGTTCAGACTCGGATGCTGTGGTCTCTTCAGGAGAAAGTGTGATTGAGTCAGAAAATGAGCTTGAAAGAGAATCACCAATTTAGGGTTTAAAACCCCCGCAAAAAGTAGATGGAGAATTTGTCATATTTAAGTACGACAATAACTTTTATCCTGGAAAAGTACTTAAAGCTACGAAAAAAACAGCAACAATCTCATCTATGAAATCAAATGGTCGTTTGTGGAAATGGCCCGAACATAAAGATGTGCTCGACTATCCCTGGGATGCAGTAGTTGCTCATATAGAGGCTCCCAAGAAGACCAGTTCTACGAGAAATGTATTTGATGTCCAGAGATACATTCCTTGATATAATTTTTGAAGTTTAATGCCCATAACACATAAACATTCAGGACCATAATCCCTTTGGCAAAAAGTTTGACGTTTACGCTTTGCGTTTGACAGTGTCCTTTTGTTTTATAACCATCTGTCGGATCTTTTAGAACCTTGTTTTTATTTAAATTATAGGCTTAAAAGGCCTTATTTTTCAAATAAAACGTTTTTTTAATCTTATTTTGCTTCTTATTTAACAAATAACCCAATTAAAATTGTAGCATCTGAGTGGTCACCTACTGATGCAAAATATGGTCATCTTCTAGTTTTTAGATGGTCAACTACTAAATTTCTAATATTGGAACATTTTTATTTTTTTTTAATTTTATTCGACCATTGTACGTGGTGAAATGCTTGTTCATATGTTAAAACACTTATCACAGGGTTTCCAAAAAAAGAAACTAACTGAATTCTTATGATAATTAAAGTCAAACATTTAAAAAGAATATTCTGTCTCCTTAAGTGGTCATCTACTGATGCTTTTACCTATTTCTTATCATTTTGTTATTTTTACAATAAAATACATCTAAATTAGTTACAAATGAAATTATTTTTTTCCCGCTACCTTTTGTCATAATATAATGTCATCATAATGTTGCTTGTGTGAAAATAATATAATATCAATTTGTTATTTATTTATTCTATTTTGTGTTAGTTTCATATATTAATTCAGATTTATTTGTGTCGAGTAAGATTTATAATAAATAAAATTAAATAATATTATTTATTGATAAATATGACTACGTTGACTAGACAGTGACGTTTCTCACAGATTATTTTTTAAACTGGAAAGCTGCTGAAACAGGACAACAGCCTGCCTACTATGTCTCTCATTTTTGATCGATTTCATCCCCGATTTAACATTTATATAAAATGAACTTTAACTGTAGAAACATAAGGCTTCTATTCGTATAAAATCTAGTTCACAAAACAAAAAGAGAAATCCTGTGATAATGAGAGGGATGAAAATCCTTGATTAAATGTCAAGTTTAGTTCTAAGGACACTCTAGGGAGGCGCTTCAAATCGGCACAAAAAAGAGCTGTCATTTGGTATGGTGCAGCCGATCCAGCGTACTTGTACTGATGGAGATCAATGTTATGGACATATTAGGGGCGAAAGAAAAATATTAATATAATTGGAATTAGATTTTTTATTTCAATTTATAAATAAGTTCATAATATACACATACTAACTAAATACACAAGGCACTTAACGTTATGGTCCCTTCACAAAATTATACTATACAATATGACACAAAATCAATCTACAGTTAAAACATAAAAATAACTAAGACATTTGATTTTAAACTCCATATTTATGTCGATTATTTATTTATAGACAAACTTGAACGAGAATAACTACTGCATATATAATACATAGATTAAATTTTAAGTATTTTATTAATCAACTTTAGGTCTTAAGGTGGCAAAGATAATTTCATTTCAATTTACATGTGTATAAGAGAAAATCACAATAATATTATCCTTTAAAACTTAAGCCATTGTATTTGAATATATAAATGAATATTTTATGTACCTGACTCATTATTAACAATGCATCACTAAAAATAACACATCAACCAAAAACAAAATAAATTGATAATTTTAATAGGATATTTATCATTGATTTTATTTGATAAGAAATATAATTCAAAATGACTAGTCAATATAAAATGTCAAGTAATTCAAAATAACCTAATGATAAAATAATAGAATAATCAAAGTTCATCTGTGATAAATATAAATGATTTTGATTTTTTTAATGATTCATTTTTCAAATGCATTTCCTAATGAAGGGTAAATATTCTACACGTCAAAATACTAAGATGTAGAATACAAATAAAATGTGTTTATGTTGTTAGAGGTCGTGATAACCAGTAATTCACACAAGAAGCCGCTAAATAGGGTATATATGACACGTTAGTATGTACTGCTCTGTTAGCTTAGTTGGTAGTGGCTCTGCCTTCTAATCTAGGGGTAGCGGGTTCGATTTCCGCGTGACACATGTATTTATGAACTTTAAAATTTGTAATTACTTGTGTTGAGTCTGGTCGTTTCTATGTATAAAAAGTATGTATTTACAAAAGAAAAGTATATACGTATTATATCCGTTACCTAGTACCCACGACACAAGTGTTGCTTAGCGTGGGGCTAGATGGCGATGTGTGCAAGGTCCCAGAATATTTATTTATTTATTTATTATATTTACTTAGCATTAGCAAGTTACATTAGAGAAACATATAAAGTATTTTAACCATTTTTAAAGATTTATCTTAAGCCTTTAAAAAAAATATACTTTTTCTTAAAGTAGTTTGTCGGTTTATGCTTTTCTCATTTCCATGTTGGTTTTCTTTTAAATCAGTATATCAGTGTCTGAGAAACGATGAATATGATAATATATTAAAATAATAATGGAATAGCCTTTGCCAAAGACCAAATGCTGCAGTAGTATATTCTCGTTACAAGTAATTCTGCAAACAGATGCGGACCATTCAGTAAACCACACTTTGCAACAAAGTATATGGATACTGTTATACGACATACAAAAACTAAACTAAAATTCAGATCATAACAAAACTTACACAACCGTAGCAACTAAAATACACAATATATTAATACTATATACTTATAACTACAAGGGACGTTATATACAAGCTCTAATATTTACATTCAGTCGTTCCGTAGCTAATTTCAATAAAAATACATGGTTACAAAAGCCATTTTGTTTAATTCAAAACGTTCAAGCCGGCACTTGTTTTTGTATTATGGCAATTCTAAGTGCGAATACACTTTTTTTAATACAGCTTTTTTATTTAGAAATCCACGAAACAAAAATATACTTTATTTGTTTTCGAAGATTTCGAGTGAAAACGCACTTTACGATTAGACTTGTAAAACTTACGCAGTATTTGCGTACAATTTCGCTACAAAAATGGACTTTATCAGTACGTAATAAGACTCAAGCTCTTAATCAACTGGTTAAGATTTTATAACCGTTTCATAAATTGTACAACATCAAGGGCTATACTTTCACAAGGTAAACTCGGTATAATATCATGTCGTGTTATCATTTTATGATCAGACTTAAATTTACAGTTTCAAAACATCACTATATTGCACTGTTACATACACGAAATGATTTTATAACAAAAAATTGTTTTGCGATTCCATTACATTATTATTTCATTGGGTAATTCATAGATTTGTTTTCCATCGCTATTTATTTTTATTAAGCGGTAATTTAGCATTCTCAAAATATAACTAGTTCAAATTTTCCAAAATAATTATGTCAAAAACTTTTTTAAACGCGGTATTTACGTATGGCAGTTCTATTTTAATTACAAATTCGATCGCTTGGCGTATTACAGTCTTACTAATAACTTGAACCAACCGGGGATTAGTTGATCAGTACATTTTTTTTTTAGATTTAACAGAAACTAAAGACTGATCAACTGATCGCTTATTAATAAGTTTTAAAGCAAGACTATTCAAAAACATTGGTATTTGGTGCTGGAGCCTTTATCGATTTTCATACAAATTTTCATGCAAATCATTTCATCTAACAATGCTATGGCTACAATAAACGAGTAGTTAGTTATGTACTATTATGTGATTTTTAGGTACATTCAAAATAAAAGTATTTCAAATAAGATTATAAAGTAATAGTCGTTTACTTCTTTTTAGATGTTTAAAACCATTAGCGTATTTATATGAGAAAAAAAGCACTCTCAATTTATAGACTGAACGCCCCAACACCATATTTGTTTCGCCAAACGTTTATTTCTAGCTCATTTGAACATAGTTGATTGGGAACTGGCCTTTCCTTGCATAACACTCGCCAAAGTACCACTCATCGTTCAGTTTATAATGAACTGTTATTTTATCTCCCGTTATAAACCTTAGGTCTCCCGGTTGGTCTCCTTCGAAGTCGTATAAAGCTGTAGCAGACCCTATTACAGGGGTGGAAGGTAGAGATTCGTTTGGCAAAGGCACCTTGATCTCGACGTAGTTTGACGGGAACACGCCCTGAGCCCCGCTCCGGAGGCCGCCGAACAGCCATTCCTGGTCCACTCTACGTATGAGCTTGATTCTTGCATTGGCCTGAAAAGAAGAAATAAACACATAAGAAATATATTCAATAAAGTACAATCTTAATGGGATAGTGGAAAGAAGCAGTTTAAGAGATCGCTCTTAGCGATAACACCACAACTTGTGATAATAGAAAAGTTTAGTTTCTGTTACATTACAAATTTCATCTTGTGTGTTACAAATTAAGAATAACCTTTCTATTTATTTAGCAACACAATACTATTTGCAATAATCTACAAAGAAATAAACTAACGCCCGAGTCGATATCTTACTTCTAAAAACTGTTGGTAATTTATAAAGAAATCGTGAATCCGCGCACATTTTTCTCAGACAAAAAACTTTG
Source organism: Macaria liturata (assembly GCA_964023185.1). Classification (NCBI taxonomy): domain Eukaryota; kingdom Metazoa; phylum Arthropoda; class Insecta; order Lepidoptera; family Geometridae; genus Macaria; species Macaria liturata. The sequence continues at coordinate 10,860,949 of OZ026828.1, forward strand.
AGTTATTGTTGGATAACCCAAGTTTTTCTCCACATTATTTAAAACAACACGTTACAGAGTCAGTGAATATATAAATCTGTGACAAAAAACTACTGCGCAGAATCTGAGAATACATTGAATACGTTACATAAACCATGTATAGCTACTTTTATCTATTCTATTCTGTAACCAAAGATTGCATTAGCAAATAAGCCGTATCATCATATTATCTGTCTCTCTGAATACATAATTCATTAATTCCTTTGTAGCAGTGTGATAAAGAACACAAACACTAGTTGAGTGTTATTTCTGGTTGTACAAGTAGGTACATTCCAAAACAAATCTATTTTTATTTTATGACCGACTGAAAAATGTATGAATGAGAACGACTCAACATAACAAATACTTCATATTTTTACCGACTTCCAAAAAAAGGAGGTTATCAAGTCTTCTGATAGTACTTTTTGTTTGTGTAAAAATATGTTTTAAACATTATTCAATTAAAGCGCTTCAAAGATATAATGTATAGTTACGCGCTAAATTATAAATCAATTGACTTATGGTCAAATTATAATCTTTGTAGAACTCATTCATCGAATCCTCTCAGAAGCTATCTAACATTCCTTACACACGCATTTTCGATATACTTTAAATATGCTAGCACGCATATCACAGAAATATCTAGAATACTGCACAATGCATTCCGTTCTAATGATACTGATATACAAACTCATAACAATAACTGCAGTAGGGAACCTTCAACCTCTAGCGTTCATTACCGGCAGACTAATAGAATGAATGGCCAAAGACGTGGTACAGTAAGGACAAGCTTTGCCAGTACACTTCCCTCCAAAATAAAGCCAGACAGTACAGAAGTAGTACATTTATTCTGTGGTAGTACTACTTTTGAAAGTTGCGAAAATCTTCGTACATTTTGTCACAGAGCGATATATGTCTTGTATGAAACGGCAGTTTTTTTTGCGAATACGTTAAAGTCGTAGTACAAAGGCAACAACATAACCTAACCATAACCTTTTGACATAATATACCGCCCTTAAAAGTTACCGGTAAATCTATGTCAGGTACTTTAGGATTTGTTAAAACCTGTGCTGTAAGGCCAGTCCATTATAACACTATTTAATGTCATTCACGGGTATCTATAGAGATGTCTTGAGAAACTCGTGGCCTATTTTCTGAAGAATGATCTGTGCCGATGTACTCGTATAGATTCAAATTTGCTTCAATGAATAATGAGTACGTATCGTGGGTACATTCGATACCACCAATATAGCTTTATTGCTAAGTCTGTTAGTACCTTTGCTTAAGACCTACGACATGTGTCTTCCTTGGAGGAAGGTCTGGACGCCCATCACTATATATGTACTTACATAATATACATCCAAGAAAACTAATGAATTTATTCTGAAGGGGAGTCAGGACCCTCAGTACATATTGTGGAAATACTTAAATACTTAGCGCGGAACAATGGAATACCAACTTGTACTACTACATGTAAGATTTAAACTCCTGTACATTACCTAATCTAAGTACTGTGTTTATTTTGGCATAATAAAAATATTTTTTTATAATAAATACTACTCCAAATAAGCGTAGGTTGCCAATTCAGTTTATTTAGCTAGTATTTCACGTCTCGTCGCTCTACCATATCAAATCTACTTCTACTGTTCGCCTATGAATCCTTAAATGAACTTCAGTTCATACCAGTTCTCACCAATTGCTCCCCACGTGAGATCACATGCAGTATTTCTATTAACGTTCATATAAGTATTCTTAGCTTTAACACGTGATATATGTACATACGTCGCCATTGATGGCTTGATATAATTCCACGGACAACTGATTGTATTTGCCTACTTATCACTTCGAAATTTATAGATCAACTCAACTGCGACGGAGTCATGACCCTCAGAAAAGAGGAATACGACACAAGCATGGGATCATGACAGAACGCCATTTTGTTTCCGCGTACAGAGTAATTTTGCGTATACTTTCACAATTCTTCATTAATTAACTAAATAATTTACGTAAAAACCTTAATTAACGAGTGATTGATTAGTTGTTAGTTCATGATTATTTTACTTAGATTAGATTATTAAACTCGCCATATGAGGAAAATCAAAAGACGATCATCTTCAAAGCGAGAGTGAATCGGTTCTTATCGGGTAAGCACGCTCCATCTTAGGCTTAGCCTTTGCTTACTATCAGGCAAACCATGGCCAAGTGCAAACCCGTTCTAGTTAACAAAATGCTAATTATTCTTTGATTCAGCTTTATAAGCAAGACGGTAACGCGACAATATTGGATGATGTGTGTGTATTTTAATAGCGGTACACTAACTCAGTACAAGGCTGCTGACCTCTGCTGATAAATGACACAATGACCTCAATTAAATGCCATTCGACGATTTTGATGTAAAATGCTGATCATTGGCGAGAGAGAGATATAAGTAAGACCTAGATTTGAATGTACATATAGTAAGTATATAGTCTTCAGAATACAGACTAGTTAAAACAAGGTATAATAACTGAGATCCCATCCGTGAGTCGGATGACACGTAAAATTGTAGGACGCGGCTGTTTGTCTAGTACGGCAGTCGTTAAGCCATGTCAGAGGCCCTTAGGGAGGTTTGAAAACTCTCGACACCAGAGTTGGCCACTCTCATCTCATCTCTCTCAAGAAGAAGAATGGAGCTAAGATTCATCGAGATTTTATGTATAGTGATAGCATAGGATCTTGAGAGTGATGGAATAAGCTAGGTGCATATTTCTATATGAAAACAAAGCGATCGAAGCCGCAGGCGTCCACTGGTGTTTATCTAATTCTAGCAACGCAATTTGTATTACACTATTCGCAATAAAGCAGAATTTCTAGAAAATCTTTACGCCCGGTAACCTTAATTAGCGATAGGTATCATTAAAATAAATTATGCTTGAGTGCTTCAGCGATATTATTTTTTGATGCAGGTTTTTATTACAACTTTTGTACAACATAATGCCCGTGAGTTTTTTTTTTATGTTTAGACTTTAGACTTATCAAAAAAGAATCGTCCTGGAATTTACAATTCAACGTGACATGTAACACACAGAAGCACTTAAATGTAACTGCCAATTTTTAATCACCTACTATTATCGTTCATATCATTGAGTTTAAATGTTTAGTCGAGTATAATTTACTACCGAACATTTGAAATAATGTAATGAATGAATGGGCACCGCGACAATGGAATGGAAGTACCATTTGATAAAGAGTTCCTGTCGGGTCGATAACAGTCGCGAATCACGCGGACGGACATATCCAGTTTATATCTAGATATGTACTTATTTGTACGGGTTTTACCAGCCTAGATCTTTTAACTTGTGTATTTTAAACCCAGATTAACAGGAAGTTTCACACGTTTCCACTGGGAAACGAAACGGCAATCGTACTTATAGAACCCATTGGAACTGGTATGATTAGTGAATGACTGTTTTTAAATATACATATAATAAAGCTGAAGAGAGTCGAAAGTCTGAACATTAAAGAAATTATAAAAAACAGTTTATAGATACTTAGAATTAAGACTTTGATAACAGAACACGTTCCAACAATTTATAGAATTTTTGTCTGTTTATCTGTATCTCAGTTTATCTGTTTATTTAAACGTTCATAACGCAAAAACGAGAGAACGGATCATCATGATTTTTGGTATGTAGATAGTATGAGGTCTTAGGAGAGTCGCAGGCATTTTATTATGAAATAATTCGAGCGAAGCCGCGAGTTTATGCAGTCTCTGATCACCCTTTAAACGATTCCTAGTGATACTTTCTGAGTTGGTGAAACACTCTTAGACATCTTGATCTAAGAGCTTAGAAGAAAGAAAGCAAACTTTATCACAAGTTATGACGACACAATCAGCTGTGAAATTGTACGATGACTTCAACATACTCGTATACATATTATGTTAGTAACAAACAATAACTAGTTAATAAATCTGGTCCAGAAACCCACTCCCTACATCCGTCCTGAGCAGGGAACCAGAAGCGTTGCTCAACTGCTTTGCCCTGGTTTGGAACCCCAAAGTTTAGAAGTTTATTAAAATTGTATGTAAAAGGTATTATAAAATATATAATACGCAAAATACTTATATTTGAAAACCATCGACACTAAAGTTGGCCACTCATATACGAAGACGAAAAATGTCTCGTAAAAGATTTAAATTTGCCCAATAAATTAATGTGGAGTAAAAAACACGCTTGTCTAATATATAGTACTAATTATTATAAAAAAAACATATTTGTATCACATGTAATAGACAACGATATACATACTACATGACATACTCGTACACAACACATACACAATACACATTGTGTTTCAGTCGATTGTTCGGCCAGGCTAAACGCGTCAGTACAAAAACACTGCAACGCCCCAAACAAGAGATATCAGCGAATTCCTGAAACGTCACCGAGCCATGTGTTTTGCCACCTTTGACTGGGCTTGACGTAGCGAGCTACGGATATCGGATTTCTGCAAAAGCGTCAATGGAAAAAACTGCACAAATATGTTTATATCGTAGTACGTTAACAGCGTTCTAGGTAATCTTGTTATATATTATTTGTTTGTAATATATTGGTAGATAGTCATAGTCATAGTCATAGTAGTTTATTAATATCAGATTTTTGATACACGTCACAGAAATACAAGTAAAAAATAATCAATTAAAATAATAGTACAATAAAATACAATAATTATAGCAAAACAAAAAAAAAAATTAAATTATTGTACAATTCAATTCTAAAAAATTCATACTATAAAAAGCGAGTGTGGCTCAGCGGTTCCAGTGTCTGTTTTTCATACAGACGCACCCTGGTTCGAATCCGGCCTTACGCCAATGACTTGTATTTTCAAGTTACGTGTGGATTTGCACTCGCTTAACGGTGAAGGAAAACATCGTGAGGAAAACCACATGTTTGAGGACCGCAATATCCGAGGATATGTGTATTCCGCGGAAGGACCTGGGCGCCCACTACGATGTATCTGCCCAAGAGAACTCTCCTAACGAATGAATTCCGCGGGGCAGTCACGACCCTTAGTCATGAGGAAATACGACTCAAAGAGGGAGAGATTGGTAGATAATAGATAATGTTTCTTGCAAATTTTACTCGTTCGATAAATGCGAAACTAAAAGACAAGTGGTGGGTGGCTAACTCTGGTGTCTTTAGTAGTCAAACTGTCTAAGCTCATGATAACACGTAAAATTAAAGTAATTTTTTTACATCAATAGTTATCATGGCAGTTTTCAATTATAATTGTTTGATTAATAATCTAGGATAAAAGTTTCTGACTCAACGAAACTTCGCAATAATTTTATTTCAATTGGATCACACGGTGATGCAAAACATATTAAACTGATTAGGCTTATCGTGTTCGCCTGCACTATTGCACAATGCTCTCGTAATGAATACAATAACCCCGCATTTAATTGCAAATGTACTACAATTCTACTCAAAGAAACATAATTCGGAATTTACATGTTATTATTTTCGATATTTTTTTTTTATTAAATGGATGCCACAGATGGAACTATGATACATCCCTGATCTGAAAAGAAGGATTAAAGAACATTGATATTGTAATGATGACATTTCCCACGTTCAGTTATTTTAAATGAGATGCTAGACATAAAACATTTCGCACTATGGATTTACTATTTTTAGACATCCACCAGGTCACAATGCAATCATCTGATGCTATGCATATTATGTACCTTCTGTTTGGATTTATCGCTTGATAAATAAAATAAGCACAAACTTGAGTCCTTTATAAGGATTTTCCCTTTATTTTCCTGCAATCAATGACCATATATGTTATACATTAAGTACATGAATTTCTTGCAAAACCTAAATATAATTTTAGAAATTTATTTTCCTGCATTCAATGACTATGTTATACTATGTTATACATGACCATAATTACATTACATGAATTTCTTGCAAAATTTACATATAATTTTAGAAATTTACCTGTGAACAACTTAATTTTCCATAATCCAGAGACCAATATACCTATATGTATATGGTAAGATACTAGTACGTTTAGGTATTACACCGGCAATAATAACGTCAAATTTGACGTAAATTTAATCATGTCTTGTGTAAACTTTAGTACAGTGAATACTAGTACGATTTACACAACATTCTTTCAAACTCTATAGACAATTTTATACATTGACTTTACCATTTAGTCACACAGCGCACATGTTGTGTCACTTCTACAGCTGAATATATTTGAACAAATTGATTCGTAACACATTTGCATGCTATGCTGCTCTGCTATCGCTTGTAAATCATTTTATCTGTGATATTTCAGGGGAGGAAAACGAAATTCGGAAGATTTATTATTTATTTATTTAACTTGAACGGGTTTGCACTTGACCATAGTTTACCTGATAGCAGGCAAAGGCTATGGCCTAAGATGGAGCGTGCTTACCCGATAAGAACCGATTCACTCTCGCTTTGAAGATCGCTGGATTATAGTGCGTGGGGAACAGAGAGTCAGGCAGGGAGTTCCACAACCTTGCGGTACGAACAATAAAGGTAGAAGCGTACCGTTTCGTGCGGGTCTTAGGAAGTTCCACAGTAAAACCAGTGTCGTCCTGCCGTACCTCTACTAAATACTATATAGATACTAGTATAGATAGAGTTAAGTAAGAGAAGTGCTTTTGATATGACTCATTTGGTGAGATAAATTGCTGATATGGTTCAAAAAGTTACTAATATTTGAGGAAATATAATAATTTTAACAGCTCTACAGTTTGCAGTAGACACCAAGAAAGTATTTTTATACGCATTGTTTTTATGCTTCATATTTTATGTATAGGTTTGCTTATTATGTGGTTAGATGGCGCTGTGTGATATGTATGTCCAGATTTTATTTTTCTCACGATCCCATTAAAAAAATGTGGCCTAAGAAGGACAAAATTACTCTTTAAATATATACTTTACTAAAATTTGAGATCGACAATTAAATGCTGACTTCATAACCACTCTTGCATACTTTAAAAAAAAATACTACACTATATTCAACCAATTAAGTATACTATATCTAGGAACGAATATCAAATGCGCATCAAATCGAAAATTTTTTTTTTTTTTTTTTTTTTTTGGCTTAACATTGGTAAAAACATTGATACATTTATCTTACACTAGTATTTTTGTATATATATACAAAATGTATTACCTATTGAAGCTAAGCACAGCATGCACAATTTTATTATTACTACAATAAGTAAAGATAGTGAAAATATATTTACAAACTAATCCTAGTTGTAAACAATAGCAATGGTGTTTAGGAACTTAACAAGTTATGGATTTGAAATTTATGCAACATTAAAATATATTTAGTGTGATACCAAGGGTACTTACTAGGTACATCAAGAAGCTTAATATGGAAAACAATCAATTTCAAATAGTACTTAATACACTTCCCTAAGTACCGAGCAGAATATTGAGTAAGCACATAACATCAAACGATCAGCCAAATTGGTGTTAACGTCTTCGATCAAACTGGCGTGATCAGCAAGCATTGCACGTAACCTATTACTTTAAACCACTCAATAATAAACCCTATCATGTGAAGATAAGGTATATTTTCAGGATAGATTAGCTCATTGCTGTTATGAGTTAATACGCGTACTTGAAAACTGCGCATTTAATTGCGGTACAGAATATCCAGTAGGTTGGTGTTCTATAAACGGGCGCAGTTACCCAACAGTTTCCTTCCACGAGACGGGTTTATCGCATCTGGTTGCTCTGGGGCCATTGGTTTCCTTCTCAGTTAGGTAAGGTATAGTAATTTAGTCGATAATACTATTTAAATTGACCAAGTAACAAAAGAGGCGGAGATACCAATAAACGTTGCAATGCACAAAGCATCAGAATGCAACAAATGGTAATAAGTACAATTTATATATTACATTTAATTAACTACAAAATATGGATTTACTTTGTCACAAAATTAAAAATTTTACGGCATTTGGGAGCATATAAGGAAGGCTATAATTATTAATACCACACATTTGTGATTGTTTCCTTGAAATATATCAAAGTTGGTAATTCCACGTATGTAACTAAAAGTATAGTACCAGTATAGTAATGGATGTAACTAATTATAGCCGAGACCAAAATGTTCACCTTACATAGATGTAACATTATAGTGACTTTTTGAATATTAAAACTTTCGTGAGACATTTTATCAATATATATGCGTGCTGCCGCGGTCCCAGAACATACGTTCTGAAGATGGATGTCATAAAATCCGAAACGCTTACGACACGCTTAACAACTTACGCGATTTACACGTGAGTGAAAACCGTTTAGTTAATATATTGATTATAGTGACTTGGTTACCACTACACGTACATATACATAAATATATCCTATCAATATATACCTTTATTATATAGGTGCCTATAAAGTATTTTCCTGTACAATGAGGCATTCAATTATCGTAAAAATATGTAACAGAATAGAACAATAAATGGTAGAATTCATATTATAAGAGTACATATAATACCTATGAACACGCGTATTTATTTAATTGGAGACCACCTCATGCCTCTGAAGCCATAGAAATGAATTTGTTTATTAACTATACACATAAGAATGCTATTATAAGTTTATAGTATAGAAGCTATTTGTTATTATTCATAAACTATATACTATGAGTATGTTTCGTTTGATAATAGTGAAAGTGAAATTCCAAATTAGTCGCTAAGCACACAATAAAAGAAAAAGTATGATGACTACCTAGTCACGTAAATAGCTTGCCAAATGTTTTTAAATTATTAAGTAAATATTCGAGTATCGAAAACCAGATTATTGTCTAATGTTTAATGATTTTGTATGAATTTGAAAAGATCGCAAGCATAAACTATAAAAGTCAATTTATAAAATCTGAATGTAGCATTGAAATAAACACATTCTGAATATACAGTCGCTGGCAGACATATTTAAGTAAAGAAAGAGCCTCTCAATGTAAATGTTCTGTATAACTTGTATAATTCTCACATTACACAAACAAAAATATCGTATAATGTTCCAGTTGAAGTTGTCTTTAAGTCTGACCGGTGGCCATGGACATTGGTGCTGATCGTAGACCTTAACAATCAGAGACACCTTTTTAAATCAGAGGCCCCTAGAGCGGTTTGAAAAGTGACACCAGAGTTGGCCACTCTCATACGGACACACAATTCTGTTCTATGTACACAATATTCCGTTAAATGTCGTGCGCGGAACAGACATGTAAATGCGTTTTTTACTAGTGGATGCTAGCTGCTTCGTTCGCTTTGTGTCGGGATAAAAAGTAGCCTATGGCACCGTCAGAAACATTATCACCATACAAACAAACCAAGAAACACATTTTCGTGTATTTTCAACCGGAAAATTCACATGTACCTACAAATCCAGATGTAAAATAAAATACATATATGTTGGTGTGCCGCGTGATATTTGAAACTGACGGCATAATAATTGTGTATGTTTTTTTCGCGCCAATGAGTCGTCTAGTGCGCGTGACGTCTACGGTACGGATATACAAAGAGATAAAAATTAACACCACGCTGCTATCTTCATAAACAAACACTGCAAACAGAGGAAGCGAACTGTTTTCGTTTATATTTATGATCACGCTTGCGAGCAAAAATCCGCATATTTTGCGATAAATATACGGGGTAATCATATCTCGGAGGTTATTTATTATTGGGAAATGAACACCTTATCAGATGAAGCTCATAACGTTGAAATGTATATCGAATGTTTCTTTTTTATATTTTTGCTGACTATCAACATATGACTAAACAACGATATAACTTGCGAAAAAAAACCTCCTCAATAAATGTACTTATATAACTCTAGATAAGATAGTAGCTTGCTTATAAGTCTACTGAAATATCCAAAACATGTTCAAAACGCAGTTGTTTATCAGGTTGAGTCATGACGCAAAATACACATTCCGTTATGCATCATCCAACGAATAAATTCCCAAAAACCTATATATAACAGATAGATAATAACACCTACTTAATCTGTACGTTTTTGATTTCGGAAATAGAATTTGAGCACTGCTATTAGAAGCCGAAGTAATTTTATTAACGACGACAAGCTAAGTGAGACAGTAAATACATTCAGTACCAAACTATTTTCATTGTATCTCAAGAAACTATGAAGTCATGGGTCATAAAAAAAGCTATAAAAAAACACTACGATCAAAATCAGGACATTGGTTTGGAAGCACACATTTACATATAATTATAACACTCCTCTTATCCCTGTATGGTTTAAATTTAAACACTTCACAATGACGTTTTAAGAGAAACAAATAGTATAGCCCCTATACAGCTTAAGTGACAGTACCAAGATTTATTTAAGTTGACATGTTGTATGATTACATACCTATTATTACCTACCTATGTTTGACATGTTTTTAATAACAAAAATTTTCATTATGTTATTAATAAAACTTGACATTGTAACTTCTAAAATTTTATTAAAACTAAATGTTATAAATTCAATTTGACGAGATATTGTAATTTGTGTAGCATATTCTATGATGTTAGTACTTATACCTATACCTATGTATGTTACAACTTTACATTATCAATAAAGATTCTTTATCTTTATCTTTATATAAATTTACTAAAATGAATGTAGGAAAAACATGAAGTGAATTGGTCAATATCATTGCAGTCGCTTGCCTTAACCAAAACGACTTGCGCGCTCCAATTATTTTTTATGCAAACTCGGCGAGCTGAGTTGAACGTACGAAGCAGTTTAATTCTACCATCAAATTTAATACGACTTTGCCCTGTTTACCATGAGACACGTACGTATAACTCAACATATATAGCAATTCTAATAACATTATAGACGTACTCGTAAATGCAAAATTTGTGTATTTCTCTTTTAAACTGATGGCAAATTCGATTTAATGAAATTTATAATAATGATCGATAAGACCGTGGATAAACTCGAGTAACACCGCGGAGTGACGCTAGTATTTTGTATGACTTACACACACACACACACACACATGTATTTCGGGCCACACTACACCATTTGTAATTCTTGTATTGGGCTTTACTAATCACGAAAAGAATTCCCATATTGTTCTCAATGTTAGATAGGTAGTATCTGAAGTTCAGTTAAGGTTAACCAGAAATCTCCATCTTTTAATTACCTACTACACGTTACATAACATAAATAAAATAAATAAATATTCCGGGACATTGCACACAGCGCCATCTAGCCCGACACTAAGCAAACGCTTGTGTCGTGGGTACTAGATAACGGATATAATACTTATATACTTTTCTTTTGTAAATACATACTTATTATACATACAAACGACCAGACTCAACACAAGTAATTTTTTTTTTTAAGTACATTCTTGTGTCATGCGGGAATCGAACCCGCGACCTCTAGATTAGAAGGCAGAGCCACTACCAACTAAGCTAACAGGCCAGTCATAACAGTAATATGAAAAGCCAAGTTTCGTTTTTCAATAAAATGTTTCGAACTCATCTCAGATTTCACGGTCAATCTATACACATTTAATTCTATCATAAGCCATCGTGGTGTAAAGAGGTTTAGATATATCTTGCACATCTATTCTCAGCCTAATATAAACATACAAGAAGTATTGACCTTAAACTTGAAGATAACGCTATCTCTATCCTTACACCTGTGAACAACAAAGAAAGCAAACACCTATTTTTCGCGAGAGCTATTTATAACCAAATGTTTGGCAATAATCCATGGACATGTAAACAAATAAAATTGGGGAAAACACACTAAAGCTTTGAGGAAAGCGGTGCCGTCATATAGCGGCCGTAATACAGCGGTGAATGACGTCACTAGAACGTTGTCTATGTAAACGAAATGGCGCGATTTCCTGGAGAGCGGTAACTTGCACCGTAATTTAATTTTATTATTTTTGCGTCCGTAATATTACGGCCGATATATGAAGGCACCGCTTTCTTAGGAAACCAAAGCTTTAGAAGTTCAGTTATTAAGATATGGAATATTTTCTGGAGATTTTTTTGATGAAATAGTGTAAGATATAGCATCTATAGTTCTAGAACTAGTTTGCGTTTGTCAGGTTTTAGGCGCACATATCTGTACTTACGAGTAGGTAAGATTATCTCTTGCTCCCACTAATTTTTGCAAACGATGAAAACGGAAAATATTTACAAAGCAAGGTTTAATTCTTGTACAAGGTTTTGTGGGAGGAAAACATTGTTAAATCGTATAATAATTAATTGGTATTTTTGTAAAATATTTTTCCACTGTGTCTTATTTATAATTTAGGAGCTGTAACTTCAATAAAGTAAAAGTGATGTCGAGAGTTCTCAAACCTTCCGAGGGCACTGTCTTCAATGCAAATTACATATCAATTAGATTCCATTTTAAATACATAGATAAGCAATGTTCATAGTTCAAATTAAGGAAAAAACAGATACCTGATTACATCGTATAAGGGCTTAAAAGGATTGGCTAAAGATCAGGAGATGAAAGCTCAAAGATTTTGTATGACACTAAAAAGGTCGCTAGTCTCACAAAGCCGTGACGAAGCTTTTCTATTTCAATTGCATTAACCTTCAAACATAAGAGCTTTTTTTACATTGTAGAAATTCTCGTTTGACTATAATCCGTATGATGTTAAGCAATGCTGTAGTTTACGGTGTAAAAGTGTGTGTTATGTGGGAAGTACCTATGTACATAATGTACTTGTAGAATTAAAGAACTCAGTGTTTCCTTTTCTATAATTCCAGGAAACACACATTCCGGTTTAGCAAATGATACTTTTTTTTTAGTAAAATTTTGATCTTTAAGAACGGTTTGACTTTTATTAAACCAACTCTACATATGCTATATGATTAGCAAGTTATAACGAAGCAAACGCAAGGCATTGACCAAAATATCGCGTGCGTCATTCAGAGAGGTATGTGGGTGAAACAAAAACGGGGTAAATAGCTAACGTTTACTTATCAAAAATTCAAATTATTCATATGAAGCTTTTTGTGAGTATGACTTACGTCAGAGGTCAGAACAGAACTATAGTTAGGAATATAATCTTGCGATCTTCAAAGCGAGAGTGAATCGGTTCTTAGTAAGCACGCTCCATCCTAGACCGTAATGATTGCTTACCATCAGCCGAATTACAGTAAAGTGCAAACACGTTCCTTGTTAAAAAAAAAGGGTACTTTTATAACAAGTAACAATTCAAAACATACAGTTTTACATTATTTTTGTAACGTTAATTACGCATACACGTTTGACTACAGCCTGCCTGATGTTAAGCATCACACAGCCAAAGATGTAGTACGATTACAATTTAATCACTATTTACATAATTCTAAGCCATTTTAGGTTTTATTGATTCCAATATTTGTTTTTTATTGATGTTCTTTCTGAATTCTGGGAGCAGTGTAGACAGAGCTACATCGTATTCAGGAAAGAGATATAAGCTATAATTTAACAAAAATATAATTATTTCACAATATTACTCATATTTGATTATAATATTCTCACGCCTAATTTGATATTACATCGTATTCAGGAAAGAGATATAAGCTATAATTTAACAAAAATATAATTATTTCACAATATTACTCATATTTGATTATAATATTCTCACGCCTAATTTGATATTTTAAATAATACCTGAAGACGGAAGTGTAAAAGCCAAGATGGTCTTTATACGTATTTAGTGTGGTTCAGTGACCCGCGTGGGAGAAACATTTGAAGGGGCCACATTGTTGTCTAAAGATTACATTACGAAAATTCCTAGATATTGATATTTTGTCCTGGTGTGTAATGGAAATCGACGCAGCTTCGGTTGCGTTGTTGGTTAAAAAAAATTACGTTTGTCAAACTCGGGACACCTCGTTCCCAAAATCACGACGATCTATCGCTACGTTACGGCATAAACATACAGACGAACACGCAATGTCTATATTTTTTATTCACATGTACAGAGATTCTTAAACGTGTTTAGCGATAAAAATCCTAAAAATGGCTAAATGCTGCCAGTTGTGATTATTTTCGCTCATTTTCCAATAAGTTTATTTTGAATTAACTTGATGTACTTATGTGGTTGTATACAGGTGACGGTGCCGTACGCCATGGTGGCAACTACCTAGTTAAAAATGGCTAAAAGTGTTTAAACCACGCTGACGTCGTGCTAAAGGACCTCAAACTAAATTAATAAACTTATTTCAACGTAAGCAGGTCACGGAAGCTAACAAAAAAATAACCGAGATCAGTCAAGCGGATGTTTAGTTGGTTGAACGACCGACGGAGCAATTATCGTGTAAGGATTCCTTAGTTCCTTACTCACGCAGCGCATCCAAATAAAGCAAATAGACTAAGAGATCGGATTAAAGCAAATAGACTAAGAGATCGGATTAAAGTGCCTTCTTGTTACTAGGAAAGTGGTTCATCATATTGTGTATCGAATAGTTATGGAAGTCAATTCATTGCGTAACAAAGTATAATTATTTTTGTTATAAACGATTTGAATATCAGAATATATATAAAAGTTTAATAATGTCTAAGAAGTGAGAACTCCCTTGATTGAGTGAGACAGCTTTCAAACAATAAAAACTAGGCCATAATATATCTGTTATTTTGTTTGCTGACAACGGTGACAGACAAATATGCAGATACACTATACACGACTTAAAATTTATAACAGCTTTATTTTAGTGTCGGAATTAATAACAGGGCCAAAAACAGTAAGGATTCGAAAAAATTGTAAATAGAACTACAAAGTTCACAACACCTAAAGCAACAAACAAAAAAAACACTTACCGAAAAATTGAGATCGTCCGGATGATCCGTGTGGTAATCGAACAGGGCTATCGCATACGGTTCATCATCATCATCTGCAGCCAGGCCGAACTGTGGAACGTTGCTTTGTACTTCACTCTGCCATGGTGGATACTCTGGCTCTGGTTCCAATTCCACCGGAGGAAGGTCGTCTTCGATCGCTGGCGGTGGTGGAGGAGGAATTGAGGGCATGGGCGGTGAGCATTCCCGCTCCGGAGACCCCTCGTCCCAACTGAACGGCTTTGAGTCCTGGAAACAGGAGAATAGGTTAGGTTTTCATTGAAGTTGTACGAAGTCGTCTTCTTTGAATAGTATGAAGGTGGTCTAGTGTCCAGAGTTTTCAAACCAACCAACCAGTACTTTAGATAATGGATGTGTTTGTGCATGACAGCAATCATAGTATACATAATTATTTTTAACCGACTTCCAAAATAAAAGGAGGTTATCAAGTCTTCTGAAAGTTTTTTTGTTTATCTATCCCTGCGCGGGACACAATCTAATAATGGTAATTAGAACCGAAATTTCCACATTAGAAAATGTCACACAAGTTTTTCCTGATTTCGGTGGCGAATTAAGAAATATGAATGTCATGATATATATTTATAAGAAATATTTCCTCTAAGACACAAGCTATGCTTTGTTTAGAGATGCAGGCATACAAAAGCAGCATAATTCCTAAATGTACTTAATGTTTTAGATATATGCTTCAAGCTTGTACATCAAAGATTAAGTTCAATAAATGATAAAATAACAAGATATGCCTGTATACTCTTAATATTGTCAGCAATGTCTGGTATAATGAATTAGGCCACGTCGGTACCGCCAAGGCCTCTCTCATTGATGGCGGCACAACGAGCGCTAATTGGTCAGACGGCCCGTGACCACCACGGATTGGTGGATTGTGCACTCTCTTAGCATTTGACTAGGTATACCTAAGTTTATATTCGTATTCATTTATTCATACTTTCTGTACATGTCATTATTTTACAATAGTCATATTACATTTTCATAAAATTCATTTCATTAATTATCATTAAAAAACAAAATAAACATTAATAAAATAATAATTAAAATTAAATACAATTATTTTACTCTGTATCTACTACAGAATTAACTTTACGAAGTGGTAGTTCCACAAATTGTTTAATGCTTTCGAACGCCTGGTCAACAAGCCAGCGCTTGAGTCTTATTTTAAATATGGGTACCTACACTTGGTGCATTAATAATATCTTCAGGGAGTCTGTTGTATACACCATATATAGAAAGCTACTCCTTAAAAACAGGAGCCAGGAGGTAATTCGATATATTGTATTTAATTTATGTGACATTGTCAGATCTTCGATTTCATCACTAGATAGTATAAAGAAAAGTACCCGCGTCTGTTCCTATGTATGTATGCTTAGATCTTTAAAGCTACACAACGTATTTTAATAAAAAAAATGAAATTTATACATCTTATTAATTATAGCTTATTTTCTTTTCATACGCAATTTCTTGGCCTGAATAATGAATCAAAATATTATATCTATAAACAATGTTATCTTTAGATAGTAAAATAGTTTCACCGAAAGCAATGCAGTCGTTTAGCACTCGGAAAGAAATACAATCAGAGTCAGCTACCTGATTATGCATACAGTTGCATGTTACATTGTTGATTATGCATTTTTCCTGGACGAAAACAATCGCTTATTCAAAGTGCAGACAGTCGGCTAGTTAGCTCATCAACAAATTCACACTGTAGTAATATTAATAACAATGTATGTTTTGGCACACTGAGATGACTTAGTTTCTACTACAGTCTAGAAGCAAATGAGTATAATGATAGTAATTGGACTTAGAAATTATTTTATGTTATAAGAATTAATTAACTCTGAATGAACTAGTCAAAAAAATAACATGTTGTTAATTCAGACATATTTTATTAATAAAATGTTTTATCTGTTTAAACTTAAACTCGATTTAACTATTGGTACCTGAATAATAAGTAATATTTTACAAGTCACTGATTCAATAATACTTAACGGTATGCCTTTATACAATGTATAGTTATTATTTATTTACTGCCTTTGATAACTAAAATCCCATGTTAATCTGGGTAAAAACCGCAGGGCATAACTGATTTATGAAATTCATAAACTAGTTAGTAGGTATAAGTAATATACCTACGTCAAATGCGGATTGCAAAGCCAATGGCCTAATAACCTGATTCGTGGTCGCAGATTAAATAAACGAGGCTAAAAATTACTTAGTTTCTAAAAACGAAATCATGTCTTCTAGAATATTAAAAACATGTAAAGGTTGCTGCCAATTTTATAGTGGTATAAACATTGAATACGTAATTTGTAGGTAATAAAGTAAAAATAAGGTTGTAGGGTATAGAAACCTAAAAAGATAGCTAATCAGACTATAAGATATCCAAGTAGGTACATATATATACCTATGTATGATTAGAAAGTACATGTAAACAAATTGAAGCTAGAAAAAACTGCGCAAATTTGTAACACATTAATGGTTATTGTTCGTAAGCGTAGTAAACAAATGGTTATCACGAAAACAGCTGATAAGTGCGTGATAATTCGATGTCTTTCTTAATTGCAAAAATCATTGCCAAAACATCTGTATTTATGGACAAGAGGAAAACAAAACAGAAAAAACTTTTGGTTTTGATTGCCAATAAAATTGTTTTGTCAATACTTTTTTACTTGTGTTATGATTATTGTGAGAAAATCTCAATAGTTAGTGTAATTTTTTTAATAAATTAGGTAAAAATTTTAATTGAGGTATACTTACGAAACTATCGCCAAAGCAGTTGCTGACCTTCTGTATGGGTGTGGTGGTGTTCACAGTCATCTGTGCCACCGGGAAGCTGTTGCCAAAGGTAGTCTTCAGCAAGGCAGAGTTCTCTGGAGGCTTTGGTCTCGCTGGCTTCGCTCTTATTATCGTAGGACCCTTCAGCAAAGGAACCGGCCCTTGCCCGCTCACATTCATACTCGATCCAAATGGACTCTTATTTATCACAGGTTTCTTCATAACAGGGGGCTTGTTGCTCACTGGCTGCGGCGAAAACGGATCAACCACAAAACTATCTAATGTATCTTCTTTGGACATCTTTCTAGAGCTCAGAAACAGGTCAAAGTCATCTTCGAAGCCACTCTCAGCTTGTGATGCGTTGCCATTGTGATTGTTGTGATGATTTGTTGAAGTGGTGGCGTCTGAGCCGAAGCTGTCCACACTGAGACCGTCACTGCTAGACCTAGTAGTGAATGTTGGAGAGCTCGGTGGAGATGAGAGGTCAATTAAGGCACCCGTTTGTACATTCTTTGGCTCACACTTGGGGAACATTCTGTTTGTGTCTAACTCACTAAGATCTGGCACTGTTTGCTGATATGTGACACTTTGCGAGGACACTGTCGTGGTTGTCTTACTTTTACGCGAGAGTAGGGATGATAGCACTGTCGGTTTTCTTATAAAATGAGAGGGTTTGGCTGGAATATCTGGCTGTTTGTTGAGTTTTGGTGGTGGTGGTCGCGGAGGAGGTTTCTTCTTCTGTGCATGAGGTGTGGGTTCAAACACATCTGCACCAAATGGGTCATCATCCCAGTTGGTGACGGGGGAGTACCGAGTGACCCCAATCCCGGGGACCGATGGAGCTGGCCTGCTGGGCCCCTTCATACCTGTAAGTAAAACTAAATAAGAACACAATAAACTTTTATTTGGGTAGGTAATATTCTCAAAAGTTCCTGAGAAGCTATAATAGTATCATAAGTATGGTAACTGTGCTAACAGCAATAGAATCATAAGGACTACAGTTCTTTCCTAAGGCAGGGCCTTATCACCACACCTTGCTAAGTAAAGAAGATGATGGTATTTCTGTGTCAAAAAGCTATACAAGTACACAAAATACATTTTCTCAGTTTTTCCTCAGTTTAATTAAGTTCCAATTCTATTTTTAAGCAATATCTACAAGGCAAACTATAATTCACAATATTTATCCTGTTTTTTTGGCCACTGCTATGTGGTCTTTGTCCTATTGTGCACCTGCAAAACATGTTTTTTTTTAAACTAGATAGGTTTACGCTTGACTACAACTCGCCTGAAAAACACTGTAAAAGTCTGAAAAGCCTGTAGGCTTGGAAACTGAATTAGTTGGTTATCCTTTCATATAACAACTTGACTTTAATAAAAGGTTTATGTATAACCAGCACCTCAAGTGCAAACATGGAACAATAGCCTCTATTGAATTACAGACACAGTTAAAACACTTATACATACATTGAAGCAATATCCCTTACCTACATTGAGTTCTAAGACTTAATAAAGTATTTCTGAAAAAGCAGGTTCAATGAGCTTAATACAATAAAGTTACTTTTTCATTAACATTGATAACTAAACAGTGAATTTTTAAAGTTTGTGTAAAACCTGTTTATGAGAATTTTGATGAGCATTTGGATAATCTTGATAAGTCAAGGTTATAATTAAAATTCTATAAAATAGTTAATAATGTAGCTATAAGAATTCATATACTACATTTAATATTTTACATAAATCTACATCAATTTATACAATCTTAACAAGTATAATTAATTGCTATTTCATTTTCCTTGAACACTACATTAGTTTTTGCACTGATAATAATGTCTCAAAAATCATACCAAGTTTTCTTAGTGGGAAAAATTCAATTAGAACTACAGAAACAATGGTGATAACGTCATATCAGTAACACAACTTGTTTCCATAACTTTCCAAGGAAATGTATTAAAAGATAATTTACTCGAAGAACTTGCGATAGGGATGACTCACTGCCCTATCATTCATCAAAATTGCATCCTAAATGTGTCAATGGTGTTGAAACTTACTTGTTTGTTGTCTGAGAAAAAAATCTCTAATAATAGGAACAAACACTGCACAATCACATAACTGTCGAGTCAATGGCAAGGTCCCGCGAGGCGCGTGAGAACCGAGAACAAAGATTGCGTGGAAACGAGTATTCGGCACGCGCGATTGATAGATTCTGTTGTGTCCAACCCACTGCGTATGCAATGAAGCGACGATGTGTCGTGCTACTCGTGCTCCGCGAAATGTTATTATGATATCTCGAGATCCACCCACAGGCGCGCTGCAGGCGGCAGGCGGCGCTGCGGAGCTCGCAGTATCGTGTGGTGCCAGGCACCAACCAAACCACACGGCCTTGTAGAGTTCGACGTAATCACAAAGGGTTCATTACTTCTGATCTTATTCGCAATCAATAACTAGCCATGTATTGTATTTGGCTGATATGTTATCGTTCATACATTTGATGCTGTATTATTTACATACCATGTTTGAATAAATCCATTTTGTTTGAGACAATATCAGTCAGCTGCCGTACGCCAAATCGAATATTTTAGACACTTGTTTAGTGACGCGCGTGTATTAAATTAAAGAAAGATATAATTGGAAATGTCTAGCTTTTACTACGTTATAATTTGATCAAATCAATTTATATAAGAAATTTATGAATAAAAACCATTTTCTGATTTTAACGATTTCACAAGACAAAAAAAATGACAAAACTGGTAACGGTAATTTTGACATTGACGCTGGCACATTTATGGCGTTTATTAGAAGCGTCAAAGCGCACGACAAAGCAGGTATGCAAAAGCTTTAACAAAAAAAAACAGGTATGCTGTCAACGTCATAAACAGCTGATAAGCAGCTGTTTCAGATTTGAAATCTTTCATTTCAAAACAAAACAAAGTTCTTCGTGGCTTTACCTCGGTCATATTTTTCCTAAATAAATTACAGACCAGGGATACAATACGTTCCTGATCTGTGACTTATTAAAATGTAGAAGTGCACTACACTACATATAGTAACTCTTTTCCACATACATCATGCCGGCAATAAAGTTATATCAACTACCCATCGAGGTACTTGCTGTGATCATCCAAAAGTTGGATATAAAAGATGTTCATACCTTAATTTTAACCTGCAAATCTCTGAAAGATATTATTATAAATGATAATGGTATTTGGAGAGCTATGGGACGATCGAGGTTACTCTTGCAAGATAATGGGAAATGCAAGTAAGTAACTAACCTTCCAAACATGTTATGTTTTTATGAACCATATAAATATTTTAACTAATAACTTTTTGCAGATTTTCCAACCAGTCATGGTATGAACGCTGCAGAATATCTCACAATTGGTGCAAAGGCAGGTTCAAAATCAGAGTAAGCGTTTGAAATAAATACTGACTCACATATAAAAAAAATACTGACTAGTTATCAATCAATCTACAATATCAATCATTGGTACTTAGTTACAGAGAGATAATTATAAAATTTGTTAATTAATCTTAACTATCCCTTAGGTATTCTAATAATGAATGACCAGGTTCTCATGGTGGCCAAAATCATTCCACCCTTTTCACACATTATAGTTTCTCCATTAGTGGGAAAAGGATAAAATCATTTTCACTACCATTTTATAAAACTGGTTTTTTTTTAACTAAAGTGGGTTTGCACTTGACCATAGTTAATGGGTTTTACATAGAAACTTTATTACCAATGAAAGTTAGTAATAATATTTAATCTTAAATATAATTGTTGTAGAATGTAATAATACACAACAGAAACTATATGCCCTGGCTGAAATACTACCAATCAGAAGCATTACTCCTGACAGTTGGATCAGACCTGCACTGTTACTCAGTTGATGAAAATGGATACCCGAACGGGCGACAACTTCAGTGGAAAATCAGTATGCCTCAATTGAAAAGGCAGGATAAAAGAACTGACGATATATCTAGATTTGTGCTGAAAGATAATCTTTTAGTTTGTGGTAATAGGTAAGTATTTATTTTTCATTAACCTATACTATCCCACTCCTGGGCAAAGGTCTCCCCCAACTCACTCCATGCATCCCGGTCGAAGCCTCACGCCAGGCACCCCGAAACCGGTTGAGGTCCTGATGCCAGCTGGTCTTGGGCCTTCCTCTACCACATCACCCTCTTGGTTCCTACAATAGGTAAATTATCAAGAATAAAAGAAAGGGTGAAAGGGTTTTTTTTCCAAAAGTAAGATTACTTATTTCTTTCTAGTTTCTAGTTTACTAGAAAGAAAAAAAGTAGTTGCAAATGATTAGCTGGCAATTATTTATACAAAGGCTCTGTATATAATAAATTCTATGAACTTGGTTTGCTGGTAGTATAAAATACTAGGTAATTTAAAGCTGAAATTCTTGCCTCAGAGCACAGAATAAATAATACAACAGAAACCTATCTCCCTGTTTCGAACAAGCAGCGAGCGGAGGGCACAGTAAAGTACGCTCGACAGTCGTGTGTCAAACGGCACATCACTCGCTCGCTGACCGCGTCGCCAAAGTATGAAAAATGAATTTGAATTTTATCAGTAACTATATCTAGGTACTTAAATAAGCAATTTAGAGTCGAATTCGAGAGAAACAGGCTTAATTTAGTAAATATCTCAGAAAAAGGTTTGTAAATATTTTGTTATAATAACACATACAAAAAATTTACTGATAACGTATTAATTTATCAAAAAATAATTCACCGTTGATTAATTATAACACTAAAATAATACATTTTTATCGTTGTACCTAATCCACATTCATAATGGCAACCATGATAGCTTTGAGAGAATCGAACCGTATGCAGTGAAATATGAACTGTAAATCGTTACGTTAAGTATTAATTTGGCTTGCGCGTGGGTTACGAACGTCCGCTGCGAACGTATTTCGATAGCGTGGCGCGTTTTTGTTTGAACATAGAGTGCCCTGCTCAGAGCTTTAAATACTTATTATGATTGACATACCATTATACTATATGTGTTTCCAAGTACATACATTGCAATGTAACCATGAACATGAATAACTAAATCTCAATTTATTATAGGTACTTAAAGTAAAAATATGTAAAAAAAAACATTTGTAAACTTAACCTACACATTATAACTTTCATATTTTAGTTAATTTACAATACAATAGGACATAGTTTTTAATAGTAGACCCCAAACTAGGCGTTAGCCTGTATCTTGGTGGTCTAATTACAAAAGATCCTGTTATTCTAAAAGAAGTTGACGCCAGTAAAAGACAATATTTTCACTATTCTTTAGAAATGTATAAAACAATAACAATCACGGCTATGTATATAGTTTAGTTACAATTATAATTTACTAGTTTTCTTCTCAATGTCTATCTTCACCAGCATTATTAAGTCACCCTATCAATTTCCATATTTCCAGAAACGGCTCAACAGTAGTGTACAAAATAGACAATCTAACCACTAAGCCTGAACGGATACAATACATAGACAACTGCCACATAGACTATGCCACAGAAGTATCGTGTGTAGAGATTACAAATACCCGAGACTCTGCGTATTTAGTGACTGGCTCCACTGATAGTCCAATGGTGCTGTTCTGGAGTTGGGACTGGGAGAATGAGTGTCCAGACCTCAGCAGGGGTGGTGATGAAGCTGGGAGTAAGTAATATTTATAAGTTTAAGTAACATTTGTACCATTCACTTTACTAAAATTCCCATAAGGTATGTTAGAATCTGGACAGGGCGACATTGTCCGGTAGGTCTTTGAGACCGCTGACAGTGCTGGTGGATGGGGTGAGTATTGAGGAGCAGAAGGTGACCACGTTCTTGGGGTTCCAAATAGACCGAGGTTTGAAGTGGGACGTCCACATTGACGGTTTGTGTGCGAAGCTCGGGAGCGCTTGCTTCGCGCTGAGCAGGGTGGCGAGAGTGGTGCCGCGCGAGGTGGCGCGCTCGTGTTACTTCGCGACGGTTCACTCATTGCTACAGTACGGTACTGAGCTTTGGGGCCGAGCCGCGGACTGGAAGCGCGCCTTTATCTTCCAGAAGAGGGCAGTCAGATGCGTAGCTCGCGTTGCCTGGGATACTCCAGCTCGCCCACACTTCCAAGAGCTTGGTGTGATGACGCTGCCGGCCATCTTGATTTACCAGGTGGCCGTGTACACGCGCGTTCACCTGGCCGAGTACACCGAGCTTGCCTCGAAGCACAAATACTGCACCCGCCACGGCCTCACGCTCGCTAACGTGCCACGTGGCCTGCAGAAGTCGGCCAAGTTAACGCACGTCATGGGACCGACAGTATATAACAAGCTACCCAGCGAAATTACTGCAGCTATAAGCTTACAGGGTTTCAAATTTAAATTGAAAAGTTGGCTTGTTGACCAAGCTTTCTATAACGTTGAAGAATTCATTCCCGATATTCGGTGATTTTAATCCTGACAATATTATTGACGTGATACTGATTTTATTGTTAGTTTTGTTATTGCAGAATTATTATAGAAATAATAATTATTGTTTTAAGTATTAATTGTATTATTAATTTATTTATTTTTTTATTAATCTGAATATTGACATTATTTTTGTTCAATTTTATAAGATGACGTAATTATACGTACAGTACATGTATGATACTTTAAAGTAAGTAGGTACTCGTAGTTTAAGATATGACCTGTAATACATATTATTATGAATAAATTGAACTTGAACTTGAACTTGTCCTCTTGAAAATGGGGCCTGTAGTGCTCCGAAACATGTTGTGCTAATTTCTCAGCATATATGTAACTAGCTGTGCCAGCGACTCTCGGTTATTACCATAAAAACTGTTCTAGTGATTTAATCTTAAAAGATAGACATATACTGTTGCAGACATTTTGTTAGATCATTTCAAGAGGAATAATTCTTTCATACATATTTTTTTAATATCTTGAACCGTTTTCGCAGCGCACGCAACGGAAACACTCAAAGATGAATAATTTTCCCCGTTTTTACACATTTTCCATTGTTTCTTCGCTCATATTAGTTGCAGCGTGATGTTATATAGCCTAAAGCCTTCCTCAATAAATGGTCTATCCAACACAAAAATAATTTTTCAATTCGCATCAGTAGTTCCTGAGATTAGCGCGTTCAAACAAACAAACAAACTCTTTAGCTTTATAATATTATATTATAGTATAGATTTTTACCAAAACATTATTTATAACATTTTCAAACTTAATTTTATACAAGGTTACTGAAAAACTGGAAAATAACGAAAAAATCCTGTAGCCTACATTTGGTAACTGAATTTATTGTGTTTTATAATAAAAGCACTTAGGTATACTGTTTTTCATAATTACAGCAGTTGTTATTTCAAAGGCCCTTTGAACAGTTTGAAAACATGTCTGGGTTCAAGAATTATTTGTGTGTTGTAACATGTTTCTTTAGTGAAAACTTAAAGTATAAGTAGCTCTTAAAGTTAATGTATCAATTGTGTTTCAGTTAGTTTCGGAATGGAGCTAGGCGGCCAATCCAAGGAGACAGCGAAATGTGTTGCTCTCAATGCGAAAGGAGATCGACTGGCCATCGGACCTGATGGAAACAGCAGACCAGTTGTTGTAGATATCAATAGGTACTACCTTTTTGTACTTGAAAATAAGTTCTTGGTTTATTAACGGGCCTGTTCTTAAGGCTGGATCATACGCTTAAACGGCGCCACAGTTTTTTTTTAATTAAAGGTAAATTACTAATTTATTGTCGAGTTTTTTTGAATTTTAACTAGATGTCTAAGTAAAAAAATAAATAGTGATAAAATCGACAGTGGCGATTGGCGACGCTCAAACGTAAGACCCAGCCTTAACAGGCCTGGAATTTGGAAACCTCTGTAATTTTGTAACACTTACTCAAATTAACATGACAAGAGTATAATGAAATATCATGTTATTGTCACACGTAATTTATTAAATTTTTAATTAGATTTTTTAGTTACCTTTATGCACATTTTATAAAGTTGTTAAACCGAGTTGTTGTTACAAAAAGCCGCCCCAAGTCATTGATGTTATCAGTAACCCGGTATAAGAATTCTCCGAATGCAAACTTTAGGTAATTCATAAAAATTTTGATATAATTAATTAAGTAGATAATTTCAAACTCCATCTTTTCAGGGTAGAATTTTTAATAAAGGCGGACAAGACATCGGACCCAAATCAAATAGTGCAAGATATAATATGGCACGATGAGAACACTCTGTGTTACGTCACTCACTCCGGTCGATTGGAACTTATGGACCTCCGGACTGAAGCTGTGGTAAGCATTATTATTATTAAATAAATATTCCGGGACATTGCACACAGCGCCATCTAGGCCCACAATAAGTAAACGCTTGTATCGTGGGTACTAGATAACGGATATATCTATAAATATAATACTTGTATACTTTTCTTTTGTAAATACATACTTATTATACATAGAAACGACCAGACTCAACACAAGTAATTATACATTTTAAAATTTATAAATACTTGTGTCAAGCGTGAATCGAACCCGCAACCCCTAGATTAGAAGGCAGAGCCACTACCAACTAAGCTAACAGGCCAGTCAGTATTGAATCAGGTGTTTGTTACCTTGCGAAGTCCATTCCAAATGAAACACTGAAACAGAAACAAACAGAAATTTTGTATTTTGGAGTTTTTTTTTTAATGAATTGAATTGGCATACAAACTTACTCTTATCATCATTTTTTAACTATAATTGACTACTGCTGAGCTGCCTTTTAGTAAAGCATTCTTTGACTCTCCTGAGTGATCCTGATCCTGTGGTACGCCCCCGGGCTTGCGGGCGTACACTACCTAACGTTTAATTAGTCTATACTTTTCACCTAAGACGACCATCCAGACCAGATCAGCCAGTTTGGCGGTAAAGAACAGAGTCGAGCATTGTATTGTAACTAATAAAAAATCATTTTTTCTTTCTGTAAAAACGAATTTTGCCGAAAACCGAAATAATGTAAAGTACATAGGTATATTATGTTTCGATGCCTAGATACAGACAGACCTATGCCTAGTTAGGCATTTACTAGGAAATGTATCTATATAATTAGTTCTGGAAATATCTTTTTTTTTCCTTATTTTTTTCAAATCTATTATCCCAGACATACAGCACCCGCGACCCGTTCCAAGCGGCGTTCTACTGCGTCAAGTCGGACGGGAGCCGTGCTATCCTGGCGGGGAGCAGTCAGCACGCGCGCTGTGTGCTCTACGATGTCAGGCAACAACACCATGTGCAGGTATTTTTACTTGAGAACTGGCATAATACAAAGTTATGACCAAAGAAAAAAATATGTATTATTATTATTAATATTATTTTTTATCTGCATACTTTTTTTTAATAAAAATGTGGCAAAAAGGCAGGCTGTGGTGTGATGTTATGTTGTTTTGTAATTTAATCGTGAATTATGTATTTGTGCACATAATATGAATGATCCGAAATGTAAGTTTATTTATTTAAGACTTTCAATATCATTTTTTTGCATGCCGAAAGGTGGAATGTGGAGACACTTCAAACCAAACAAACGCTGACTATCTGTAATCATCCATGTTCGCAAATAAACTATTTGATTTGTATTTTCTCGTTCCAAACAAATTAAAAAGCCAAAGTTTTTTACTTAGTACTTAATTGTTTTTTTTTTTGGGTATGTAACGCTCCACACGATTACTGCGCTATTTATGAACCGATTCTAATAATTTAAGTTTCATGTTGCAAGGGTGGACCCATGTACAAGGTATATTTTTTGCGTTTGGTTCAGTATTTTTTATAACATGTTTTATTATTGCGGCTTGATTAACTCTTGACACCAGAGCTGGCCAGTTTGCAAACATGCGAACTTTTTTTTATGGTAGATAAAATATACAGCTATTCTCCTTTCCAGCTATACTTCACCCAAGACAAATGGAAGATGACTCCCATCTACAGCATAGACTTCGACTCGACCCGCCTAGTGGCGGCGGGCGCGCGCGGTGTTGCCACGCTTAACTTCAACACTCCCCTGGCTACGAAGGCAAAGGACTACTCTGATTTTGTTTATTTGACGGCGACGTAGTATTCAAGAAAGTCATAGATCAGAAGGACTGGAAACAATAATTAATAATAATAAATTTTCTAGGATATACCACACAGCGCCATCTAGCCCCATACTAAGCAAACGCTTGTGTCATGGGTACTAGTACTAGAATAACGGAATGGAATTATTTAATTATTCCTAGTAATTTAGAAAGTTATACCTATGTTCTTGGTAAAAAAAATAGTATAAGTACAGCGGTTGTTATAATTATACTGAATTGTCATTTTCACAAGAAGTAGAGTTAAAAATCCTTGAAAGTCACTAAACTATTTTATATTTAAATAAATTAAGTTTAAATCTAATTCAAAGTACCGAAATATTTTTAATGTAAATGTTACATACCTACACCTAGCAGCAAATACGTACAATACCTCTAGTTCCAAACATGTATTTTCTCAATTCTGGTATTCCATACCGTTGCCATTAAAACTGAATTGAAAATATGTACCTATTTCGTATTATTCGTTCAAATAAAATCGAGCACATAATTTTAGTACAATTACGTTTTTCTTGCAATGATGATGAATAATTTCTTGGTCTCTCTTCTTCTTAAATAGTGTACAGCTCTTACGCCACAAAAGTATTCGTTTCCAAAGCGATTAGTACATTACTCAATGTCATTTCTGTCTAAACTGTCAACATGTGAAAACATAACCTAAAAATTTTGGTTCAAATATTTTTCAAAGAAATAAATAAAATGCTGCTCATTTACTAATAGCACTGTCTAAACTATGACAATACCTATATTAAAACAAAACAAACATGTTCCGTAGCCGCTTGTTTTCAGTTTTAAGGTCGGCGTGTCGTGTGCACAGACAAAATTTGCAAAATGTTGTTTCGAAGATCAGGCATACTTCGCCGGTGACTTTAGGAATAGTTGTAGCGTCTTGCACAGAGAATGAGAACATCAGCGTGTTGGACTCGCCGCCCCTGGACACTGACACTCTCGAGCATGAGTTTCTAATCCGTCAGGCGACCACAGTCAATGTGAACGCAGCCACTCAACTTCTTACCGTTACCTTGGTTGCTATTCAGGATACTAGCGAAAGGTACGTTATTTTATTACTTACTTTCTCGCCAATACCTTGTGCGAATGCTATGTACCGCAAGCATTTGATTTGCTAAATTATATGCCTCGTATTTAAATAAGTAGGTACTCCATATTAATAAATTCCTTACTCCCATTGTAAAATTCAATTTAGTTCCACAGCCAAATAACCCCATCATAAAGAATGGGTTACTGCTACATCTAAATATATAAAACTCAAAGGTGACTGACTGACTGATATAGTGATCTATCAACACACAGCCCAAACCACTGGACGGATTGGGCTGAAATTTGGATTGAAGGTAAATTTTATGACATAGGCATCCGCTAAGAAAGGATTTTTGAAAATGCCACTTTTAAAGTGAAATAGGGGATGCAAGTTTTACTTCTTAATGCGAGTGAAGCCGCAAGCACTCACTAGTTTCTTAATATTTGTTTTGTATTGTGGGAATAATAATTAACAACCAGTTTTGTTTACTAAAATAGGTTTACACTTGAACAAAGTTTGACTTTAGTTTTTAATTATTAAGTTCATCTATATTTCAGGCTAAGAGATGCCCTATCTAAGGAGATATGCCTGGTACAACAGGCGCTAGAGTGGGGGATGGACAACACTCCGCCGGCACACTGGGACCAGCTTGTAGCAGTCAGAGGAGCCTTGTGTGACTTGAAACACAATCTCAGAACATTGTTTAGTGAGTTTTGTTAGATTTGTACTGTTTTACTATTATACATTAATTATTATGGCATTGCTCCTGCCAATGTTGTGACCATATCTGTGGTCTCGTATTGGCTTATTTAGCCATAGCTGTAAAAATAGTATGGATGCTACAACCATCTCTTGTAGATGCAATAAGGGCAATGAAGTTGATAATGTTATGGAAATAAGGACATAATTTTGAATGCCTAAAATCTTAAGTGTGTCATTCTTTTCTTGTAACACCAAGTATAATTATAAAAGTACATGTATTAATACTGTAATTCCCATAAAAATTATAACTTTTAAAAATTACAATGATTAAAGACAGTTTGAACTATTTTACAAACATTGTGGGCATGTTCACATAATGTTAATAATATAGCAAAGGATAACAAAAACTTCTGAATAAACTTACTTATGGTGCAATATATTTGAAATTCATACCCTTTTCAGGTTATATGGACTATGCTGAAAAATTGGCAACAGTAGCTGCAGAAATATCTTATCTATCTGGTAATACAATAGCTTCAGATGCCATCTGTGAGAGGATAGACCATGCCAGCAGGTAAATGGTGATATTTTTTTATGTAAACAAGTTTGCACTTGACCATAGGTTGCCTGATGGTAAGCAATAACTATATAGCCCAAGATGGATTATGCTTACCAATAGATACCTGTTCACTCTAGCTTATTATACAATAAAACTTATTTTCTATTCATGTATACAAAAAACTTTCAAAAGAATTCCTTTTTTTGAAGTCTGTTAAAACTGACTATGACTAGGTAGGAAGGAGTACATTGAAAAAAAAATTATATATAATAATGTTATGACATTTGTTTCGGCACTCAGAAACCACCTTTGATCCAAGAAAAAGCTTGAGTGTAAGCTAATTTCTAATCTAAGTCCTTCCCCAAACTCAGCTTAATTTACTATATCCTGTATTATAAACACCTGCCTACATAACTTGAGTAACCTCAATGTTACATTCAACATTTGAAGGAGAACAAAAACAACATTTCAGTATACATTTATCACAAGAGTGTATTTTTGTAGCACAAGTTTCAAATCTGAAATTAGAAAAACATTACTTTCACCCTGTGATTAAATTAAATTATTATGATTCAAAATAGCAAATAACATTTGATCTGTGCTGGCAGACAAACATTCACTTCATGTACATATATAATAAGAATAAGTCGTATGAATGAACTCCAAAGCAAATACCTTTTTTAATTTTTGCTATTTTTAAAATCATTTTGGTACCTTTTGAATGAGTTATAGTGTGTGATAATCCATATTCAGTCTAATAAAATGATATAAGAGAACACATTAAACACCTTTAATCAGAATAAATAAAAAAAAACTTTCAGAAGACTTGTTAACTTTGATTTGAAGTTGGTTAAACAGACAGGACTGAAAACAGTAGCTATCAAATGATTAATCCATTAATTCAAGAGTAACTTTATAAATCTTAAATAACAAGCTCTCCTCTACAAGTTTTAAACTGATAAGTAAAAAATTCATATTCTGATGTAAACACATGCATTAAAATAACTGTTGTTCATAAAAAATAGGGATAGAAAGTAAAAAAAGGGCCTTGCAATATAACTAGTGTACGACTGGAAAATAGTGAAAACAGAAATATAACATAGTATGTAATTCATATTTTGTATTCTATTTTTTCCTATTTTCTTTGTAAGGCTTTAAATGATGTGACTTGATTTAAATCATAGGCTCGAGAGTTATAGTTGTACTATTTTTTTAATTTGATGTCATTGGAAAGACTTTCTGAAGGAACAAAATACATGCACATGTATAACTAATGATAAAGTAATATGACAGAGTGTAATATTGGACTGCCACCTTCTTTACTTTATTAGAAATTGGCAAGAGGTTTCTATAGAATTTATAAACCGTGGATTTGAACAGATTTTTTATAGAAAATAACCGACTTCTTTCTTTAATAAATCTTTTCAATAAAATCATAGCTTGGGCCACATCTATTGTATTACTTTATCATTGCACATATGATTTCGTTAATATTTTCTCTAAGCCAAAATTAATTCAGAAATCTTAAAGGTCAGAAACAATAGCAATTATTCTGACACATACAAAATATATAATTTATAACTTACATTTTAACATAGAAAAACAAAAATAACAACCGCCACTCCTTTGACACTAACATTGTAATAAAAATAATAAGTAATAAACAATATCGTAAAGTGTAGACAGTAGATAAACATTTTAAACCTTACACTATTATAATAAAATTTTATTTACAAAAAAATGCATCTGCATTAGCTGTTGAGATATTTTTTTAAACATTTTATAAATGTGAATTGGGAACAAATAGACAAATGCAATTTTAACATTTTCGAATAAATCTAATAAATATTCACATTTATTTACAAGTTTAGGCCGGGAGTTCAAAACAACCAACACAAATGCACCCACACTCCGGCAGTGCTACTTTATAAACATCAAGTTTTATGCCACCCTCTTATAACCAAACTAATTATTTTAATTCATTTCTTAGCTAACATGTGACATAAATCTTAGTAGGTAATGACCACCGATCACATACGAACAGATAACGCATTTCTTTTTCGTATTATTTTTTATATATTTTTTTACTAGTGCGTAGTTTCATGATACTTTTATTTTTCAATTTCATTTTTCTGATGCAAATATCTGACTAGCGTTTAAAATAACATGTAGGTATTTTCTTTTGAATCGAATAGGCTCTTGACTACAACACAACTGATATTTAGGCATCCTTGTAGTCTACCAAATTACATAAATAGCATAATTTATAGATACCAGAATTATTATGGTTTAGTTATAGAACAAATACTAGCAATTTTGTACCATACCACCTATCATTTCATACAATTTAAAATACTGGTATTAAAAAAAGTGTATTACGTATCTATTGGGGAGTAATCTGTGGCCACATTAAACACTAAACCTTATCATTTGTTCCCAGGAGCTGCAACACCCAGAAGCAGTTAACACACAACCTTCAGCAGGAGAGTTTGGAGGTGCAGCAGAGAGCCATCATCGAGGCACCCAACTTTGAAGACAAACTGAAAAACGATGACAAAAATGACAAGAAGAAACCCAAATAAATGTTGGCAATTGTTGCTTATATGAGTGGATACAACGTCTGTTGCAAATTATTTTTAAAATCTAGAGTCTACAGATGAAATGACAATTTTGTTTGTATGAGTGGATATTAACTTTTGTTGCAAATTATTTTTAAAATCTAGAGTCAACCGTTCTATTTCATCAACTTTGAACAAACCAGCTGTTCCATAGTTCATCAAACTGTGACAAACTCAGTCATTCAAATCAAATTAAAACTTAATTTGTGAAGTGTATATGGATTACAATACGAAACAGTTATACATAAGTTTCAATAAATAAGTAAATAATAAATAAATAAATAAATATTTCAGGACATATCACACAGCGCCATCTAGCCCCATACTAAGCTTACGCTTGTATCATGGGTACTAGATAACGGATATAATACATATATACTTTTACTTTTGTAAATACATACTTATTATACATAGAAACGACCAGACTTAACACTTAACAAGTGTTGATTTAAAAAAAGAAAAAAATTGTAAGTACGACATGTTGTATATCATATAATATATAAAGTCTACCGAGATAGATGTACAATCTATTGTAAATACAAAATTAAGACAGTGATATTAGAATAAGGTAGCTAAAAAAACTAGCAAAAATACAGAAAAGATATTAAGTTTCATCTATGGTTTTTATTTCATCTTGCAAGTTTCTTTGTTTAGTTATAGTTTGTATGTGAAATTTTTAACTTTTAATTTAAGAAAAAACTTTTACCTTTCTTATGTCATACCTTTTCTTATGTTAGATCAGCAGAAGATAACTAGGTGCTCTATATCAAACCTATCCTTATGTTAGAGAGAGTCAAGAATCTTTTCCCGAAACCTCTTCTAATGTTAGAGAGAGACAACAATCTTATCCCGAAACCTCTTCTAATGTTAGACAGAGTCAACAATCTTATCCCGAAACCTCTTCTAATGTTAGACAGAGTCAACAATCTTATCCCGAAACCTCTTCTAATGTTAGACAGAATCAACAATCTTATCCCGAAACCTCTTCTAATGTTAGACAGAGTCAACAATCTTATCCCAAAACCTCTTCTTATGTTAGAGAGAGACAACAATCTTATCCCGCAACCTCTTCTAATGTTAGAGAGAGACAACAATCTTATCCCGTAACCTCTTCTTATGTTAGAGAGAGACAACAATCTTATCCCGAAACCTCTTCTTATGTTAGAGAGAGTCAACATGCTGTCGTATTACTTATGTTAGAGAGAGACAGCAGTGTACCTGCGTAAGGCATGATAGATATAATTCTTCGACACAATTTTTAACATAAAAGCTATCCTAAAGCCAGTTGCCCTTAACACAAGTGTAGCAGATGCAGTTCACGTCGCTGGGAATCGGAGAAAGTGGCGAAACATCGTAAAAGGAAAGATGATGACATGAATGGTCACGACCCCCAGCATTGGGGTATCGACGCAAAGAGAGAGAGAGCCAGTAAGATGGTTATTGTTAAATTGTATCGTGTACCTGTTCAGAACGAGGCGTCCTTGTTGAGGTGCGTCTCGATGTCGACGCGGCAGATGGGGCAGTGCTTGTTGGTGCTCAGCCACTGGTCCACGCACTCCATGTGGAACAGGTGCATGCACGGGAGACGTCTGTGGAAATACACATTCATATACTGTAGATGATGATGACATGATAGATGGTGCACTTCTCGTCCTGGTGGTGCGGCGCGGGGCGAGCGTACGCGTGTCTGTAGGTGTTGATGACGTCACTCACCTGCAGTCGGAGTGTTGCTCGTACAGACACAGACAGATGGTGCACTTCTCGTCCTGGTGGTGCGGCGCGGGGCGAGCGTACGCGTGTCTGTAGGTGTTGATGACGTCACTCACTTGCAGTCGGAGTGTTGCTCGAACAGATTCAGACAGATGGTGCACTTCTCGTCCTGGTGGTGCGGCGCGGGGCGAGCGTACGCGTGTCTGTAGGTGTTGATGACGTCACTCACCTGTAGTCGGAGTGTTGCTCGAACAGACACAGACAGATGGTGCACTTCTCGTCCTGGTGGTGCGGTGCGGGGCGAGTGTACGCGTGTCTGTAGGTGTTGATGACATCACTCACCTGCAGTCGGAGTGTTGCTCGAACAGACACAGACAGATCGTGCACTTCTCGTCCTGGTGGTGCGGCGCGGGGCGAGCGTACGCGTGTCTGTAGGTGTTGATGACGTCACTCACCTGCAGTCGGAGTGTTGCTCGAACAGACTCAGACAGATGGTGCACTTCTCGTCCTGGTGGTGCGGCGCGGGGCGAGCGTACGCGTGTCTGTAGGTGTTGATGACGTCACTCACCTGCAGTCGGAGTGTTGCTCGAACAGACTCAGACAGATGGTGCACTTCTCGTCCTGGTGGTGCGGCGCGGGGCGAGCGCACGCGTGTCTGTAGGTGTTGATGACGTCACTCACCTGCAGTCGGAGTGTTGCTCGAACAGACACAGACAGATGGTGCACTTCTCGTCCTGGTGGTGAGGCGCGGGGCGAGCGTACGCGTGTCTGTAGGTGTTGCGCTCGATGACGTCACGAGTGGCGCCGCGTGTGGCTCGCCACGGTCGGGCGAACGCGCGGAGGCCACGCCCACCCTGAAAAGATAAAATGTATCATGCTATTGAAGTGGAGGCCTCGGAGTGAAGTGTGAAGTGGAATTTAAATTCCGAATCCACGCGAGCCACGGTCATTCACCAGTGAAGTTACAATAAAGGACGCCAAGACATCGAAATATATACTTTTGATTTTTTTAAATACATAGTAATATATTTTGTTTCATCAAAATCGAGCTAGGATTACCGGAGCTACGTTTTATACACAGAACAACGATCGGCGGGCCTACCGCCTAAAAGTAAACTATACAATTGCTATCATTTATGACGTCATTTCAATCAGAATCACCTGTTGGTGTGAGTGTGCGAGCGAGACAGAACTATAAAAATGCATAAAGATTGAAAGAGAGGGAAAAAGGAAGCGGTAAACACGGTTGCCACTCTTTAATGAAATGACGTCATAAATGTTAGCAATTGTATAGTTTACTCTTAGGCGGTAGCCCCGCGGGCCACATCGCCCCCGCGCGCACTTTCAATTCAAAACAATTTCAACAAAATCGTTGTTACGGTAGAGTAGAAAATGTTTTGGTAGAAAGTGACAAAGATACTCGTACCAAAACCATACTCGATCTTCAATTTCACTCTCGAATCTTAGTGATAGTGATGCGAAGTGCTTTACCATTACCATAGCGGAGGGCTGTATGGAGATGTGCAGCTGCGGCGGGTACATCTGCATGAAGTGGTGCATGTGGTGATGCACGTACGGACCGTCACTGGAACAACACGACACTTTAAATAGTCGTAGTCATAGGCATTTATTTGCGAATTGTAAAGATGGAAAGTGAACACTGAACAATCACCCTGATAGGGTATGCAAATATGTCTGATTGAGAAGCGGCCCGATTCATATCTCATTAAATAGATTTCTCGTTTTAAAAGTCGTCGACAGAGTAGTAACATTTCTTCGTTCGAAATTTAAGAGCGATGCTCTTGTCTGTGGAGTATAACATTTCTTAGTCAAATATACAGTAGAACCTCTATAAGTCGAACATCAAGGGAGACGCCAAAAAATTCGAGTTATAGAGTTTTCAACTTATGGAGGATTTCGACTTAGGCGGATTTTGATTCGACATAAAGAGTTTGAGGTTTATTCTTATAAATTTTGAGTTAGAGAGGTAAAATAAATAAAAATTCAACTTGCAGAGGTGACAAACATATTTTTATTTATTATAAATCAACATTATTTCAAATCATTTTAAAATAAAAAATATGGCATTATAAGAAGTCAGTAATTTTTTTTTGCTTTGGCCATTTTCTTATCAATGCTTATGAGCCAGTTTTTGAAAATTGCAGAAGTCATCCATGCTTTTGTATTCGCTTCATATTGCAGTGGTAGTGATTTACATCTTGAAAAACAACGAGGTTTAAGTCGAAAACAAATGACTTGCTTAGCTAAATTTCAAAGGAAATAAAATTGAACACCTGACACCAAGCAAGCAAACACGTGTTTACGTGAGTCATAAATTTATTATCGTATACTCCTAAAATGTTTTCTAAGAAACAATAGTGTACTCACATTGTCGGCAAGTTCTTAAAGTCGGTAACTTATTTTTGTTCGAACAATAGAGGTAATAAATTCCAAATGATCAAGTTGTAAAGGTTGTAAAATAAAACGTTGCTATGTTCGAGATACAGAGGTCAAATTTAATTTTACGAGTTATAGAGTGAAAATATGTACCAAAATGGCTTGGAGGGACTCGGTGATTATTTCGACTAACAGAGGGTCAAGATTTCAAGTAATGGAGGTTTTGGTGTTTGAAGGGAAGGGAACAAAACATTTTTTCGAGATTTGGAGGTTTTTGACTTATCGAGGTTCGACTTAACGAGGTTCTACTGTATTTATAAGTTACGGGCAAAATTTCTTAGTCAAATATATTTTTAAGTCACGGGCAAAATGTTCTAAGTTTACAGTACTTTTTAGGTTTTCAGGTAATTTATTAAAAAAATAGTTATTGATTTAGGGCCCATACTTAGAATTGGCAATCTAGCTTTTGAAGTTTTTAGTTTATGTGGGAACCTGAATAAACAACTCTCTCTTTGAGTCTTATTTCCTCATGACTGAGGGTCGTGAAACCCCCACACAATTAATTCGTTAGAGGAGTTCTCTTGGGCAGTTACAACGTGAGCGCCCACGTCTCGCAATGGAAGACACTTGTCAAATACAATACAATACTTGTCTCAAAGTTACAATACCATACAGTACTGTCCTCGGATATTGCGGTCATCAAACATATCGGATTCCTCATGATGTTTTCCTTCACCGCTAAGCGAGTGCAAATCAATTCACTTGAAAATACAAGTCTTATATTAGGCAAACTAAACTAAGGCATATACTATGTATATCGATTCCCGCATGTCAAGTATTTACGAACTTTAAAATTTATAATTACTTGTGTTGAGTCTGGTCGTTTGTATGTATATAACTAATAATAAGTATGTATTTACAAAAGAAAAAGTATATAAGTATTATATCCGTTATCTAGTACCCACGACACAAGCGTTTGCTTAGTGTGAGGCTAGATGGCGATGTGTGCAATGTCCCAGTTTATTTATTATTTATTTATATTGTACTCACTAGGTGACAGGCGGCAGTCTGTGCGCCGCCAGTAACTCTACATCGTCGTGCAGGTGGAAGGGCATCGCCTCGCCCATCATGCTGCGACGCTGCACCTCCTGGAACAACACGTTTATTGATAGATAACATATTCATCATTATCATCATCATCAGCCTAATGGGACCCACTGCAGGGTACAGGCCTCCTCCCTCTTGCGCTGTTCATGCCCATATGTTTCCTTCTAACTTTCTAATATCATCCAGCCACCGTTGCACAGGTCTTCCTACACTTCGCTTACCAAGCCGTGGGTACCATTTAGTTATTACTCAGATGAACCCTTCAAAAAGTTATCTAATGCTTTCATCAATATTAAAAAAAATAGAGCTTTTTGCGCTTGGCAGTCAATCGACCGTTGCCATTGCGTTCTGACATGTAATCATGATAACGCAGGTTAGAATCCCGCGATTATTTATGCTCATTTTCAATTAAGGTTAGTATGTAAACATTTTATAAATTAAGGTGTACATTTTCTAAAACAATAATTTAGTTATTATTTTTTGTTGGTACATGCAATGTTACATACCATCATATGATGTTGTCGCTGCCACAGGCGCTCGTGCACGAGGTAGGGGGGCGGAGCGCCCGGCTCGCGGCGCCTCTCACCCACTATACATACAATATCAAAGTAAGTAATAGATATAACATGTTCTAAGAGATTTTGAGATTCGAGAAAAATCACTTTCATACATTTGGTTGCCATCATGGAATTTATTTTCTCACGAATCCACGAATGTCGTATAATATCGTACATCATAAACATGGTATTGGTGCAAAATATTTCATTAATTTATTTGGAAATTAATTCGAACCTGCAACTTCTAGAAACACGTAGAGTGCAAGTGCAAATTAGTTAGTATTCATGTACTGAACTAGTGGGTGCTCGCGGCTTCGGTTGAATTAAAAAGTAAAACTTGCATCCCCTTTAAATGTGGCATTTCCAAAAATCCTTTCTTAGCGGATGCCTACGTCATAACATCTACCTGCATGCCAAATTTCAGCCCGATCCGTCCAGGGGTTTGGGCTGTGCGTTGATAGATCACTATGTCAGTCAGTCAGTAAGGCACCTCTGAGTTTTATATATTTAGATGATTAATGACTCACTGTGAGCAGGCGGCGCGGGCGCGGTGGGTCCGCAGCAGCAGCCGCGGTACGCGCCCGCCACCTCGCCGTAGCGACTGAAACAAACATTTATTTATTTGATTTACTAGTGGACACCCGCATCTTCACTCACATTATTTCGGGATAAAAAGTAGCCAATGTCACTCACAGTACTTCATACTACCTACATACCAAAAATCTTGATGATCCGTTCAGCTGTTTATACGTCATGAGCGTTTTGCTATCAATTCGAAGTATTTCCACTTTTTTTTAAATATTTTCAATGTACAAACTTTCGACCCTCTTCAGCTTTATTTTACATGTATAGATATACCTAGTCAGGTCATAAGTATTGTCACACAGTAAAAACTTTTCTTTTAGAATGCTGGCCACAAAAAAGTTTATT
The DNA here is from genome assembly GCA_964023185.1 of Macaria liturata. Taxonomy (NCBI): domain Eukaryota; kingdom Metazoa; phylum Arthropoda; class Insecta; order Lepidoptera; family Geometridae; genus Macaria; species Macaria liturata. Next base: position 10,900,349 of record OZ026828.1, read on the forward strand.
GAATTCGAATTTCGAATTGTTCATGAAAATAAAAATGTATACTTTTTAGAATTTTACTCATTTTTAAATATGGAGTGGACGCTTAAAGAAGACCGTGTTGCAGTTATTGCATTGCATCGTTGCGGTTACGCGCCAATTCAAATTTTTGACATACTGAAAAATTTGAATATAACCAAACGATTCGTTTATCGTACCATCAAACGATACAATGAAGACTCTAGTGTAGATGACAGGTCAAGAAGTGGTCGCCCTCGGTCTGTTAGGACTCCAGCAGTGATAAAAGCTGTAAAGGCGCGAATTCAAAGAAATCCCAAACGTAAGCAGAAACTGTTGGCCCTTCAGATGGGGTTAAGCAGAACCACGGTGAAAAGGGTGTTAAATGAAGACTTAGGGCTTCGGGCATATCGAAGAAAAACAGGACATCGTTTGAATGCTCGTCTAATGGACCTGAGACTGAAGAGATGCCGCGCTTTGTTGAAGCGGTACGAGGGAAAAAAATACCAGGAAATTCTTTTTTCGGATGAAAAAATTTTTACCGTAGAAGAGAGCTACAACAAACAAAATGATAAGGTGTACGCACACAGTAGTGAAGAAGCGAGCATACGTATTCCTTTTGTCCAACGAGGTCATTTTCCATCCTCGCTCATGGTATGGTTGGGAGTTTCTTATTGGGGCTTAACAGAGGTACATTTTTGTGAGAAAGGTGTAAAAACGAATGCAGTTGTGTATCAAAATACAGTCCTGACGAACCTTGTGGAACCTGTTTCTCATATCATGTTCAATAACAAGCACTGGATATTCCAACAAGATTCGGCTCCAGCTCATAGAGCGAAGAGTACACAAGACTGGCTGGCGGCGCGTGAAATCGACTTCATCCGGCACGAAGACTGGCCTCCAGTCCAGATTTGAATCCGTTAGATTACAAGATATGGCAACACTTGGAGGAAAAGGCGTGCTCAAAGCCTCATCCCAATTTGGAGTCACTCAAGACATCCTTGATTAAGGCAGCCGCCGATATTGACATGGACCTCGTTCGTGCAGCGATAGACGACTGACCGCGCAGATTGAAGGTCTGTATTCAAAATCACGGAGGTCATTTTGAATAAACTTTATTGTCATAAGAATCTATATTTTGTTGAGTTCATTTTGGTATATAAATGGTTACATAAAGAATAAAGTTGTTTCAATTATTTTATATTAAACATGTGACAGAATTTATGACCTGACTAGGTATAATATGTCTGGGCCTAATCTAGCATTTTTTTTTAAAGGTCTATGCAGCTGGTTGCCAAGTGCTACCTACCATTGCTGCGTCACTGGACGAACAAGATTAGATGGCGCTGTGTGATATGTCCTGAACAATCTAAATTGTCTAGCATAAACACTAGTTATCATAATATTTGTACTCACGGAGGCGCGGCATTTTGCAGACAAGCAGGCAGCAGGGGCGGCGGCGCGGGGGAGCGGGGCGGGTGCGCGGGGGACAGGGGCGACGTGCAGGCGTCGCGCCCCGCCCACCACGAGGGGGCGCCGTCCCCGCTCGGGGCCTCCTCCTCGGTCAGGTCTATTACTTCGCGCTGCAAACAGAAAACATACATAGATAAACTCTTTATTGATGAAACTTATTAAAAACGAACAGTACGTAAAATAAATATAAAAAAATATAAATATTCCGGGACATTGCACGCAGCGCCATCTAGCCCCGCACTAAGCAAACGCTTATGTCGTGGGTACTAGATAACGAATGTAATACTTATATACTTTTCACAAAACAAATTATTATCTTAACAAGTGCCACATGCGGCGGCCTTATCGCTGAAAGCGATCTCTTCCGGGCAACTTTTGGCTGGAGAGAAATAAGCATACAAGAAAAAGAAGAATGTGGTGGTGAAAAACAAAAAGGAAATAAGAAACATTTCTTATGAACGTAAATAAATAATGTATATAAAAATAAGAATAAACAATACATATACTTAATATGATAAAACAAATACTTATGTACAAATACATAAAATATATGAAAGAATATTATAATAGCAGTAGTTGAAATAACAGCAATTTTCATACATACATCATCATCATCAACTGATTTCGGTTAAAAAACATTACATTGTTGTGGGTTAACTTTGCAATACAACAGCACTGATGTACACTCGGCGCGTTGCAATGCAATGCGAGATCACATTAGAACACCTTATATAAATTATTTCATAATAATTATTTATGGTTACCTGTTCCTCTCCCAAGAGTTGTACATCATCAGAGCTGTCTGAGAGCCAGTCCAGCTGCAGGTCCGGTGCTGCCAGCGCTGCCGAGGAACTGGCTTGATCCTGAAAATAAATAAATAAAATAAATATTCCAAGACATTGCACACAGCGCCATCTAGCACCATACTAAGCAAACGCTTGTGTCGTGGGTACTAGATAATGGATATAATACTTTTATACTTTTCTTTTGTAAATACATAGGTACTTATTATACATAGAGATGACCAGACTCAAACACGAGTAATCATAAATACTTGTGTCATGTGGGAATTGAACCAGCAACCCTTTATTAGAAAGCAAAGCCACTACCAACTAAGCTAACAGGTCAATATGTAACTCTCTGATATTGTGGCACAAACAAGGGCTTTTTTAAATTTAATTGGATTTCCCTTGTCCATAACTTGCCTTAAGATAAATGAAGATTAACATTTAGCATCAGGTGTGTAACCAGAATATTATTGTCAATTTATTATAGTTAACAGAAAGTGATTGTTATTGCTAAGATAAATAAAGGAGTAAGCTTAGTTAGACATTACTACACTACAACTATGCTTTGTTGGTGTGTTCTCTGACCAAAGGTTATAATTGTACTATTCAATCAATAGCAATGTTTTGGGATTGTTTGACGACTTTTTTGATAAAAACAACTGACATATAAGTCAGATTTATTATCAAACCATATAAGATACTATACCAAAATTAAATAATTCTGTCATGACTATTACCAAAAATTTCTGGAAAATGTGGTAAACACAAAACTATGCACATTAATCAACATAAATTGGTATACAATGTATACAAGTACATACAATAACTTCGTAAACTATGTATGAATCTGTTCAATTAAAACAATTACTTTATAATCATCCACGGCAATTTCAGCTACACAACTGCTTTTTAATTAAAATATTATTGGAGCGTAGTTGACATGCTCGGTTGTGGCTAATGTAGCCAATATTGACTATTAAAGAAAATTTAAACAATAAAACCATAGTTACCTGATTAGTGCTACTTTCTCCAGATCTGCTCGGAGAGGTCTTTATTTGCACAGTACTGGGTCCTGGTTGAGGAGATGGAAGTCTCCTATCTCCACTTCCTCTCTTCACATCCAGGGCAGTTCCTTCAGCTTTCACCCTCACATTGTCAGTGGCTTCTTCTTTGCAAGGAACTACAAGCTTTGGTTTGCTGTCATTCACCGGAGCACTCGGAACATCCTGTTCTTGTTTGACTCTATTTATTAATGGAGTTGCTTGAACCTCCTCAGTCCTGGACTCTTGTTTTATAACAGGCTGGTTCTGATGGCCCGGCTCTTCTTTAACTGGATGATGTGTAACATTTGTAGATGATGTACTGTTGGTGTTGTGTAAGGGACACGAGAGTACTTGTGGAGGTTGGTTGTGAATGCTGTGGTAGTGAGGCTTCATGTGGTGGTGATGGTGGTTGTGGTGCCGGTGTGACGTGTCATGGTAGTGATGTGGACGGTGCATGTGGATGCCAGTGGGTGGGTGGTGACTGTGCCCAGAGTTAAACCAGTTGTCTATGTTCCTGTCTCTTATTTCTTGTTTTATTGTGCGGTACAGATGTCTCGGGTCTACTTGGGCTGCAGTCCGATTTTCTTGAGGCACCGTTTCATTGACATTTGCTTCCACTGCCTGGGATTGTGACGGCATAGCTTCATCTGTGTTAGAAATTTGAACTGTTATGGAGTTATTGGAAGTGTTTGCTTCCACATGCCTGGAAGATGTGCTCAAGTCATGTGGCTCTCCTTTGATGTTTAAGTTCATAGGCCTCGCTCCACTGCCTCCAGCTTCACTCCTCTGAGGCCTGCTTCGTGAGCTATGTCCAGCACCATTGTCACATTGTTTTTTCCTCGGAGCATTATCCTCCTCTTCAGAACTAAGCTCAATCAAATTAGAAGCTACAGTCTCTTTTGATTGTCTCCTTCTTGGAGAGATGTTTAGTTTGCGACTTGGTCTCTCCAAATTGATAGGCATTGAATTATCAGCTGCATTATCAATGTTTGGAGCCGGGGCACCTTCAGGAAGCCCAGGGACTTCTCTATTGATATCTGGAGCTGATGTTGTCACCTCCTGGGGGGGTATTGGTACTCGGCCAGACATCACATAAGGAGGTGGGTTGAAAGAACTTCTTAGATTATGCAGGACTACATAATTGTTGTATGGCCATGAGGGCAGGCCATGGTTGGCATGACTCCAAGGGAGAGGGTGGCACCAGTGTTGTGGTTTGGGCTGATATCTAATATTTACATCTGGTATACAGCGGGGCTCAGTGTTGGAGCTGTCTGGGTTAATCTGGCCGCTGTAATCATATGTACTAGAACTATCAGGCAATGGCTGATATTCTTCTGGCACCGGAGTGCGGGATGATGAAGGCTGATGGAGCGGACTGATGTTTACATTGTAGTGCTGACTCGGGGCAGTGGAGCTCGTGTTGGCCGGCGCTGGTTTACTCATTGTTCCATTGGATGACGACACAATGGGCTGCATTGGCATTACCTCCACTTCATCATCACTACTAGCAAACAGTTCACCATTATCTGCAAATAATGCACTCGCATCACACTCCATATCTTCTGGAAAATAGAAAGTTCGATAACAGTTACAGAAATTCGGTTAAAATTATTTCGTTGTTCAAAGGATATGTTATGGACAGCAAGATAAGACACAGGTGCTCACCATTTTTGGATTGTCCGTCGGACGCTGACGATGTAAAAGCAGTATCCAGAATAGCACCCAGGGAGGAGGGCCCCGGCGCGTCCCATGGAGACGGTGAACTGTTTCTTTCTTGCCCCTTTTCAGTCATTTTATACTATCTTCCTCAAGTTCGGGTTTACAAAGGAACCGAAGCCTCATAAATTACATGACTTACCATTCACTGACTCATTTTGATCTACGAAACTAAGTACACTTCATCACTTATTTCTAAAGCATTGTTATTTCCAAAAATAACGCAAATAATCGGTACAATTGAATAAAAACACAACAAAATATGCGACGAACAGGAATTTACATGGCAAGTAATGAATAGTGATGTGAAACGTAGTTATGAATATTGGTATTCAGTTTAAATATTCTCAAATATTACTAGTATTAATATTCAACTGATATGCCTAATTAGTATTTTTTAATATATTTCACAATAAGAACTTGTTTTATGTATCTAAAATAAATAATAATTTATGAGACATAATTGCTTTAAGTCAGACTGCTAAAAAATTGATTTTTTTAACAGTATTTCTTGGAGCCAAAAATTCAACCGTCATGAGCCACTTTTAACCTAACCTAAGATACTAATTTTAACTGAAAACTTACGTACGGATGAAACGAGATACGTACAGATGCGTATTGAGATCTAGACCTAAATTTTTACCTAAGTTATTTAAACTTTTGGACATAAGTCGCAGACGCATACGTAATTTTTTCGAACTTAAAAATTTATAATTACTTGTGTTGAGTCTTGTCGTTTGTATGTATAATAAGACGTATGTATTTACAATAGAAAAGTATATAAGTATTATATCCGTTATCTAGTACCCACGAAACAAGCGTTTGCTTAGTGTGGGGCTAAATGGCGCTGTGTGCAATGTCCGGGAATATTTTTTTATTTATTTTATTTTACTTCGTATTCCTTCAACGTCGTTTGTACATCTGCAGTAAAATAATAAGGACATAATAAATGTTATGTATATTTTTTCATTTTTTTACTAATATGAATTATGATGATAATTAAAATAAATAAATATATTTTTTAAATATTCTGGGACATTGCACACGACGCCATCTAGCCCCTCACTAAGCTAACAATTATTAATTGATATACAATTATTTGTTTGTCATACGTGAAGGACAAGATTAATTCATTATATGTATGTAAATATTTTTATATTAGTAATCGACAATATTTTGATAGAAACAGCACATCACTATAAGCTTTTAAGAAAAAAGAACCACAGACAAGTCAAATTTGACAGTTCTTTTTTCATTATAAGACTGTCACTGTCACTAATGTCAAATGTCAATAATATTCTCATAAATCAGCTGATACACCAATCGCAAAGTGCCTCATTCGGAATATTTTTCAAATAATTATTTAATGTACCTAATGGGCGCAGCGCAAATAACAGCAAGCTGAACTAAATCCATAAAGATAAGAGGAGCTACATATTGGCATACAAGTGTGCTCACTGCGTCGCTCCAGTATCGTCTAGCCAACTAGTCGAAGTGCTTTATTCAGTGTGGCCACGTACGGCCTTATTTATCGACTTATAATTTTAAATAAGAGTGTTTCTAGAACTTGTATAAGAAGTCTAAGAATGGCTGGTGCTACTTTGCCAATATTTCTTCAAGGAGAAGTAGTTAAAGGCTTCGGGAGAGGGTCTAAAGACTTGGGTTGCCCAACAGGTAAAGTTTTTCACTGACTTAGTTTTGTACATAACTCCACATAGTTATGGTGTTTTAAGTATTTATTAATTACTAACTGTGCCGAATTAGAATACTTATTTAAAAATAAACTTTCCATTGATCATGTATCATTAAAGAAAATAATTATTTTTCATACTTAATTTGGGCTCATTTGTATAATATGCTGTATATGAAAATATGTTTTAAGTTGGGCTCCAGGTTATTAATTGATGTGGTAATATTTAAATACTAAAATATGCTTCTACAAACACACTTATTTGCTCCTATTTTTTTGCTCAGCTATATTTTGTATGTGTGATAAACTACAAGAGCAATAGCTACATCTACAGCTAACATAAAAATTACTAACATACACATATTTTGTTAATGAAACCTATTAAGGTTTTCACTCACGTGACATTTTGTGTATGTTGTTTAAGAGTTTTGTGTGTAATGTATAATGTATGTAGGTACCCAATACACAAAATATCTGTGCTATATTTCCAGCTAATTATTCCGAGGAAGTGATAAAGTCTCTCCCCAAGGACCTGGAGCCGGGAGTGTATTATGGCTGGGCACGGGTGGACAGTGGGCCCGTGCTCAAGATGGTGGCTAATGTTGGCTGGTGTCCCTTCTACAACAACAAGCACATGTCTGTGGTAAGTTTTTTTTTAACTAAAACTAGCTGACCCGGCTAGCTGTTCCGCCTTAGAGGCAACGGGATAAAAACTATCCCATGACCGTCTCCTGGTTCTAAGCTACCTCCCCACAAATTTTCAGCTAAATCCGTTCAGCCGTTCTTGAGTTATAAATGGTGTAACTAACACCACTTTCTTTTATATATATAGATAGGTTTGGACTTGACCATAGTTTGCCAGATGGTATGCAATAGCTATGGTCTAAGATGAATCTTAAATTTACCCAATAAGAACTGGTTCATTTTAGCTTTAAAGATTGTAGGAATAACTTAACTGTGGTAAGATGAACCTGAAGTTAATAATTATGAGTAGTAGTGAAAGTTAATCCATAACAGAGGCCCTTAGGGCTTAAGATACTTCATTAAAAAGTTATAGTTTAGAGGATTGGCGACTCTCATTCAATAAGAAGAATCATAAGGTAAACAATATCAGTTCAGTAACATCACAAGCTAAGCCATGTCAGAGGCCCTAAGGGTGGATAAACTCTTGACACTATAGTAGGCAACTCTCATTTCAAGTTCAGTTGTATTTGGGATATATTGTTTTTAGATGTTAATAAGGTAATTAGTTTTTTTTAATTATGATATATTAAATTCCTAATATAAGACCTCCATAATGAGACATATACATGTAATCATCATCATCCTATAAACCTGTGACCCACTCACTGCTGAGTATAGGCCTCCTCTCCATACATGTAATGCACCTATATACATTATGTATTGTGTTTCAATACCCACTAGACAGTTAGTTACAACACAGGTTATAGTAACTCTATCTTATCAGATCTTTTCAGAGAATCCTCATTTGATACAATCCATAGATTATTTACTTTGGAACACAAATATTGCAACACAAACATTAGAAACAAGTTGGGATGTTAATACAGAGCCTTTTCAAGATACTCTGGCAGCGGTTAAAATCGGTACTAAAATTTTGGACCAAAATTATCAATATGTAGCAAAAGTGCTGCACAGTCATTATTTATGCTTTATTCTATTACATTGATTAAATATAAACCTAATAATTACATGGCCTAGTTAATTTGTTTTATCTAACTAAAGATGTATAACAAAACCTATAAATGTATACATGTATTATTTACTGACTGTGATGTTAGTAAGTACATGATTATCAAAGTTGTTGCAGTCGCAGTCTCTTCTTGGATGGGTAACCAAGGGTAGTTTTTATAGCTGCTGAAAGTTTACCACCCTTACCTACAAGTTTCTTTTGCCATTTGACCACAATTTGCCTGATGGTTAGAGATCATTTTGGTGTATGCTGAAGTGTGCGTTCTATTAAGAACCGGTTCATTATCGCTTTAAAGATCGCTAGATTATCTAGTTCGCGAGAAACAGGGAGTTCCACAATTCTGATACAAAATTGCTAAACTTAGATTCCATGTTTCGAAGTTAAGTAATGTATAATAACTTTTATCTAGAAACGGATGTAAACAAGTTTTTTCAAATCTTAATCTATGTTAATAGCAAAGACCTTAGTAATCACTAGTGGTCGCCCGCGGATTTGCTCGCACTATTTCAGGATAAAACAGTATATTATGACACTTCTAAAACCTCATACTATCTACATACCAAAAATCATGATGATCCATTTAGCCGTTTTAGCGTGATGGGTGTTTAAATAAATAGACAAAAATTCTAAAAATTGCTGAAACGTGTTCTGTTATGAATTTAAAGTTTACCGAAACGATTTTTTTTTCTAACATCTTCTATGTTCAGATTTATGACTCTCTTCTGCTTTATTATATGTATGTAGATATATATATATATATGATATGTGTAGATAGACAGATTACAAAGTGATACTTGTGGTAGTATTATTATATGTTCGGTGCTTGTGTGTATCATTATATACTTCAAACGTAGGTATGTAAATGATGTATAAATTTATATATTATATTTATACGTACTTACTTATATGCGAAGTGAAGGATGCCTAAACTAGAATGAATCTAGCTCTCAAAAAAGGTCGCCGAAACACGGGTCATTATGGACTTGACAACTGCCCGTTCAATTATTTTGTCTTAATTGTTATCCTATTTAAATTTGTACTTACTTATTTGATTTAATCTATACTAATATTATAAAGCTGAATAGTTTGTTTGTTTGTTTGAACGCGCTAATCTCAGGAACTACTGGTGCGAATTGAAAAATTATTTTTGTGTTGGATAGACCAGTTATCAAGGAAGGCTTTAGGCTATATAACATCACGCTGCAACTAATAGGAGCGAAGAAACAATAGAAAATATGGAAAAAACAGGGAAAATTATTCATCTTTGAGGGCTTCCGTTGCGTGCGCTGCGAAAAAGGTTCAAGATATCAAAAAAAAAAATATGAAAGATTAATGCCGAAAATAACTATTCCACGCGGACGAAGTCGCAGGCACAGCTAGTGTTAAATATATTGTATGTATGTATGGCCTACATTATTAGGTACTTATTTAGTCTTACTCTTTCCTGAGCCTGATTCGTAAAGTAGAAACGAATGTTTATGATATCCTTTTCTATTGATATGTTTATAACATACATTTAGGTATACATGTACCTACCTAATACACATATTGTAATATAAGTTACCTTAGCACGAAATTAGAAATCTATTTCTAAACTAACGGATGCCCGCGTTTTGGCTCGTATTGTTCCGAATTATGATTTGCCTATGTAACTCTCGGGACTCAACAAAAACCACGGTGATCCGTCGCTCGGTTTCGTTGCGACGTGAAAGCAAAAGGAACAAACTTTTGCTTCTATAATGAGAGTTTGATAGTGAAAGTTGGTATAATAGTACCACAGCTATGCAAAGTTAACTCGTTCTATGGGCATATTTTAATTAACAAGTAAGTATTTTGAGTAGGTAGTAAAATTAATACTGATAATGGCTACTTGGCCATATCTATTACTTACTAGTGGACGCCCGCGGCTTCGCTTGCGTTATTTCAGGATAAAAAGCAGCCTATGACACTCCTAAGACCTCATACCAAAAATTATGATGATCCGTTCAGCCGTTTTTGCGTGATGAGCGTTTAAATACACAAACAAACAAACAGAGACACAGATAAACAGACAAAATTTCTATAAATTGTTGGAACGTGTTCTGCTATCAATTCGAAGGATCTCCAAATATTTTTTTTTAATATCTTCAATGTTCTAACTTTCGACCATAGAGTAATATATTCTTTCGACCCTCTTCAGCTTTGTTTAGATTCTATTCTAGTATGTAAAACTTTTATAATCGAATTGAGCATTAAGTACATTATTTTTCTTGCCAACTTGTATTTGCGGAAAACATCGCCCTTTATTAAATCTCTAAATAAGAGGCCCTGTGTTCAGTATACATTTAGTGCTTCTATTTCTCAGTTGAAATTAATGCTCACCCTAATTTTTTTAATGTTACAGGAAACTCATATAATACACAAATTCGACAAGGACTTTTACGGTTCAAATTTGAAGATATCTCTGGTTGGATATTTAAGAGGAGAAAAGAACTTCAGCTCCCTGGACGACCTTATAGAAGCTATCAAACAAGATATAAAGAACGCTGAAGATAGCTTAGAATCTGACGAGTCTAAAAAAGTTAAGTCAGATGCGTATTTCACATCAACATGATGCCATGTTGTATGTAGAAATCATGGACTTACAAATATAACAGACAATACATACATAAATTTGACACAAGCGTTTGCTTAGTGTGGGGCTAGATGGCGCTGTGTGCAATGTCCCGAAATATTTATTTATTTTTATAAATATCAATCATATCTACATAAACCATCAAGCCTGATTATATTAAACTAGTGGGTGCTCGCGGCTTCGCTCGCATTAAGAAGTAATACTTGCATCCCCTATTTCACCCCTTTAAAAGTGACATTTCCAAAAATCCTTTCTTAGCGGATGGTTACGTCGCTACATCTACCCTGTATGCCAATTTTCCCAATCTGTCCAGTAGTTAGGGCTGTGCGTTGTTTAGTTTTATATGTTTAGATTACATATAGACAAAGACGGAACTAGCCGTTTTAGTGCCCGATGGAAAGTTGAGCTTCAAAATTCAGTTTCAAAAAACTGCTGTGAATTCTCACCCACAAAAATGTTCCCATGTTGTAGCTGAAATCAGCTTAGAATGCATTGTTTTCAATACATATATATGTATATGAATAGAGATGGCGCCTATGTAAGTTAATAGGTATAGGTATGTAGTAGTGTAAAGGGGCATAACATAGTTAATATATCTAGGAATTGTCTGTTATAATTATTGTATTTGTATGTCCATAACAGTTATGAAACTGAAAGAGAACGAATTTATGAACATATTTTATGGTGATGGTACACGTTATGAGCCAAGGATTGCTAATGTATGAATGCTAAGTAATTTAGATTCCATTCACAAATTATTTAATACTGTTTTATTACGACTTGATGTTTAAAATATTATTTGATCCTATTATACTAGACATTAATTTTTATATTGATTAAAAGTATTTGTATAGGTACTTGCCATGGTATATTTTCTATTGTAGAAGTGTGCTAGTATACAATAAGTATGTAATTCCATTTGTGATATTTTTGTATGTGGACATGCAATAAAGTTGTTATCATTATTATAGTCGGTGTATTATTTTATGGTCATAAATGAATCTGAGTCACAGAATAAATAATTCTGAGTGCAACCTAACTTAACAATATTTTGTAGCAAAATAGTAAAGGCCTCTTTATGTACTGTATGTTGTATTGAACCACACAAACATTTGTAAGTTGATTGCCCTTTATACAAGGTTTTAAAGAGAATTTTTGTCTATCGAGTTACTGTACTTGAAACTTAAAAGAAAAGCTTGAATGCTACAAATATAATTTACAGTTTCCTGATACATGCAAAACTGTTGTTAGTATGAACTATAGTTCTATCCGTGATAGACGATGGTTGTAGAAATGCTCTTCTGATCCAGTTTGGCTAGCATTTTCTAGTAACTAAGTATAGTTATTACATATTGGACTTTATTTCAATATCTTATTTATGTGGGCATGTCTTCCGTGGAAGGACCTGGGCGTCTATCACGATGTACCTATCTGCCCAAGAGAACTCCCCTAAAGAATTAATTCTACAGGGGAGTCATGACCTTCATTCATGAGGAAATATGACTCAAGAGAGAGATCCTATTTATGTTACATAAAAGGGTTACTAAAAAAAACACTCATACCCTTTGAAAAAGCCTTTATTTGTAATGCTTCACTGTATTCATGTTAACAAATTTGAAAAAACTTACTTCTTCATACAATCGGAAATAAAACACATTATCTTAAAATTAAGTAGGGCTCTCTCTCCAGGATCTTGAATTAATGTTGTTTTCTCCTAAACGAACATCCTGCAACAAAAATGTATGATTAGAAATATATTTTTTATTACTATGAATATACTCAGCAACAGAGTGGTTCATAACTGGACCAGGTTGCCAAAAGAGGTGGTCAGTCAAAACAAAACAACTTTAAGAACTGGCTTGATGACTGGTTACAGAAAACCAAAACATCTCTTGTTAAATTGTGATCATTGCACCAGTACTGTATAATTGTGAACTTCATGTGGACTATATAAAACAATTTTGACAGTGTGATATGGGCACATCAGCAATTTGCTGCTCACCCATTAATCAAATAAATAAATATGTAGGTATTGCATGTTTATGTACATTTATTTTATAAGCATGGCAATGCATTTTCAGCTAGAGGAGACTATAACAGACTGGGATTGGTGGAATAATAGTCTAGAATGGAAGTAGATATCCTACAAGTTGTCCAAACACTATAACTAGATATAAAAAAGTTTACCTATAGTAGATGTGGAAGTAGTGGGGTGGTATAACCTAACAATAATGAAGAAGCTTATTTTGAACAATAATTTATTATTAAACTTTTTATTGGAAAATGAGCGAAAATAATCACGACCGGCAGGATTCGAACCTGCGTATTTCGGATTAAAGTTTAATTTAAAACAACCATAGTGCAGGTTTAGCACTTAATAAAAATTAACTCATAATAATTTATTATGATAAATATCAGGGCATGAGGTTTTTGCTTGTTTATAATATTTTTTGACATATTAGTCTGTGGGAAATCCCCTATCAAGGATATAAGCCTCAGTTCATACCTATCAGCCTCAGTTTTTTCTTACAGGGCTCCTATCTAACTAACTAATCCAAGCAGTCCAATTATCTTCAGACTTAAGCTGTTATGTTTACCTCAGCATTTCACAATTATTGAGTTTAATTTTCCCATCAAATGTATTACTATGTCCCATCATCGAGGGATTTTAGGTAAGCATGGCACATTGAAATTAATTTAGTGAGATAAGGTAATTTTAGGAATTTTATGCTGTCACTCCCTAAACCTCTAATTAATGCTTGTCTGAGAATACAAATTGCAAGACATTTAACAATAACTCAGCAAACATGATAAAGATAGTTTCTATTATATCTTTGTATAACAATAAATATAAAATGTTGTGAAGGTCAGTAACACCTTATTTGAGTATTAATTCTAATACCAAGGCAAACAAGTCTGTAAGCATGCTCAAAATTGTCTTTTAATCCCATTGTAATTGTCTACACAGGCAAAAGCTACACTAAAATAAAATTGTATCACATGATGAATAGTGACACTATTTTGAGTCAATTAAATTAGCAACTTGGTAATCAGGCTTTGTTTCACATAGACCCGAAATATTGCAAAAATTGTGAAATCTCATGCAATAGAGTACACAATAAACTAGCATAATAATATAGTTAATGGAGAAAATTTATAAAACTTATAGAACATTCAATAAAAAGCAAATGAATTAGGAGTATTTCAGATACGAATTATTAGCTAACCAGCATGAGGTAAACAAAATGGTACTACATGAAATTTGATGACAACTTTTATCAATGATCTTATCTCAGATCAACAAAGTTCCAATGTGGGTAGTAAAGTGAAATAAAGCACAACATGTAATGGCTCGTACCTTCCGTTAATCTAGCACGTCCGCCGGTGGGCTGGCACAGGATCGTTGAGCATCCCGCGCATACGACCACCCTCTGAGCGTGACTGAATACGGTGGTGATTTTGTAGCAGCCGGGGCACTTTACATCCATGAAGTATGAGTTCGGATGCGGCACCAGCCTCTTCAACTTGTGTTTCCTCTTCTCCGACGCGGGGGAGGGGTGCAATAAGTCAATTGCGAGCTGAAATGTACGACACATTTAGGTTATAAAGCCACTGCGAAAATTACTAAGTTTCACCCGCACGGGCGGCATAATATTAAGCAGGATTGAAAAGAACATCATCAAATGGCACTTTAACATAGATTGTTTAACGTAAAGACTGAATTTATTGTCAAGAATTCGTTTGACATGTCAGAGACTGCCATGTGTATCGAATTGTTTAGGGTGATTTTCGGTTTCCCGCACAGGGAGTCTGACACTGAATTGGGTCGTAAAATTAGGGCTGAATGATCAGCAACACGGGAAATTATCACTGTAATAGAACACTGCGGGAATTAATTCTTCACGATTAAAAATACACACCGGCATGGTTACAGCTTTGATGCAGAACCGGAAAAGGAAAGATGGCCAATCCACCACAGACAAGACAAGGTTTATGTACCATAAACAACAAATGCTGCGTTCATAATATTCTTACTTTATTTTGTAAGTAATTGTCAGATATCCATTATGGATGTAATGTCATTGTCAATGTTACGTTGTCATTGTCAATGCCAAATGCCAATTCTAAATTCTAGCGAGTGGTGTTTCATCAAGAAGGCGTCTGTTTTTATTTAATTTTCAGCGTTTCCTGGATAATTCAAGATTCTGAAATCAGTGCTACCAAAGCTGCTTTACATATTTATCAAACCTACCATCCAAATTTGCCATGGCTGACGAGGATTTCGAGGCCGAGGATGGAGGAGCAGAATACGATGACATTGCTGAAGAAGACGATAACATCGAGGAGACAGAAGAACAAGAAGAAGATGGTTACAACGTGCAGTGCTTGCAGCCGGGACAGGCCGGTGGAGGCGTCGACAAGGCCAAGAGAATCACCACTAAGTATATGACCAAATATGAACGAGCGAGAGTACTAGGTGAGGTTATAAAATTTGAATAGGTTTTCTTATAGACATACCTGTGCTAGGTACGAGTATTCACTCGTTATCTTTACATACAGCAGTAAATATACCAGCACTCATAAGTGACTCAAATTAAACCTGACAGAACAGAAACATAGCAAATATTTTTTAATACTAAAATCTCTTTTTAGACTAAACTTTGTGAGGGAATGAAATATGAAATACATGTCTGAATTAGTTAAATTACTTCAATCCTAAAAAATAATGACTATATACACTGATATTTTTCATGATTATAACTTGATTAGCAAAACTTGCCTTCTCTAAGTATATATATTTATATCTAATACTAGAATTATATCTATTCCAGGAACCCGAGCTCTTCAGATAGCCATGTGTGCCCCTGTCATGGTAGAGCTAGAAGGAGAGACAGATCCACTTCAAATTGCCATGAAAGAGCTGAAGCATGGCAAGATACCCATCATCATACGGAGATACCTCCCAGACCATTCCTATGAGGATTGGAGCATTGATGAACTTATTATGATAGACCAGTAGTTAGACATGTTAGTTATAAGATTTATGATTATTTAATAATATGTAAAACATTTCAACAATCATTGAGCTAGGATTATACAGAGACACAATCTCAAACTAAAAAGCGCAGGAAAGTGTCCGAACACTAACATCGTCAGCGAGCGCAAACAAAAGACTTGTCTCTTTCACTCTTACATATTTTAAGAGTGTGCTAAAGAGATAGGTAATCCAAAAGTCTGCTCACCAAGTAGTATGGCCAGAGTTTTGGCTTGAACATTTTTTTCGAGTGTTTGTGACTCCGTATAATCCTAGCTCAATGAGTACAATACAATACAAACTACTTAACTACTACTAACTAATACTTGGTACTTACATCAATCAGTATAAGGTGGTATTCCATAGTCCCGTGCTAAGTCCCATAAATGGGCTTGTGTTTACAAATTAGAAAATATTTATTCTGGGTGTATCTGATGAGCACAGTACAGTGACATACTGGGTTTTAAATTACTAAACTTTATAATATGAATATCAAACAACATTTGTAATGGACAAACATTAATAGAACCAAGTTTTGATTCAGTTTCTTTAATTTGAGAAGCAGTAAAATAATATAGATACAAATGTAAACCATACATACAGCAATTATTAATTAATGCCAATATATTTTTTTAATGTAAATAGTAATTTTCTGAACTTAGTATTCTTGTAACAAGATCACAGATTTTTCTCAATCAGCTGTTATTAAAAGTAAATAATTAGGTTTAAGATAAATACATACAGATATTTTTAACTAAAGCTGTTTGTTTTATTTGATAACTACTTAGCAAATTGAATTGACTGGTCTGTTAGCTTAGTTAGTAGTGGTTCTGCCTTCTAATCTGGGGGTTGCGAGTTCGATTCCCGCGAGACACAAGTATTTATGATTTTTAAAATTTATAAATACTTGTGTTGAGTCTGGTCGTTTGTATGTATAATAAGTATGTATTTACAAAAGAAAAGTATGTACCTAAGTATTATATCCGTTATCTAGTACCCACGACACAAGCATTTGCTGAGTGTGGGGCTAGATGGCGCTGTGTGCAATGAATGTCCCGGAATATTTATTATATTTTATTGATTATTATTAATTAAATTTGTTTTAGCAGTAACCAGGTATATGAAACAATAATGTAAATGCATAAAAAAGTGGGTATTTTGTCAGATTGTCATAATTACTAAAAAAGCTTTGTATACCTAGAAAATATTTGCTAAAAAATAGGTAGCTGTTGTGGCATCAACATTAACCTAATTTTGTTTAGGAATACAGTATGGAGACAAATATTTTTAATTATTCTAAGCACATCAAGAGTCTGTCTCATCTGCTATCAACATTTGGCTTTGTTGTTTGCCAGTAGGTAATCACCTTTATCATAGAATTCACGAATTAAATGTGAACGGGCTGTAACTTGTTTACAGTGATCCTTCAAAGAGGATTGTTTTTTTTTTTATTCATAAGAAATAATAACAATAGACAATTTCCTTCTATACATGACTGTACCATTATATTCATAGTAGTTCTATTTGGAATAAAATCCGCGTTTCCAAATAGTTTGATCCGTCAGTATAACATATTGGAATTAAAAAATCCGACCAGTTCTACTATCGAACTACTGGTAGGACTAGTGACTAGATGGAATAAACCAAAAAATCCGCGTTTCCAAATAGTTCGATCCGTCAGTATAACTAATTGGAATAAAAACTTCCAAGTAGTTCGACAATCGAACTACTGGTAGGACTAGATGGAATAAACCGTATAGTTGACCAAGTCCCCATGATGGCTTAAAACATTATCATTTATCTTCTTTTAGTTGGTGGGTTTTCTACTTTGGCCTGATAGAGAGATATTCCACCGGGTATAGGTAAGCAAGTTCCCATGATGGCATATAAACTACGATCCTACCTATATCTTTCTTCCTTTAGTTGGTGGGTTTTCTACATTGGTCTGTTAGAGAGATATTCCACCGGGTATTAGTTGACCAAGTCCCCATGATGGCATATTTATTTATTTATTAAAACACGATCATTTATCTTCTTTTAGTTAATGGGTTTTCTCCTTTGGTCTGTTAGTTATTCCACCGGGTATAGGTAAGCGAACGCAAGTTCCCATGATGGCTTATAAATCACGATCCTATATCTTTCTTCTTTTAGTTGGTGGGATTTCTCCTTTGGTCTGTTAGAGAGATAATCCACCAGGTATAGTTGACCAAGTCCCCATGATGGCATATCGGCCACCTGTCCGCGTCACGCAGTTATTATGGTCCGAGGGCGGCCGCAAATAGACCAGTGCGAACTTGTGTGGGCATGGCTTGCGGACAGAGACATCATTATTTAGATACCTACCTCTGACTTTAATCCTTTGTCACCGAACATATAATAATACTTCTTTGTCTTGCCTGGCTGGTCCCATTATTTGTGTCTATTCACTGTCTTGCTCATCTTCTCTACCCCAACTACCAACTTTTGCTATTATTATCGTTTATTTTGGTTTACATCCTCTCGAGCTTTACGCTCGGTATTTTTAGGGCATCAGTGGGGCCGTAGCCAACACTGAGAGGCCCTTTACAATTAAATACTTAAGAATAAGTAACATATACAGAAAATGGATGTATGTGTGGCGACGCAAAGCGCCACCATGCGATTTGTTTCGTTACGTCGCGCCCGTCGTTACACGGGCCCGAGCACAATTATACTTCTCGAACCACCGAATAGAGGAACGGGGGGAGAGCGCGCGGTCGCGTGAATATAAGCACATCTCCGCGCCGCAGGAGTCAACGCGACACGTTCCTGTTGAGTCGTCGCGCTGCAGAGTCGTCGCGCTGCAATAGCCGCTCCCTCCCGTGAGGTTGCGTGCGCCGTTCGTCGTGCTGCTGCTCCCGAGCGGGAGGTCGACGCGCCTGCACCACCTCCAGGAACCACCGCCTGTCGTCCCGGCGCTATAGAAAAGCGTCGCAGCGACAGGCACATCGCCACATCGCCACATCACCTTCATCACGTCGAACAACGCCGACCGTTGCTGGTACGCCGCCGGACGGGCGACTCGACGTGATCTGCGAACTTCCCCGGGGTCAGTGTGCCCCGGAGCCCAGCCCCTCAAATGAGATTAATCTCGATGAGGTTCCTACCAGCTCCCCTCGGGGGTTGGAAGACGACCCGACGTTGCAGGAGTCAGTCAGTCTGCCGCCGCTTACGCACACAACACACGCCACGTGATCCGCGCCCTCCGCGCGGTCTCCCGCCCGCGCCTCGCAAAGTAGTGCCTGTAACTTCTGTACTATGTACAACTATGTATAAGGGAGCCTATCTCCGATTGTGACGATACCAAATAAACATTCAACATAAATCACACGGTGTTATCATTTCCGTCACCCGGGGCTCGTGCTCCCCATAATGGTGACCCGCGATACTTCGTACACGAAAATTCATAGTGCAGTTCAGTGTTCTGTCCAAATAAAAACCGCGAGTACAAACTGTTTATAAGCTCGCCAAGCACCCTGTCTGGGGACGCCTCACCAGCCGGTGCCCGCCGACAACACAACCAAACCCACTCGGTTTGGCCATCACGGCGTGGCGGCACCACGGCGTCACACTCACGAGCTCGCTCCGCCGTCCAGTAGCACGCGCTGCACGTGCGCATCATCAAACACAAACCAACAAGCACGGCGCGACGTGGCGACGTGGACAACGGCAGTCTGCAGTCCCTAGGCGGGACCATTATTTTCGGCAACATTCCACGAGGAGGTACCTATTGCAAGCAACCCGGTGAGCAAACTTCAATTACCTACGACAACACGAGTTTAAATATCGCAAGACGCTGCAAACAACGCGCCGCGTCGACGAGCATTGGGCATAGCGCGGCAAACATCAAACAAAGCACGCCGCGCCGCGCTCGAAAAACACGCGAAGTACCTACAAAGCGCGCCGCCGCGCTCAGCAACTAACTACGACTTACCTATTTTCAACCATGTTATAGCTATAAATTTCACATTAAACATTCTTTATTTTTAGGAACTTAAATTTATTCTTGTGTGCTAATATTTTTTTTGTATATATGTGTGTTGTCTATTTTATGTTGTGATCTTTTATTGCTTAGGAACTTAAATTTATTCTTGTGTGCTAATATTTTTTTTGTATATATGTGTGTTGTCTATTTTATGTTGTGACCTTTTATTGCATTGTGTTTTGACATTACGTATTGTGACCTAATAATGTGTACTTATACTTAATGTCCACTTACGGTAACCACCGATCGACTTGCGGTCATTGACCTTCGGGATTGTACGATTCCGGTTACAACTAATTTAATTTTCGGTTCGACTTCAGTGACCAGTGACAATCGAGTGACATACTTCCGGTCCTATCACTATTTGTTTACACTAGTTTAACTGCTCACTGACTCGTTTTCGGTATTCAACTAAACCTGTTTCGTCTTCAATAATGGCGACACCCGAGGAACAGATCAGGCTTCTGCAGGAACAGCTCCAGGTGCTACAGGCCAGCCAGCACAACAGGACAATGGCAGTTTCGGTTAAACTGCCCGCTTTCTGGGCCGACAAGCCCACCGTATGGTTCGGTCAAGTAGAAGCACAGTTCGAGTTAGCCGGAATAACACAGGACCGTACAAAATACAGTCATGCTGTATCAATGCTGGACTCGAGGACTGCCGGCGAAATAGCCGACATCATCGAGCATCCACCGGACACAGACCGATACTTACACTTAAAAACCGAGTTGATAAAGCGATTATCCGCCTCAAGCGAGGACCGCGTACGGCGTCTTCTAGGAGAAGAAGACATCGGAGACCGCAAACCATCACAGTTCCTGCGCCATCTACGCTCATTAGCCGGCGCTGATTTCAAGGGTGGAAACATCATTCGACAGCTGTGGTTGCGTCGCTTGCCAGGCAACGTGCAAGCCATCTTAGCGGCACAAGAGGATCTCCCTCTTGAAAAAGCCGCCGATATCGCCGACAAAATAGTGGAGGTAGCAACACCTGCGGTTAACGCCATCGCTACCACCTCAGCACTCTCACCCGAGCTTACGCAACTTACCCTGAGAATAGATCAACTAACCAAATGCGTAGAAATGCTCACAAACGATGCCAGGTCTCGTTCACGGTCACTTACAAGTCAAAACGACCACTCAAGGGCGAGTTCCAGATCACCATCATCATCACGATCATCATCCCTGTGCTGGTACCACCAAACCTACAAGAAAAAAGCGAGGAAATGCACAAGTCCTTGTACCTGGGTCGACAAAAAGCAGGGAAACGACCAAAGCAGTCAGTAGACGCGGCGACCGACTGCTGCAAATCCTGCCGCCGTTTATTTGTCTCAGATAAGACGACTATGCTGCGTTACCTAATTGACACTGGTAGCGACCTTTGCTGCTATCCCAAACGTTTAGTCAAGGGTCGCACCAACACATCTACGGGATACAAACTAGCCGCAGCTAACGGTAGCACCATCAACACATATGGCAGCATTTCACTTCGCCTCAACCTAGGTTTACGTCGCGACTTCCAATGGAACTTCACTATCGCCGACGTAGACACACCGATAATAGGCTCAGATTTCCTGAGTTTCTATAACCTGCTGCCCGATCTCCGTCGTAAACGTCTTATTGACGGAAATACAAGTCTGACCACACCGGCTTCAATCGCTCATGTCAACCAAGTTAGCGTTAGAGCCATATCCGTAAACGATTCCTCACCTTACTCCAAACTTCTTCTGGAATTCCCAGATCTGACACGCCCCCCAGGACTTCCAAGACAGGTGAAACACACAACAGTTCACCATATTGTTACTACCGAGGGTCCACCAGTTGCATGCCGTCCACGCCGCCTTGCACCGCAGAAGCTGGAAGCAGCCAAAAAGGAGTTCGACGACATGGTACATTGTGGTACAGCCACACCTTCCGATAGTCCTTGGGCCTCTCCCCTTCACATGGCGAAAAAGGGTGAGCTAGGATGGCGTCCATGCGGCGATTATCGCGCTCTAAACGCGAGAACCATACCAGACCGTTACCCCGTTAGGCACATAGCTGATTTCTCCAACAACATTGCTGGTTGCACCGTATTCAGCACTATCGATCTAGTAAAAGCTTACCAGCAGATTCCTGTCAACGCCACCGACATTTGCAAGACCGCCATCACCACGCCATTTGGCCTTTTTGAGTTTCCCTTTATGACCTTCGGTTTACGTAATGCAGGGCAAACGTTCCAACGTTTCATGGACGAGGTCGTAAGGGGGCTGAGTTTTTGCTACCCGTACGTTGACGACATTTTGGTTTTCTCACGTTCGGAATCTGAACACCTGGAGCACCTGCAAATTCTATTCCAGCGACTCAACACATTTGGAGTCGTTGTCAACCCTTCCAAATGCGTTTTTGGTGCCAAAGAAGTGATCTTCCTTGGTTACCGCATAAACAAAGACGGGACGCAACCACCTCCCGAAAGGATTGAGGCTCTTCAAAGCTATCCATTGCCAAAAACAACCCAAGGGCTTCGCAGATTCCTAGGTATGATAAACTTTTATCGCCGGTTTCTCCCTAAGGCTGCTGAACTCCAAGCGCCACTCAACAATTTACTAGCTTCTTTAAAGCTCAAAGGGACACAACCAGTACCTTGGACGCCCGAACTCGAACTAGCATTCCAAAGGTGCAGGGATAGCCTCGCTAGTGCTACTCTCCTTGCCCACCCAGTGAGTCACGCCGAGTTAGGACTTTTCACAGACGCCTCCTCGGTGCACGTCGGGTCTTGCCTTCAACAAAAAGTAGGCAACGTTTGGCAACCACTAGCCTTTTTCAGCAAGAAGCTAACAAGCAAACAAGCGCAGTGGCCGGCATACTACAGAGAGCTTCTTGGTGTATACGAAAGTATACAACACTTTCGCCACCTGCTCGAGGTTCAACACGCCACTATTTACACAGACCATAAACCACTCATTTATGCCTTTACCCAACGCCGCGACAAGCTTCCACCTGTTCAACTCAACCAGCTATCCTTCATATCCCAGTTTACGACTGACGTAGTGCACGTTAAGGGAGAGGATAATGTAGTCGCTGACACGATGTCAAGGATCGAAGCCATCACCTTAGAAGAGAGTTTCGTTACGTTGGCAGATGAACAAGCCACAGATGACGAGCTCCAGGAGGCTCTTACAAATTCTTCCCTAAAATTGGAAAAGGTTTGTATTCCTGGATCTAACATAACCATCTACTGCGACACGTCAACGGGGAAGCAACGACCATTTGTAACACCTTCATTCCGGCGTAGTTATTTCAACAAAGTCCATAATCTCAGCCACCCTGGCGTGCGAGCCACTGCACGCATGGTGGCTGAGCGTTTTGTGTGGCCATCCATGAACAAAGATTGTCGTAAATGGGCACGTGAGTGCACTTCATGTCAACGGAGCAAGGTGTCAAGGCACACTATAACGCCACTTGGACATTTTACTACTCCGACCAAACGCTTCCGCCACGTCCACTTGGACATCATAGGGCCTATGCCTTCCAGTAAAGGCTTTCAATATTGCCTGACAGCCGTAGACCGTTACACGCGATGGCCAGAGGTATGGCCCATGGTCGGCATCACAGCGGAAGAAGTGGCCGAAACATTCACAACTGGATGGATTTCACGTT
Organism: Macaria liturata; assembly: GCA_964023185.1. Taxonomy (NCBI): domain Eukaryota; kingdom Metazoa; phylum Arthropoda; class Insecta; order Lepidoptera; family Geometridae; genus Macaria; species Macaria liturata. Next base: position 10,924,057 of record OZ026828.1, read on the forward strand.
TTGGCGTCCCATCCATTGTAACTACAGATCAAGGCCGACAGTTTGAATCCGCATTATTTAATGCTCTTTTAAAGCAGTATTCAGCGATTCGCACGCGCACCACCAGCTATCATCCGTGCGCCAACGGCATGGTAGAAAGATTACATCGCCAACTAAAAGCAGCGCTCATGTGCCATGGAGGCACTTGGTGTACTGCTTTACCACTCGTACTTCTTGGCATGCGAGCAGCTTTAAAAGAAGATCTACAAGCATCAGTCGCTGAACTTGTTTACGGTGAACCCTTGAGACTACCCGGGGAATTCTTGAGTCCTTCATCCAACAACGAATGCCTGGAAGACGTCCACAACTTTGCGTCACAGCTACGAATGCACATGGCAAACTTAAAACCTGTTGCAGGATCACGTCACACCCAACGCCAACCATTCGTGTTTAAGGACCTACAAACATGCACACACGTGTTCCTCCGGGATGACTCAGTAAAGCCGTCACTGAAACCACCTTACACGGGGCCCCATCCGGTAACAAAAAGGAATGACAAAACCATATGTATTACCGTGGGAAACAGAGACACCCAAGTAAGTCTCGACCGTGTGAAGCCGGCATTTATCGAAGAAGTAGACGACGACATAATGCTCTCATCACCCGCACAAGCAACAGCAACACCATCACCAATTCACTCATCTACACCCGCCCAACCTGCACCCCCATCGCCTGCACCGGTCGTCACTCGCACTGGTCGCAGATTCCGGGACATCCTCGATCTGTAAATTTAAATCTAACATCACAATTTCTTTTCGCATTCCACTTAACGTCACTCGATCGTCATGGGGTTACCTTATGGCATCATTGAGCCGTAATGAGATCTTATTTTGTAAGTAAATAATTTGCGTCATCATCGATGCTACTCTAGCTATTAAGACAACTTTAACGTACCTAATAATTTGGGGCACTTTTCTCCGTGGGTGGGTGGTGTGGCGACGCAAAGCGCCACCATGCGATTTGTTTCGTTACGTCGCGCCCGTCGTTACACGGGCCCGAGCACAATTATACTTCTCGAACCACCGAATAGAGGAACGGGGGGAGAGCGCGCGGTCGCGTGAATATAAGCACATCTCCGCGCCGCAGGAGTCAGTCAGTCTGCCGCCGCTTACGCACACAACACACGCCACGTGATCCGCGCCCTCCGCGCGGTCTCCCGCCCGCGCCTCGCAAAGTAGTGCCTGTAACTTCTGTACTATGTACAACTATGTATAAGGGAGCCTATCTCCGATTGTGACGATACCAAATAAACATTCAACATAAATCACACGGTGTTATCATTTCCGTCACCCGGGGCTCGTGCTCCCCATATATGTATATAAATGTATTTCTATTGCAGACATGGTACACGTTTAGGCTATTTTGTTGCGCTGTTAATTGTTCAATGTAACTTGTCTATTGCATGAGGTCCGCCACCCGCTAAAATACGCCTCATTCATAAACGGTGCAGCGGGTGATGTCTTGCCACTCACTAAATGGGCCCTCCACAAAAGGCAGCCTAAGAAGGCGCCGGAAAGGCAACATTGGTGTAAGTGGCTTAGGGTGTCGAGAGGTGTGCTGCGCGTTCTCTAAGCTCTTCCACCCTGGAGCTTAGGTACTTAGCTCTTGCGTCTTTTACTCCAGGGGGTCTCATTTAGCCCCCAGGGAATCGGGGTCCGCGGTGACGCCACTCACCGACGACTCGCCATAGCGTCGCCCCTGCGGTTTTGAATTTTTGCTGTTATTATTATTAATCGTGGTCACGCAGATTCTTTGTCGTTATTAGGCGTCTATTAGGTTAGATGTCTTTGGTGTAAGTACATACCTCACTATCCGATGGTTTGAATTTATTGCTGCTTCTGAAGAAATGGCTTGCCAATGTGCCAATAGAGGTATATATTGGCTGGCAGATGTATTAACCACTATAGAATGTCTCTAGATTAGTTAAACACAAAACTGTTGGCTAAATACCTGTTACTAACATCGGTGACACTGTTGACCACCAAGATGTAACTAGCAGCAGGTATATTTGGCTTATCACTTTACCATGACATTACCAATGTGAAAGAGTTTGGAGGATTACTTATTTGTTATACGATAACTGTCGATGTAAAAAGAGACATTGCATTTTGTTTTTAACACGAAATAGGCTTACGTTTGACTATAGCCTGCCTGATGTTAAGCAGCACTATAGTCTAAGATGTAGCACGCTTGCCTAGAAGAAACCTATTTGTGCGCTTCCGTGAGTCTAAGGACACTAGAGTTAGCCAGTCTCATACGGTAAGAGGATCAAAAAACTTCAAAAGTAATAGTCTAAATAAGTAGTTTACAAACTCGTACATATATTTCTTATAATTTATTCGTTTCTAGACCTATCCTACACTGTTCTACGGGTACCGACTCGTTAATAAATCTGCACCTAATAATTTTCAGTAATGATCTTCCTATACAAAGTTACTATGTAGGATGTAATATATCTATCTATACACATAATAAAGCTGAAGAGGGTCGACAGTCTGAATATTGAAGATATTTAACAAAAATGTTTGGAGATACATAATTGAAATTTTGTCTGTTTATCTTTGTCTCTGTTTATTTAAACGCTCATAACGCAAATACGGCTGAATAGATCATTATGATCATGGTTGAATATTCAAAGCCAAAAATACATAAAACTGAAGTTGTTGCTACATAATTATGCACAAAACTACTTAAGTATCTACTTTAATCTCTGTGATCAAGTGTGGGAGAAGCTAATTAAAATTACATGAAATTTTGTAAAGTCATTGCTTAAAACTTGTTGAAGTAAGCACCTACTAAAGCCTCTTTTCTAAAGTTTTACGTTAGTTAGCCCTGTATAGTGTGAGAAGCTTCGAAAAAACAAATACTTACCTATGTACCTATACCTTCACCATCAATCATGCATGATTCATTCACGTTTTTAAACTGTCTGATCAATGGAGTTTCTGAAAGTTGGCAAATAGTGTGATAGTTTATTAGTAGGAACTTGTGTCATGGTTTTTCCGGTCGAGATTTCTGCGCGGGAGTGCTGTGGTCTTGCACGGGCCATTATTATTAGGTGGCTTTTGGAATAAAAATTATCTAGCTCCAAAATATTATTAGTTAGGGGAAACTTATTTTTTTTAATAAAGGGTGTAATGATTTCTTAGGAACATCTAGATTTTAAAAGTAGCGCTGGCCGTCTAAGAATGAAATGGCTAGACGACATCAAGAAATGGACGAATCTATAAGCTACCCGCGCCTGAAAGAAGCAGCATGGAATCGCAAGTTTTACCAACTGACCTCCCAACTTCAATACGAAGATTACACCCGATGATGATTATGTTCTAGGTTTTAGGTAGACTAGGCTAGGTAGATAGATACTTACAATGGGGTAGGTGGCTCAGGCATATTAATAAGACCTATACAAGTTGGTAACTGCTGATCTGAATAACTATATTGTGAGATAGTCTAATGGATTATTGTCCTTACTTAATAATAAGTTTGCTGGAGACTGTGTACCTATGCTTCAGACACGAGAGTCTTTACTAATAAACTAATTCAGGATATGAACTACCATATAGGTAAGTTATAGCAAAAAAGTAGGCACAAGTAAGAAATTGTAGAAAAAAGCTTAATGTCTGTTGAGATAACAGCGATCATTGTTGGTTGGGCAGTGTGGTGTGATGTTGGTTCTCTCCAGCTGTGTCAGCGCGCCGACGTAGAGGCCGTGGGCAGTTGGCAGCGACACCGCGCTGAAGCTCGGGCGAGCGGCGCAGGCGCGGCGTCAGTACCCCTCCGACCAGCGATGCTGCGCTGTCTCCGGAAATAGAGTACGTCCGCCGTCCCCGCGTGCAGTGTCGCCGACTGGCCGCCTGCAGCTCGAAGCCGACAAGTCGCGGTTATTCTTAGCCCCCGAAACCCACCGCGAGCGTTCACGAACGAACCGCGACTTGACGGCTTCGGAGTCGACGCGAGTTGCATTCCCGCGGGAATGCAGCTCGGGCCGAGCGCGCGTGTCACGGGTGGTCCAGTGTAGATGTGTGCGTCGTCCCTAGATCCGTGGTGTGAGAGTGAGTGCAAATGACCGATAGCCCGGCGAGGCGGGCAACTTGAGCAACATGTGGAGCAGAGGAGTGTCGCTGTGGCGCTGCGTGTTGTGCACGGCGCTGCTGGCGGCGGCGCTGGGAGCCGTGGCCCGAGGTGAGTCGACCGCGCCAGCGCCCGCGCCGTGTCTGCGTCACTACGCGGGCTATTTTCGTCGTAACTTGCGCTGAAATTATGTAAAAAGCTCGCGTATGTGCTCTATTTTTGGCAGTAACCTTAGGTGAAGTTTTGTATGACAAAAGTGATCTAGTGACCCACATGGCGGTCTCTGCCAGCCACAGAGACCTGCGTCCAGAGACGTGCTCCGGACGCCAGGCGCAAGACGCCTCGGTTCCTCGCAATGCTAGATAGGTACGTAAATAGAAATACAGGGATTTGTCGTTTGCCGTCGCCATCTTGTGAAAAACGATAGGATCGCCGTGACGACAATAATATAAAATTGTGAAAAGAAAGTAGGTCACATCATAATTCTCATACACTATGCTCATTAATCACTCGACAAAAGTAGGTCTAATCATGTCTGGTAGGTATGTCTAGAGAGTCTTATCACTAACACTTTCATATTTTCTTCTAACTAAACTTTTCCGTCCAATTTCTATCTCACTACCCTCTACAACAGAATTTTCTGGCAATCCTAATAATCCACACTCTCTTCTCAACATTACAATAGTTACGATAGAACAGAAAAACTAGGTAATACGTTAACCAAAGTAGTTTCTAAAAGCTCGACCATTTAGAAGCCGATACCATTTGTATTGTTGCCAAATCGACCAAACGTTCCCCTTAGAACTGTTATTTTGTACAAACACGTCTTTGCCCAATAAATCCATGGTTTAATGTACTATGCAAGTGTATGAAAGGTGAATGTGACAGGTAGAAAATAAACAAATCAAGCATAACACATGCAGACGCCATTTCCCCGTGGAAACTGAACCTCGAGAAACGTCATGCATCAAGGCCAAACCAACTGAAGGTTGGACAGAAATACTGCAACTTGTGATAAATACGAACTAGTCACTTTACGCTACATTTTCACTAGACATTTAGAAGTAGAGTACGATTAACTATATTCAAGAAATTTACTTTCTACGAAAACCTTTTTTGACAGAAATCGCCAAGTAGGTAAAGATTTCCGCCAAGAATTTGCTTGTATTTTTGGTATGCAATACCTACTTTCTATATTTGATAATCTATTACTAAAGGTAAAAATATATAAAATATTGAAATCCTTAAATGGGCTTAATTAAATTCCTTGTAGCTATAAAAATCAAATTAAATAAAGCTAATAAGAATCAGAATGAAACATAAACCCATGAAAACTTGTAGAGATGAAAGATAAAATACATTCCCAATATTTTTTATAAATCTCTATTAGATCCTTTGAATAGATAATAACATAATGTAAGAAAAATACTAAACGCGCAATTTTATTTTATTTTTAAATTGAATTTAACTTCTTACTTTCTTTACGAAAGCATCTTGTACCTACATACTACTGGGTAGTGAATTTTAGTTTTTGCAGTTTAAGTTGTCGAACCAGACAAGTACCTTACAAAGTCCATCAATTTTAAATTATCGTTAAATTTTTATTTTGATTTGTTCCCTTTTTAAATTAAACGAGTGATAGGTAGCAAGAAATAGACACGCGATTAATGGAAAACACCACTCTATCCCATTCCAAAACTTAAGATTTTAATTTAAATTTTTGTGAGAAGTTTCTCACATTTATAGATAATTAAAAAACATAAACAGCGGTATTATATAATTGTTCTTCTTTATTTTTTAATCAATTTATAATAGATGTGTGATTTATACCTACAAGATAAATCAAAACTTTATTGCAAAAAAATATTTTTAAATCCAGGGAAATATTAGGACTTAAACTAGTGCCATGAGGGGTGTACATAAAAGTAAAGGAATGTAAGTGAGAGTGTCATGTCTTGTCTTTTAACAAAAAATAATTTCTACGTTTCCAGGTGACGATGAAGTACCTTCAGAATCACAATGCCGTCCATATATCGAAAAAGCTCTGAAGGAGCTCGAATCGGGGGATGTCACAGGTTAGTACTTAATTAGTATCTTTTTAGATTCAGTGAGTTCAGAAAAATATACTTACATAGATGTACTTATGTAGATTAAATAGTCTCAACGAAAAGACATGTGTGAATTCTAGGGAGATTATTTGATAATCGTGGTGGAAAAACTCATAATTAGTTAGGTACTTACATAATGAAATTAAAAAAAACGCGTATAACCACAGTGATAAAGGCTTACATAACCCTTTAGTATGTATTTTTTTATTGAAATTGTAAAGTGTAACATGTTTATGCTCGTCAGGCAAGACGTTTAAGATCACGTGGATGAGATGGAAGTAATTATCATAAATAATCATGACCACTCTCAAGACAATTTAAATGAGGACAATATAAATAATATCAACACAGGCGCTTAAACCGTCGTCACACTCGTAAACATTTTCAAATAGCCAAGTCAATACTGAGACAGTTACATAAACAATTAATCATCCCGAATCTAGTTCAAACATCCGAATTTGATGGAAGGCTGGTGGGTTGGATGTAAAAATAACATTTTATTGTGTTTAAATCTCGTTTTCTCACGCAACGAGAAATGTTTCCGTTTCAAATAAACGGCTCTGTGAAGACCGCCATTAAAATTTAACTTCACCAGCGTAACGGCATCGGATTGACATGGACTTACCGGCGAGTCTAAATCTATTTTAAATTAGCCACCCAGAGACTGTACACGTCACGTATTTATTACTATGCTAAATAATAGACATCAGCAGGCCATCGAATCTGTTTGGTCTTGGACGCGATCACAGATGCCCTAATAATGTAATTTACGATTTGAGGAGCGTTGATCTCGGCCTATTTACTAAGCGACTTTTAGACTTTAGCTTTATAGAGTCTAGCCAATTCTCTGTTGTTGCATTACGTACATCAATTCTCTCAATTCATACCGTTCCACACAACTAACCGAGATGAAATATTCAGGTTGCAACGACATGAATCATAGACCAAGGAATTGGTATATTGGGCAAACGCAAAACATCATTTCAAACATTGTAAGCACTGCATCAAGATCTAATAAAATCAGAAATAGAAAATAGAAATGTAGTGCGGACTGCATGTAGCGCTAAAATTCTCTCAGACAAAGCACACGACGGGCACTTGAATGAAATCAAAGACATCTGTGATAACGGTGTCCTAGAAATGTTGGTCGTCTAAAATTAACACACGATATTTATAATCCTACCGCACTGATGAGAAAGTGTGAAAGACGCGACTCATCTTGGACTCAGCTGGATTTCGCTGAATTATTTATTGCGTATAATAATCAAAGACGTCTCGTACCTAGTTAGAGTTGAGATTTGAGAGCGGTGGTGAATCATCTTTTTAGTATTTAGACGTGACTTACAGCTGGTTATTTAGTTTCCATCTCATCTAAACTTTACAGAATAAATAATAATAATAATAATAATAAAATAGACAACTACTTAATTCATAAAATGTTATGTTTATGTTTATTTGATACTATACTATCCTAACCTAACTAGTACCAAGTTAAAGTATTTTATTATAGCTACTAGATATAATTACATTATTTTTGTATATATATTCCAGATTCCACAGAAAAAAACGATAGTAGTGAAGTAAGTGCACACGACGAAACGAAAGAGGATTCAGCAGAAGATGGAGGCGAAGCGACGGAATCTGGCGACAGTAAAGAGGATGACGCTCCATCAGTAGAAGTAGCAGATGAACCGTATATACCTCACGCGTCAGTTGAAGAACTAGAGGTCGCTGACGATAACGACTCGAAGGAAGCTGACCAAGATGCAGATAGCGCTGAAAAGGATGATGGCAGCAAAGAAAATGACGGAGACAGCCAACAAGACGGTGGCGACAGCAAAGAAGATGCAGCATCCGCTGAAGAACAAACAGCCGACCAAGGTAATTGTTGAATATATTAAATTTTATGTTAGTTGGTATACGTTATACGAATTTTACAAGTTGACACTGTACTAACATAAAAATATCCAACTAGTATTTTTGTTTAAATCAGTATTCAAGATTCATATATTTAGCAAAAGCTAAACTAAAAATAATTAAGCTAATCACAGCTAAGACATGTACCCATATCTATAGGGTGACAGATTAAATCTATAAAGATTTAATTAATAAAATCCTTTAATTTTATTTTACGTATAAAGAGACCAGATTATGTGAACATTAACAACTACTAAAATGGGTAGTAGGGTAATATTTTAAGTACTCGAAGTGCCCATTAAAAAAAATGGTAGGAAATGTGTATTGATCGTCGTTATAGAAACCGGGAGATAATAAAATAAATATTAAAAATAAGCCTTTTTATTCATAAGACCTTATAAAACGTATATAACATTATTTGACTACTTTAAAACTAATTAAGATTAGATTTTAGAAACCGGGGTATAGTTATATAAATAAACCAGTTACCATGTCCAAAGTTAATATAAACTCAAAACATTTTTTACTTTCTACATTAAATTTTCAGACAGTGCGGAAGAACAAACAGAAACAGAAGAAGCTATCACCGAGGGCAGTGATGACTCTAAAGAAGACGGAGACGATAGTAAGGAGGAAGAGGCTACTCAAGGTGATGATGACGACAGCAAAGAGGTAGATGATAACAAATCAGAAGAAGCAGCTGACGCTTCAGACGAAGACAAAGATGCCTCCGATGAAACTAAAGATGAAGAAACAAAAGAGGACGACGATGGATCTCAAGAAAAGGCTGATGAATCTCAGGAAGACAAAGATAGCAAGCAAGACGATTCACAAGAAGCAACTGATGCAGACTCTAAGGAGGAAGTAGAAGACCAATCTACTGAAGATGCTGCTGAATCAGGTGAAGAGAAAGAAGAACCCACTGATAAAGATGAGTCGCAAGAAACTTCGGAAGCTGACGACAAAGATGAATCCGGTGAAGACAAAGACAAGTCTGCAGAGGAACAAGCAGAGTCTGATGAAGACAAAAAAGAATCTGAAGAAGATACAAAACAATCAGAAGAAGACGAAAGCGCTGACGAAGAGAAAGACAAATCTGATGAACAAGGAGAATCAGAATCTGCTGAACAGGCTGATGAAGCTGAAGGAGAGGTAGAAGAGAAGTCAGAAGAAGAAGTTTCGGAAACGGAAAGCAAAGAAGAAGGTGTAACCGAAGAAGCCGAATCTGATGCTTCAGAAGAAGCTACAGATGAAGCTTCTGAAGATGGTGACGAGGGAGCTCCTGAGGAAGACTTATTGCTGGTTAGTTTTTTTTGTCATATATGTATATTAAATTATGTTAAATAGAATAGAGTTATCCGACCTTTTGCTTCCTATTACATAAAAAAACAGACAATATAATATCAAAACAAATATCAATTTTAGAAATCAGTTTTGTAATCAAATTCAATATATTATTTTTATTAACTAAAAAAATAAAATATATACTTACATGCACATACAAGGTACATATTAATACAAAAATAACCTTAGTAATACCTAAACGACATGGAATTAACAATGTTATTCGGTTTTTTTACATACCATTTATATCAAATTAAACTATTAATTTCAGGAACTTGAAATCCCCGAGAACCTAAGATCTCGCGACCACATCGCTCAGATTCTGCGATTGGACGAAGAGGCGAGCGAAGCTGAACTTACCGTGGAGAGATCAGCAGACATCATCCTCAGGGACTTGAAGAGAACTTACGAGAACTCCATCAAACCTTTGGAAGGTCTCTACAAGTACAGAGACCTGAGCAACAGACATTTCGGTGACCCAGAAATATTCTCCAAACCGTTAGTGTTGTTCATGGGACCCTGGAGCGGTGGCAAATCTAGCATCCTCAACTACTTGACTGGGCTTGAATTCACACAATGGTCTCTAAGAACAGGTAATTTCTTATTATCATCTTTGACATCTTTTTATTAAGTTCTCGACCTGTTAATGTAAAATGTGCTTGTATTCATTGTCTGTACGTTCAGTTACGTATTTAACGACTATAATATATTTTTATAATCAAACAGCATGCGAAATGTTTCTAATACTTAATCCTATTTGAAACAATTCGTTGCCATGGTAGGTATACGTCAATTTTTACCAAATCTACAACGAATTCAGATACCCTAAACTAGAACAATAATAGGTACATGAAAAAAGGTGAATTACCCAGTTACATCGATGGTTTTATCTAAATTTACTTAAAAATCTCACAATAATAATTGACTCTATAATTTATGACGTAATTTTTGTAATATCAAAGCACGTACAATAGGTACAAAAAGACATTAAAATATAATAAAGGTTTTTTCTATAATTGTTTGTGCCATTTCTTCTAGGTGCCGAGCCGTCACCCGCGTACTTCAACATCCTGATGCACGGTGAGGAGCCCCAAGTTCTAGACGGCACCCAGCTGGCCGCTGACTGGACCTTCTCTGGCCTGCAGAAGTTCGGGCAGGGCTTGGAGGAGCGTCTCAGAGGCCTCAGATATCCCAGCAAGATTCTAGAGAAGGTGAGCTAAGTTGATAGACTAAGGAGTAACATGCTTTCAGTAATCTTCAAGATTTTTCCTGTGTTGGGTTCACGTACCAAGGACCTTTTTCAAAATTACAAGCATCATACTAGAATATTTAGAGTTATATGGTATTGCGTACATTTTATATGAGATTGAGAATAAATAATTCTGAATTTTGATATAATACTGCTTATAATTAAATACCAAATTAATCACAACTTATTATTTTTAAAAAATAGTAGAAAAAATAAAAAAATAGTTCACAGAGAAATAGTATGATAAACAGAATTCGGAATATTTGCTATCTACCTATATATGCAAGTGCAGTACAGACTACTTAGTGCAGACAGACACAACAGTATTCATCTATAACTTACTTGCCAACTTTTTACTTCGGTTTCCAGGTGAACATAGTAGAGATCCCCGGCATCCTCGAGGTCCGCAAGCAAGTGTCCCGTGTGTTCCCCTTCAACGACGCGTGCCAGTGGTTCATCGACCGAGCTGACATCATCTTCCTGGTCTACGACCCCTCCAAACTGGACGTGGGGCCCGAGACCGAGGCCATCCTCGACCAACTCAAGGGCAGGGAGAGTCAGGTACATATCACATATATATTTTTTTGTAGGAAAAGATGTTTCCTGTTAGCCGTGTTACAAATTTATGGGGTGGCAGTCTATCTACGTCTGGATATTGTTGTTGTTGATGCAATGTTCCAAAAACCATGCCAGTGGTTGAAACTAGGCAAAATCAGAATTATTACAAAGCCTCTATAGATACAAGAAACACAAGAAACGCAATAAGACAAGGGGTCGCATATGAAAACAGCTTGCCTGATGCATTGACTCAGTCAATTTAGTCTGTATTGGAGTTTAAATTGGTTTAGAATTGATAGAAACAACAGTTGTTGCTTTTGTAACGAGACCTATCTACCTAGACTACGAACACAGAAATCTAAATCTGTTTATTTAGATTTCTGTGACTACGCACAAAAGCTCATCCTTGTAACTCCAAACTCTTAAAATTCTAACTGCACACTTTTTCAATGATTAAAAACATAACACTTCTTGCGAGTCCTAATCATGGCAAAAACAATTACACATTTATTTTTATTTATTTATTTATGCTGTACACAATACAATCTAACAATTTTAGAACTTATCTAAAAAAATTGAGATGTGTGACCCCATTGCTAGGAAGATTAGGGCATAGCACTTTTTTTACAAAATCTACTCTTAAACACTATTTTTCTTATACTAATTTACATTGCTAAATTCTTAACTAATTAGGTAGGTATATCCTTCAAAAATAAGTATTATAAAAACGTCTCGACACAGGTACTGAAAACTAATATAATGGTGCCAAAAATATAATATATGTAGTACTATCTAAAATAATCCATTCAACTGGCAGTGTAATCTCTACTTAGCGAGAAAAATAGATTTGTTCCATCTTGTCCTACCAGTAGTTCGATTGTCGAACTGCTTGGATATTTTTATTCCAATTTGTTATACTGACGGGTTGAACTATTTGGGAACGCGGATTTTGTGCCTTTATTCCATCTAGTATAAAATTTCCTCCCAGACCCGCATCGTGCTCAACAAGGCCGACACCGTGAAGCCCGAGGAGCTGATGCGCGTCCAAAGCGCTTTGATCTGGAACATCTCTCCGCTGATGAGCTCCGCGCAGCCCCCCGTCATGTACACGGTGTCTCTGTGGTCGATGCCGTTCGAGGCGGGCGCGCCGGTCCGCCTGCTGCAGGCCCAGGAGCGCGAGCTGCTGAGAGACCTGCGCCATGCCGTCGACAAGCGCATTGAGAACAAGATTGCGAGCGCTAGGAGATTCGCTGTGAGTACCTACGTTTTTACTTTACTGACCGTCTTTACCATAAGTAAAACAAAAAATAGCATTCAACAAGCCTCGATGTAGAAGTTAGAAATTAATCGTCTCTCACCTGATAAAAATAATGAAAAGGGTCAATAAGTATGTCACAGGTATTTTACTACGAGTACCTTACTACGATATGGTTGAAATTGGGTAACTACTTTATTTTATTCTTAATTCATGGACATTTTTTAAATGCATTTCAAAATCACTGAGCAAGTGTGAAATTGAAATCTAAGTAAGTTACTCCATAGATACATAAAATAGTGATGGAAAAAACATTAAAAACATAGTCGTGTAGTATGGGGTGCGTTGATAGTCTTTTGACTTGGTAATCTTTCGGGTGCGTTGATAGTTAGGTAGGTATTCTGACTTCTGATATACTTACTTTAAACAGTTTGCTTACTTCTAATATCCGTCTTCAGGTCCGCGTCCGCAACCACGCCAAGATGGTGGACTGCTACCTAACCACGTACTACAACCACAAGACCATATTCGGCAACAGGAAGCTCATCGCAGACGCCATTATCGAGAACCCGCAGAGCTACCACATCTACGAGGGACTCAGCACGCTTACTAACATTTCCAGGTGAGTACAATAGATGTAAACTATTGAAAGAAAATTATAATTTTTAAACAGTTGCGTCAAAATGCAACTGTTTAATTGGAACAATCAGTGGATTGGTTCAATCAATCAAAGGATTGTCGCTTCAGCTATGAAAGGAAATGTTAATTACAAACGGAAGTTTAATATTCCAGGTAAGCTAGTTGGGCCGGGCTCAGTATTAAAACTACCTTTAGCAAGAATTCAAATTAAATGTATGGCTGGAGTGTCCTGTCTGTGAATGATGGAGCTATCCATTTGATTGAATTTTTATAACTGTTCAATACAGCCAAAAATTAAATAATAATAGAGAATATGGAGTGGCTTTCTCGAGTGGAGTAAGAGATCTTAGTCTCTGGGAGTCATCAAGATTCTACCAAACTTCATTTTAATAACATTTCGCCGTGTCTCCAGGTACGACCTGCCAGACCCGGAGACGTACCGCGACTTCTTCCGTCTGAACCCGCTGTACGAGTTCCAACAGCTCTCGGCGACCTGCACGTACTTCCGCGGCTGCCCCATCACGAGGCTCGACGTCGCCATCGCGTACGACCTGCCGGAGCTCGTCGGCAAATACAAGAAGATGGTCGAGACATCCACGCCCCAAGGCATGCCCAAGAGTTGATGCGAACGAACGACGCTTTACACCCCGCTTCATTAACACACGATTGGACACTTGGTATTTTTAATCTGTTACCCCTCGAGGGCACATTTTGCATTTCTTAAATTCTAATCTCATCGGGCGTCTATTGTTTTATTTTTCATTTTTATATTCGTTGTCGCTTTTGTTCCGCTTGTTCCTGTTTTGGGTGAATGGTGTATGTGATATTTCTGCCGTTTCTTGGACGGGAATATCTATGGTGAAAGTTCCAGTGTCCCCTCTTATTAACATTGTTGTACAAGACAGTTTATGCTCTAGTCATTATTATTTTTTTAATTTATTTTAATTACAATGAGTGAAATAGGTGTTCCTAAACTAGGACTAATCCCTTGTGGTCTCTATCTTTTTTTATTAGATGCATATTTATTGAGACTATGTTACCTATTTAAGTAAGAATTATAAAAATCACAAAATATTTGATTGGTGTTTTATTTTAATTATTTTGTATTTTTCTTTCTCATTCAGATTAAGTTTAATACTTCTGATATTGCAGTTTGTTTAAGATGCGACACATGGGCAGATCAGAAAAAACATACACCCCATATGAGTATACCCTATCCAAAATGAGTATTATATAAAAGAAGCCCACAGGCCACTTATCAAAGGCAGGTAAGAGAACGCTCGCGGCCACTGGTGGAAGGACGAAGAATTTTCATTCGCTGTGAAGTGAACGGAGTAGAAATTAAAATTAGTACATAAACAAAATACGACTAGAGTCTGTGCGGAAATAGAACCGTCATAAAATTTGAGGGTGCAACTGTTAGTCCATTGAAATGTTACAATTGTAGGTCCGAATATTGAATTTTTTAGAGGTCGCAATTTTATTTGGGATATGTTTGGGGGTCATTAGAAGCTTAACATCAAGTTTGTGGGGTCGCCACTCTTGTCCCCCGGCCGCCATCATGGAAAAAGGGGTGGAAACGCTTTTTTCTCAATATTTCGGGAACTATGCGTCTTACAAAAAAATTCAATGTCAAGATAGAATTTGTAGCAAATTGTTTTGCCTATAAATATGTCCATATAAATTTTTGCCCTAAATTAATAATTAATGAAGTTATAAGCAACAAAAATAGTGAAACAGAAAAGACGTTTGAGAACAAGGTCCAAAATACTTTTTTTTGTAAATTCAAAAGTTAAGCTTCTATTGACCTCCCAATCATAACCCAAAAAAAAATTGCGTCCTCTAAAAAATTCAAAACTCATGTAGGTAACAATTCAATGGACTATGTATTTTTTAACGTATTTGCTATGTTGACAACACTGTTACTGTTACGTCATTATAGCGCGACTATGATTCTAATTGTAATAAATAGAAATATATAGAGCACTTACTAGTACTCAGCAATTAAAAGGAAATATGCATAAAAAATAAAATGGCTTGATTTTTAAATAAATAAACTGAAATAAATAATAAACTTTTACTACTTCTATTAAAAAAAAAACACTTCTCAGCTAAATGTTGAAAATTTTCTAAGCTACAGAATCTGTGGAAAATCAATGTCAAACAGGTAATTTTACTGTCAACGTCAAAGTATTATGTCAACAAGCTCGTAGTTTCCTAAATTTCGAAAAAAATAAGTATTGTTGTTTTTTCCAACCGAATACATACCGTTATTTCTATTTATTCGCCATTGTAAAACATTGAGTTATGCACACGGACTTGGCAGCGCATTTACACACCGACGAGTGCAATGTTTTGATAAGAAAACTGCAGGACTGCCATGCAGAGGTATCTACTCGCATTGCGTAATAAAAACAACCGATAATAGCAAGTTTTAAGACCTACGCTGACTAAGAAATAAGTTTTTGTACTATAGGTAACGTTTTTTAACTCACCTAAAGTTAAGAAGTCAGTGGTGTTATAATCTAACCTCAAAATTTATGTTTGTTTTCCTATCGTATTAGCGAAGGTATTAGCGCTCTGATGTAACGATAATATTGTCTTTACAGCACTCGTTCCTGAAATTTGTTGGCTACTGCAATGACTTTGATCGGGAGATGAGAAAGTGTCTCAAGGGCGAGCGCCTTCGACGCCAGAAAGCTAACTTCGACGACGCTCAGAGACGCCACGCTGAGATTCGCGCGCGAATACTGGCACAAGAACGGGCTAAAAACTAAACGCATTTACCAATCAGCTTTTACTATGGAGTCCAATACCAAGGAGATCAGCATCCTCGACTCAATACCGGACTACTCAAATTACCAATCATACACAGACAGATATTTCAGTAAAAGATACATAACTAATGTAGATGGAGTAAAGAATAATGACATTATGATCATGTTCCATTCTAACCGGATTGCTCTTCTATGCCTTGCTCCAAGTCACTTCTTTTTCGATAAAAAGGATGAATATTCAATCAATTTTAATGTAGGAAAATTAGATAGACGAGACAACACAGTGAAAGGCAAAGGTAAAAAGGGTGGGCAAGTATTACATCCAAAATCAGTCATTTGTAAGGTTGAATATAAAGACGGGACAAGTTTTGACATCCCTTGTTGTATGAAAGGAAAGCTGATTGAAGTTAATGAAGAACTTGTCAAGATTCCGGAACTCTTGAGAGAGAAACCTGATGCAGAAGGTTTTATAGCTGTCATTCTGTCCAGTATTGAGATATCGGAAACAACTAAAAAGGAACTGTTGACTCCAGAAGAGTATTTAAGTAGTTTAAATACAAGTGAAGACAAGAATGGTGATGTTATTAATGAATAGATGATATTTTTAATTATATGTCAATGTTTTATTTATTACATAGATATACTGTCTTAAGAGGATGTGGACACTAGAACCAGTAAAAAGCAAATTTCAGTTTTCTATAAGTAATAATCTCACTATAAACATTTTCATGGAAAGTGTTGCATCATGAATACAATGGCCCATATATCAAAAGTTATAAGATATGATATAGAGCCAAGTTTCTAACTAGCTTGACTGATTTTGTCACTTTACAGCCACGGTGATAATAGCAGAATGGTTAATTCACATCTTGACTAAACTTAGTTAAGAGTTTATAAAGCTACAAAACTAGTTATGCACTTAAAACATATCTAGTATTGCAATGTTCCTTATACCTATGTAAATTACGAAATATATAGTGAAAAGTAAATAGGCCCTTTACTTATCAGTAAGATAAACTCAAATTATTATAAAATTAAACATACAGTAGGTTTGGTAGCAAAAATATTCTGTTACATACATATATCTAAGTGGTAGTATCTGATCTATAAAGTAATTAATCACAACTTATTCAATCTACTGCTTGCAATACTACTATACATGGGTATGTTTAAAACCCTAAATGATTCAGTAAGCTGAAACTTAACAGTATACTTAATATGCTTTAAATGAAAGTGAAACAGCCAATCAATTTGTTGACTTACCTCCCACTAATGTAATGTTGTATCATTACTTATCTTTGTTTACAAATTGACCCCTGATCTCTCTTAGCTGGAAGTGTCAGATAACTATTTAGTTGCTCCCTTCTAGTGAAACAAACACGAACTATTACCAACAAAAATGAGTTCCATTTGTCTGCAAAGAATTATTTCAAGCAAACTCAAAAGTGTGAAGATTGTACCGGCTGTATTAAAGTTGAGATCGTACAGTGATGATGGGAAAGCAAAGAAAACGCCTCTGTACGGTTTGCACAACAAATATGGTGGCAAGGTCGTAAATTTCGCCGGATTTCTTCTCCCAGTCCAATACTCGGACATGAGTGTGTCGGCTTCACATTTGTTTACAAGAAACAGTGCTTCCATCTTTGATGTGTCACATATGTTGCAGACCAATGTTAAAGGAAAAGACTGTTTGGAGTGGTTTGAGTCTATCTGTCCTGTAGATTTGAAAGGAATGCCAAACGGCTCAAGCTCGCTCACCGTCTTCTTGACTGACAAGGGAGGTATTATCGACGATCTCATCGTAACAAAGGTAGACGATACAACTCTGTACGTAGTCTCAAACGCTGGTCGATTGGAGGTCGACAAAGCACACATGAAGGAGACTTCGGAATTATTTAGGAAGAAGGGCAAAGATGTCAGTGTAGACTTTTGGGACGTGAGTCAAAGAGCGCTGATTGCTGTTCAAGGTCCTAAAGCAGCTTCTGCCGTCCAAACATTAACTGACATAGTTCTGGAAGATTTGGTATTCATGACGTCACGAGTTGCCAAAGTCGCCGGCGTTGACTGCCGCATCACTCGCTGTGGATATACCGGAGAAGATGGGATGGAGATTTCTATACCAGCTGATAAAGCAGAAATAGTAACAGAGGCATTACTCCAACTAGAAGATGTGAAGCTAGCAGGTCTAGGAGCTCGCGATTCGCTGCGATTGGAAGCTGGACTGTGCCTCTATGGTAATGATATAGATGAAACAGTGACCCCTGTAGAAGCAGCTCTAACCTGGTTGATTGCTAAACGTCGGCGCACGGATTCTAACTTCCCCGGAGCTGAAGTTATCTTGAAGCAAATTAAAGAAGGCGTGACTAAACGGCGAGTTGGGATCAGGTTGGAATCAGGTCCGCCTGCTAGGAAGGATGCTGTTCTGCAGAGTGTAGAGAATGAAGTGATAGGGAAGGTTACTAGTGGATGTCCGTCGCCATCTTTAGGAGGAAATGTTGCTATGGGATACGTCTCGGAAGCTCTCAAGAAAGTAGGAACACCACTCTTAGTCAACATAAGAGGCAAAGATGTCCCCTGCACCGTGGCCAAAATGCCCCTCGTACCTGCCAAATATTACATTAAAAAATAAACGCATTTGAAAGTTATAATAATTTTATTTAAAATATTTAAATCTAACAGGAAAGAACAGCGACTCGCGTCGCAAACTAGGAAGAAAATATAATACTAATTAACATAATAATAATTTGTAAATTAACGACTTACACAATAAATTGTCATATAGTTAAAAATAAGAAGTTCTGTACACACCTGTCAAACACATATAAGAAAGGAAACCGGGAAGGAATGTAAAATTACATTTGCACTGTTTTATGGAAAATGTTAATACTGTTACACTACACTAGTGGCTGGCAATAAGTATAGCACATTTGAACATATTCATAAGAAACCTATCAGGCTCAATCATCATCATTATCAATGATTTACCCAGGCTTTTATTGTTAAAAAGAGATTGTGGGGCAGTGTATTATAGGACATACCAAGAAAGCATAAAGTTCATTGTCCCCTGACAAAATTAATAAAGAAACAAACATTCATTTTGTTAATTTTCAAAGTTCTTGATTTTGACGTACTGAAATCATTCTTAAAAGGTTACGCGTTAGTTACCAAAAACTATGTATACAACAAATACTAACATAACATACCCACAAAAAAAACTTTCAGAAGACTTGATAACCTTCTTATTTTTGAAGTCGGTTAAAAAATATTCAGATGTGCCATATTTTGCCAGCACTGTACCCAACTATCACAGGCATCACCACTTGGTGTTCTGGAATGATTAATCATTAGTTTTCAGTCTACATCGACTATTATTGTCCTAAATTAATGGGGCTTCCGCGATCAATACTTCTCAATTATTACATTGTATCAATTAATTATAATAGTTTATCACTAAATCAAAATTGTAAATTCATCGACAAAATTGAACTTTTGAGCAATTTGGATTGTCATAAGTTTTGTACACTGGGTATTAAAAATTAAGTACTTTATAAATGCGCTGCGCTGAGCTTTACATTATGTAAATTGTAAATACAACAGTATTGTTGCAATATTGTTCACATCAAGTAAGGCAAATATCAATTCTAACTTTCTATTATCAAATTTAGTATGTTGTTGAGCACATCGATAAATACTATGCTATGCCTTTAGCATCAATCCAATGAAATGCATTGCCATTTTAAGAAACATTCCGACAATCTTCTGTACATACTAGATCTTTTAACAGCTTTAACACTATACTCATCTAAATTAGAGCTTCAGGTATCCTTATGGTCAATCAAACCTTATTTTACAGTGTATAAAATACAAAATTGGTTACTTATGTTTGTTCCAAACAATATTGTTTGTGGCATTATAATCGCTAGGCCATTTAGATAATTCCCAAAATTTTACCATAATTAACTTATGAGTTATTTGCCAAGCGCTAAACTCGCACTAAGGTTGTTTTATTCTAAGCTTGAGTGTAGATTACCTACGCTTGGCAATCAGTCGACCGTGGCCGAGTGGTTTAGGCGTTCTGACGTGTAATCAAGACAACGCAGGTTCGGATCCTGTCGGTCGTGATTATTATTGCTCATAATTATTTTTCTAAATTTGTAAAACAGCAAATTTACTGCATCGAAGCTAAAGGCACTACACTAATACATTGTTCGAGCTGGCAACAGATTGTATACTCGTATCGTATAGAGATCACATGTGTGACTCACCAGCGAGTGAGTGCGGTCATTTTTCCTTCAAGTCTTCGAAGTTAGACTGCGCGAGTCGAGCGATGTCGTCGTTAAGTTGGCTTAGACGCTCTTGCACCTGGAAATAAGGTAAAAGTTACTGACATAGTCTAGACAATATCTAAAATGTAAAATATGAAAATATGATTTATAGGTTAAGTTTTTCAAATAGTAAATAAACATATATATTTTTTATTTACTTAGTTGATCTGGTTCTGCAGCATCACGAATATCTTTCGTTACTCGTCTTCGATTGTATTAGGTATTTACCTAACTTCATTCATTCGCCAATGAAGATCATTCATGCATCCTTAAGGTTCACACATTCTTATGTGAGGTTCATTCATAAGGTTCAATTATTCTATACTGAAATTCTTTCTTTCAATCTTGTTTATACATTCGATGGATTACAAAATAATATAAAGGGGTTTCTATAGTAATTCTCACATCATTATGCTGCGTGTCCTTGCTAGTCTGCCCCCACTTCCTCTCCTCGTGGCGCCTGCAGCTGACGTGGTAGTTGATCTGGTTCTGCAGCTTCACGAATATCTTGCAGTGTATTACTAATCAAGCTTCATTCATACATCTATGAGGTTCATTCATACGTTGATGAGGTTCACACATGCTTCTGCAAGATTCATTCATAAGGTTCTCTCAGTCAATCTTAAAGTTCATTCATTATAGTTTACAAAATAATACATATAGTATTTCTTACCTCATTTTGCTGCGTGTCCTTGCTGCTCTGCCCCCACTTCCTCTCCTCCTGCCGCCTGCAGCTGACGTGGTAGTTGATCTGGTTCTGCAGCTTCACGAATATCTTGCGGTACTCATCTTGGATGCGGTTCATCTCGTTGTTTACGTGAGTGTCCTTCTTTGTTATGTAGTCCTGTGAACAAAAAAATATAGTTATAGACAGGGAGAATTGAATGGGCACATATATTTTTTACTATATAGGTTAGGGTTCATTTGAAAAGCAAGACAGATGTAATTTTTACAATACGAGTATGTAGATGTAGAGAAACGGGTTTGCCTTTGCCCATTATATTTTTTTTACATATTTTGTTGGTTTACTAATGATTTCAGTTTGCTTGATGACATGACAACGCCACGTGAAAGATAACATTAAATGTAACAAAACTAAGTACTAAATATACAGGACATTAACATTCATTAGGCATTCAACAGTACAACAGTTTTGTTGTTGCAGTTATGGATTTTCGTTAACATATCTAGCACTAATAACACAGTAAAAAAACCATCTAGGTAAACAAAAACTCACCTTGTATGTAAAAATAGTCTTCTTAGCATTCTTATACTTGTCTTGGACCATTTGATGGTCAGTTTGCAACTTATCATATTTCTTCTCCAACTTGACTAAGCTTGCTTGTAACTCTGCAACTTTCGCTTTAGCCGCTTGGCATTCTTTCGCACAAGAACTTCTTTCAGTTTTCAATATGTCCTCTAAAGAGCCTAGTTTTGAAACTTTTTCTTTATATTTTTCAGCCTTTACTTTCCATTCTTGTAAACAGTCTTTCACTTTATGTAACTCTGCTTGTATTTCGTTATGTTCTTTTATAAGTTCAGATATCTCGTTCTCTTTCGATTCCAATATCTGCGTCACTTTCCCACGCTCGGATATTATAAACTCTTTCAGAGTGTCTACTTCTTGTGCCTTCCTTTCTAACAGCTCTTTGAGCTTAGAAATGGCTTCGATTTGTTCGTTTTCGATCTCTTTTATTTTTCTAATGCAGTTCATTTCCATAGTTTTCATTTCAAGTGTAAATTTCTCGGCGATTTGATCGCGTATTGCTTTCTCTTTCATCATTAGGGCAGTCTGGAAATGTTATAAAAGTTTAGAGTAGTGACAGGATGAAATATCCCACTAATTATTATTGTTTGCAAAGAACTTTCCATTTTTTTTACTCATCAAAGACTCAACCACCAAATTCTTGGTGGTATTTACGAAATTCGAAATTTAGTAGGTCTTGCAATAATTTTGCAATAATCCGACAATTGATTTGTCGTTATTTATTATTTGGAAATGGGCAAAAATAATTACGACCGGCAGGGTTCGGACCCGCATCATTATATATTTATTATTTTGTACGGGTATAGCATTTAGCAAAGAACGACCAATATTAAAGTGTGTGAATTTTTTAAAGAATATTTAATAAAGTTTACCTTAGCAGCCATAGCATCATCAGAATCCTGCGCCCCGTCCACGGTGTCTGCTACTAGAACCGACGCGAGCTCCTCAGTGTTAGTACCGACGGAGCGCTGCTCATGCAGCTTCTTGAATCGATCCATGATGTACTGCTGGAAGAACTCCGCCTTGCTTTTCAACTCTTTCATCAGAGTGTCGTTGCTTTCTTGGGACGCTGGAATTAAATACAACTTAAAAAACAGAACAAAATATAAAATTGACTGGCCTTGGTCAGCTTACTTGGTAGTAGCTCTGCCTTCTAATCTGGGGGTTGCGGGTTCGATTCCCTCGTGACACAAGTAATTATGAATTTTAAAATTTACAATTACTTGTGTTGAGTCTGGTCGATTGTATGTATAATAAGTACGTATTTAAAAAAGAAAAGTATATTAGTATTATATCCGTTATCTAGTACCCACGACACAAGCGTTTGCTTGGTGTGGGGCTAGATGGCGCTGTGTGCAATGTCCCGGAATACTTATTTATTTATTAAATGATGGCTCACGAAATAATCTTCAAATATTGCATATAAGTCTTCGATCAATAATGTACATTGATCCAAGATAGAAGTAGTAAAACCTTCGCAAGAAAAAGGTAAAAGAGCAGCGAATTTTGTTGTCGAGATATTTCCAACCATTTGAAAAACTAACGACAATTTAACAACTATACTCCTATGGCGAAAAAACCGAGACCTACGTTTTAACTTTTTGTCCAATCCACGAATGAGTTCAGTTATAAATACTACTATTTTACATTCTGCAATGTCATCCAAATAAATCGTATTCCTCAAATTATACACTAAACCTTCTTTAAAACAACACTATGAACTATTACGCAACCAAACTAAGGTTCCTTAAATGTGTTCCTCGCTACCACTATCATTCATCACTAGCAAGTATCAAAATAATTAATAAATTATAGAACATACCCAATTTAACATTACATTTTGTGAGTTGATCTTCCAAGTACTTGATATGTTTAGTTTGCTTCTCACATTGGGCGCAATTTTCCATCTCTTTTCGCATCGCGTTTTTCTCTTCTGCAAATAAAAATAAAAACCAATATAAAAATAAACAATTTGCTAGTCTAACAGTAACGTATATTATTATTTGTATAGTAAATGCCTAATGAAAGGATTTTTAGCAACCACAGTTTATGAGATACTCTTTGGTGACAGATAGCAGAGGCTTAGTAATAGGGACTCGTTTAAACTTTTTAGATACCGGAACGCTAAAAAACAACAACAAAAGATATAGAAAAACAACAAGCTCACTTTCGCTTTAACATAAGAAGATGGGTTTGTTGATTTATTTTCTACATATAATATAGCTGAAGAGAACCAAAAATTTGTACATAAAAGATATTAGAGATAAAATGGGTATACTCTAAATCAATAGTAAAACATGTTTCAGCAATTTTTAAGTTTTTTGTCTGTTTATCTGTGTCTCTGTTTGTCTCTTTATTTGAACGCTCATCACACAAAAACGGCTGAACGGATCTGCATGATTTTTAGTATGTAGGTAATATGAGGTCTTAGGAGTGTCATAGGCTACTTTTTATCCTGAAATAAGGTGAGCGAAGCCGCGGGCGTCGACTAGTATTAACTATATTAATTACAAAAACTACGTTACCATGTAGGTATTTATCCAACTTGGCAGTAAACTCCTTCTGTTTATCAGTGAACTCTCTTTGCAACTCTGATATCCTTTTATTTGCGTTTTCCAACTCCGTTTTAGTGCTTCCATTTTCTGAAGACGATTTCTCAATTTGTTGTTTTAGTTTATCTATTCGTTCTATGTAGTCTTTCTCTTGTGATTTGAAATGTTCGCGTTCCTTTTGTATTTTCGATTGGATGTCTTTTAGTTCTCTCGATACAGAGTCGCGCGAGCTGCATGCCTGAAATATAAGAAATTACATTCATATAAACTATGGAAAATAGATAAACAAATAAAACACCTTACTTTTAAAAAAAATATGAAACTATATTAATGCATAGTTAACTGATTTTGTTGGGAGAGTTATGATACGACCCTCGCACACAGGAATGTAAAATTAGCATATTTTTTTTAAATGTACACTAACTTTGACTGGTTTATTATGTGACTTCAACATAACAACAACTTCATCATATGAGGTTCTGTTAACATTTCGTTCAATGGGATCAATCTCGATAGGCCAAATTTCAAATCCAAAGTGAAATAAGACAAGCCTAAAAAAGGAGAAGTTAGGAGTTTCTATTAGCCTTATCATATATTTTATTTCAATTTGGATTTGAAAATTGGCCTATCGAATATTTATTTATTTATATATTTATTATGCACACACCACAATACACAGAAAATACATGAGTAACAGCAAAACACTTTAAAGATAATGATCCATTCTGTGCATCAAATACATGCGCGCACAACATTATTACAAACAGATCCAAATTTCAGTAAGTTAAACTAAACTAATGCAATTAAAATAATACATTATAATACGATACTTATAGAAGTTACAGTTAATTGTAAATATTTATCAAAATTATAAAAACACGACTAAGGTACAAAAAGAATTTGTGTAGCAAGCAAAACAAGGTTAAATACATAACATTGTTGTGTAATATAATCCCATTACTGACGTATGTATAATATAAGGTATCTCTTTTCGCATCGCGTTTTTCTCTTCTGTATCTGAATCGAATTAAGATAATAATTATTTTAAACAAAAGCAAAAACCGACTTCAACTCTACTGTCACGTTACTGAACAAATCTAAGCCTATCAGAGAAAACCGCATCAAAATCGGGCTGATAATTCAGAAGATATAGTGTATACAGCAGCGCCCCCTGGTGAGTTGTCATCGTAATACATAGCTAAAAAGATGCACCCATTAAACTTCAACACATCACAGAAAATTGTATCAAAATCCGACTAGTAGTTTTGGAAATTTGGGTAAAATTTGTTTGTATAAACTTCATCAATTTTTCAAATCGGTTGATAAACAACGGAGAAATCGCGTAACATATCCACAAAAAAAAATCTTTCAGAAGACTTGATAACCTCCTTTTTTTGGAAGTCGGTTAATAAAAATATCGTCTGTTACCTGCAGGTACAAGTTCTTCAGCTCCCCGTTCTCTTTGAGCGTGTCCTTGAGGTGCGCGCTGTACCGCTCCAGCTCGCGCAGCAGGTCCGCGTTGGCCTCCTGCGCGAGGGAGGCGCGCCCGCCGCGCTCCGACCGCAACTTGTCGTGATCTAGTTCTAACTCCGTGTATTTCAACTCCAGCTGGAATGTGGACATTTTATTAATAAGTAATAATTATAAATATATCTAGACAAAAATCCACTATTGTATGTCACTTCGTCTTGGAAGGACAAATAGACTAATACGAGTATAAAAAAGTTGGAGCTTTGCTCGACCATATGGATCGAGCTAAAATCACAATACGCTACGTCGAAAAAAAACAATAAAATAACATCAGTTTTCTTTACAAGGCTAATTACTTATCGGACTGCCCTCGTAAAAGTATAATTCAACCAATCATAGTTACTTTTACTAGAATCTGATATAAATTAAAAGCATACAAGTTTGCTGCGTATCAATTCATTTTCATTTAAAGGATTGCCCTTACATATAATTAAAAATTTCACGAAATTGTTAGAAGAAACTTGATTGATCCTAAACATACCCTACAACTAACTAAACACACACTACCAAATCGATGATACTGCGATGCGAGAGTTTACTTGCATCTTTACACCTCTGTCCTTTCTACTTTAGTAGGAATAAATACTCCTTAACCAAATTTCATGATGATAGAATCAGCCAAATACTCCGTATAAGTACAGACATACATACAAAGATATACACTGCTTTTTGACTAGAACTATTGCTTTTTGCTTAAAAACAAACTAAAACTTACATTTTTAAGCTCGGCCCGTGCTTCCTCCTTCTCAGTTCTAAGTAGTTCGTTCTGTTGTTTGCAGTTGTCCAGCAACTCACTATCATTGTTCGTCCCGAGCAGCTCCAGTTTGTTCTGTAGTACTGCGATACGTGAGTTCAGTTGCATTTCTATGCCCTTGTATTCTTCTACTTTGCTGCGGAGCTCGGATTCTTGCTTGCGATGGTGTTCCAGTTTTTTGTCCCTAGAAATAAGATTAAAAACAAATACTAAAGTGATATGTTGGTAAGCACAGAATTAATAATAGTAAATTTGTATTAGTAAATTTATAATTACTTGTGTTGAGTCTGGTCGTTTGTATATATAACTAGCGGACCCGACACACTTCGTCCTGTCTATTGACTCTTTTACTCTTTAGTTAGTTAGAAAACGTTTGTAGGGGATAAAGAAAAGGGCGGTTCTAGGGACTTTCCGGCATTTTTTCGATTTTTTCTCGCCGTAAAAACCATCCTAGAACTTCAACGAATATTTAAAAAAAAGCCAAATCGTTCCAGGCGTTGTTGAGTAATGCGCTTACCAACACATTTTGCGATTCATTTTTATATATAAGAAGATAAGTATGTATATATTTAAAAATATTTTATTTTATTTTATTTTATGTATAGATTTACAAAAGAAAAGCATGCTAAGTATTATATCCGTTATCTAGTACCCACGACACAAGCGTTTGCTGAGTGTGGAGCTAGATGGCGCTGTGTGCAATGTCCCGAAATACTTATATTTATTTATAAGGTTCAATCTGTGGACTAGTCCTTTAATTGTTTTTGTGTGATAGTAAGTTCGCGTTTTGACTCTGTAAATATTATTGCATAATTAATTAAATAAATAAGTACTAGCCAAGTCTCTGCGGTGTAAATCCGGCGATAAAAGTAGTACAAGTAGTATAGAATCTAAACTATCTCCATTCAAATTCCATCTAAACAATTTCAGTCGTCTCAGCGATAAGTAGGAACAACACACTCTCAAACCTTTGCCTCTTATATAATATGATCTTACATATAATATACAAAGTCATTAGGCATTGTATTACGCAGAGAAGTTAAATCTCACCGTTTAGCAATCTCCTCTTGTAGGTTGGCTAGCTTCTGTATCTGCGCCTTGTAGCGACTCAACACCTCCTTCAATGTAGTCAGCTTGCCGGGGGACGGGGGCTCGCCTGTAACATTGCACGGAAATAGTTTTTTACTAATTAACTGATTGAAAAGCAGATATTATTAACTTTATATAGAGATTTTTAAATTTTATGAAGATCGTTAGTTAAAACATAACTGTGTGTTATTATATCTTACTAGCTGTGCCTGCGATTCGTCCGCGTGGAATAGTTATTTTGGGCATCATATTTATTTTTGTAAAAAACCTCTTCAGCTTCATAAATTATTGCTGTTACCCACGACTTGAACCATTTTCGCAGCGCACGCAACGGAAGCCCTCAAAGATGAATTTTCCCCGTTTTTTCCACATTTCAAATTTTTTCTTCGCTCCTATTAGTTGCAGCGTGATGCTATATAGCCTAAAGCCTTCCTCGATAAATGGTCTATTCAACACAAAATATTTTTTCAATTCTCACCAATAGTTCCTGAGATTATCGCGTTCAAACAAACAAACAAACTCTTCAGCTTTATAATATTAGTATAGATGAAAGCATTTCGAACTAATTTGATAGGCATTTTGTTTCCACCAATACCACTTATATGCAGTTTTTATCCAGGGCACTCTAGTGTTAGAGTTCCTATCTCTATACCATTTTATAAAGTAAATTTCACCCTAGTTTGATTAGCCTTTTCAGTGTATGCAAACATGTATTTTACTATGCTAGGTATATATAATGAAATTAGTGTAATGTACAAGGTCTATTAAATGAATAGATAGATAGAAAACACTTTATTAAAAACACCAACATCCAAGAATAAAACACAATGAAGTACACTAAACTTTAAAATTAGTGTCCTAATTGAATTGTGTCAAACCAAATTTAATCCGGTTTTGTCGTGAAATAGTTACAAACATATTTCACTAGTTATAAGAAGCTCCCATAGCTCACTTGGCTGAGGCAATCGCATGCGATTACCAAAGTTAAGCATAGGTCAACGCGGTCAGTCCTTGGATGGGTGACCGAAAAGTGGCATTCCATTTTGGGCGCTTCCGTGGGTCGGATGACACGTTAAATTGTAGGTCCCGGCTGTTCGTCATAGTACGGCAGTCGTTAAGCCATGTCAGAGGTCCTTAGGGCGGCTTGATAAACTCTTGACACCAGATTTGGCCACTCTCATTCGATAAGAAGAAGAAGAAGTTATGATATGTTATTAAATTAGAGTGAAATACTTATATTTACCAAAGTAAGCGTTCTCCGGCATAGTATCCTGCAGTATCTGGTGCAGAGTGGACCTCCACTGCTCGTACTCCTTCTGCGAGGCGGCCATCTTGTTGCGCTGCAGCACCAACTCGTGCGCGGTCACTTCTAACTTCGACTGGAATTAGGTAAACAAAATTACAATAAACAGGTGAATTACGAGTGAGAAACTCTTGAAAACAAAATTGCATTACTGTAGTCAAATTAGCAATATCTGTTGGAAACAGGTTGGCGTGAAAGGTGAAGATAAAACCGACATGTTTAAGGACCACAATATCTGAGGACATGTGTCTTCCGTGGAGTCACGACTTTCAGTCATGAGGAAATACGACTCAAGAGTGAGAGAGAGAAAATGTAGTTTGTACTTACCCCTAGTTCTTTAACTTGTTCCTTGGCCGCATTTCTCTCGGCCGTCAGTTGTGCGACCCGTTCCTTCAACCTGGCAGTTTCTCCGCTCACAAGCCTGCTCTGCGCTTGCTCCAGTTCACTCGCCAGCCGGTTGATGGTAGCCCCCTTCTCTATTATTATCTCTTCTTTTTCCCGCTCCCTTTCTTTGCAGCGCTTTTCTAGTGTTTTAATTTCGTTGTCCTGAAACGAGAGTTTATTGTTAGATATTTGTTTACATACAAAAAAAAAGTCAAATAGTGGTTATATAGAGTTTCTTTTTAATTATTTGTTTTACATAGAAAAGAAAAGTAATTCAAATTTGACATACTTTCTCGTCCAGTCTATTTTTTGCTTTCATCAAATCGCTTTGTAGTCTGTCCATTTCTTCTCGGTGTCTGAAAAATAGTTTTTTTTATTGCATATAATTAAATTTACAAAATCAGAAAAGGTTAGTTTTGAATACACAATCTCTTAACATATAGCACAATTTATAATTTAACATAAGGCAAATTGTAAGCAAGAACAAATTCTTTGGGAAAAAAGGAAAAATTATAAACTTTACTAAATTAATTAAAATATATTTGATAGTGACCTGTCTTGTTGTTCTCGGAACAACGCGTCGGTATCATGCGTGTGTGCTACCTGAAAACAACAGTTATTTATTTATTATTTTGATAACAATAGAACACATTTAGTACCTACAACATTTTTTTATCTAAAAAGGTGCTCGACTGCAACCCTCCTGAAGTTAAGCAACGTTGAAGAAAACAGTTTACTCTCGACATGAAGATCGATAAATTACATATAGTTCGAAGGGAATAGAGATACCGGCAAGCAAAACGCTTGGCGCGAGTCTACGGCACCTCAACTGTATATCATGCTTTAGAATCACAAATTCTACTTCAAGAGCAAATCCCTGATTAATCATTTCTGCGGAGGAGTTCTGACGACTCTCGATCCCCGACGATCCTCAACAAACAACCATCAGTTATGAGGAAAAAAGACTTGAGTAAAAGCAGGAGATTACGAGAGTTACAGGACTTGGTCATGAGGAATACAACTCAGGTAGAAGAGGAAGCAGTATCATAACCCTCAGTGATGAGGAATACAACTCGAGAAGAAGTTCCACATTACCTGCATAGTATGAAGCCGTTGCTGCACATCCTGCAGGCTGACCGTGGCTGCCCTCAGCTCCACCCGGAGCTGTTCCTTCTCCTGATCTCCATCCACCAGCCTCTTCGACAGCTTCTGCACCTGGTGCTCTAGCTCCATCAGCTTGTGCTTGCTCGATGCTGGAAATGTATAAAAACAACTGTTAGTAGGTACATATTTTATTTTTTACTTGAATTCTGCTGTAATATTTTCACATACTGGAATGACTGCTTTTGTGAAGCGCTTAAAATTTCATAAGTTACTTCAACCAATCCAAGGAAACACCCAGCTGTGAATGTTTTTCATTTTATTTTTTACAGTCAACCATGACAAACCTAATGTCACAGCAGTTTTTACGTTTTCTTACAAATAAAATAAATAAATAAATATTTCAGGACATATCACAAAGCGCCATCTAGCCCCATACTATAAAACAATCTGTTGTATAAACTAACTTGGTTTTAGGTGGCACTTTACCATACTTTACATTATGGTTAGTGATCATTATTGTCGATCCATCTTAGGCCTATGCTTACCATCAGGCAAACTATACCCAAGTGCAAGCCCGTTTCAGTAAAAAAAAAGAGCTTGTTTACCCAGTAAGAACCGGTACCCTCTGCTTTGGATATCACTAGAACAAAGTTCACAGGGAACAGGGAAAGCTACAGTATATGATGATGTATAGTTGATTTTTTGTTAGGTCTTCGTAATTATTGTGAATATAACAGCAATCAGCATACTCCTAAAGAGCATTACCCTAGGCTTTAGATAGGAATTATAATACAGGAACTTGTAAATATACTGTAAAAACAAAAAACGGTCCACTGTAGCTTATGTTGACCTAAAGGTTCCTCGTAAAAAAACTTTCAGAAGACTTTATAACCTCCTTTTTTGGAGTCGGTTAAAAATGAATCGCAAAATATGTTGGTAAGCGCATAACTCAACACCTGGACCTGGACCGATTTGTCCAATTCTTTTTTTTAAATATTCGTTGAAGTTCAAGGATGGTTTAAACGGCGAGAAAAAATCCAAAAAAATGCCAGAAAATCCCTAAAACCGCCCTTTTCTTTTTCCCATACAAACTTTTTCTAACTAACTAAAGAGAAAAAGAGTCAACAGACAGGACGAAGTCTGACGGGGCCGCTAGTACTCAATAAATGCAAGACTATATACTGACCAAGCGAGTGTGGCGTAGCGGTTCCAGTGTGTGCTTTTCATTCAGACGCACCCGGGTTCGAATCCGGCCCTACACCAATGACTTGTATTTTCAAGTTGTGTGGATTTGCACTCGCTTAACGGTGAAGGAAAACATCGTGAGGAAACCGACATGTTTGAGGACCACAATATCTGAGGACATATGTCTTCCGTGGAAGGACCTGGGCGCCCACCACGATGTATCTGCCCAAGAAAACTCCCCTAGCGGATTAATTCTGCGGGGGAGTCACGACCCTCAGTCATGAGGAATACGACTCAAGAGAGAGATATACTGACCAAGTAGGTAAGTCATGTGCCTCCTGCAGCGACAGCTCAGCCTTGTCTCGGTCGGCGAGCGCGGCGGCGAGGCGCGCGCGCAGCCCCTCCACCTCCACGTCCAGCTGCCCCATCTGCGCGGCCAGCTATGTATATACTGACCAAGTAAGTGATGTGCCTCCTGCAGCGACAGCTCAGCCTTGTCTCGGTCGGCGAGCGCGGCGGCGAGGCGCGCGCGCAGCCCCACCACCTCCACGTCCAGCTGCCTCATCTGCGCGGCCAGCTATGTATATACTGACCAAGTAAGTGATGTGCCTCCTGCAGCGACAGCTCAGCCTTGTCTCGGTCAGCGAGCGCGGCGGCGAGGCGCGCGCGCAGCCCCTCCACCTCCACGTCCAGCTGCCCCATCTGCGCGGCCAGCTGGTCGCACTCCTTCACTCTCATCTGGAATACAAGTAAATAGATCTGTCACATATACTAATCAAAATGTATGTGTATGTTAGGTTTACATCTAGAAGAAAATTTACATTCATTAGTTTATTCATATAAGTTTTTTTTTTAAGTAGTATAAGTATATTTTCAGTTATGTAAACTTTTACAAATAAATAAAAAGAAAATAAAAAAAAAATACTCGTATTTATACAAGGGCATTAGGCACGTTACAATAGAAGTTAAATAAATCTAAATATATAAAACTCAAAGGTGACTGACAGACTGACAATGATCTATCACACATAGCCCAAACCACTGGATGGATTGGGCTGAAATTTGACATGCAGGTAGGTGTTATGACGTAGGCATCTGCTAAGAAAGGATTTTTGGAAGTGCCACTTTTTAAGGGGTGAAATTAAGGGGGATACAAGTTCTATTCCTTAATGCGACCAAACCGCGAGCACCCACTAGTATATAAGTTTGTCTAGTGTTACTTGTGTGGTAAAAGTAGCATCTGTGTTTAATGTTTATCCAGAGGCTAACATTTCTTTAGTCCATCCAAATTAATTCAGCTGTTTAAGCATCACAACATTTATAGGTATATCTCTCTCTCTCTGAGTCATATTTTCTCATGTCTGAGGGTCGTGAATCCGCGCAGAATTAATTCGTTAGGGGAGTTCTCTTTGGCAGATACATTGTGGTGGGCGCCCAGGTCGATCCATGGAAGACACATGTCCTCGGATATTGTGGTCCTCAAACATGTCGGTTCGGTTTCCTCACAATGTTTACCTTTACTGTTAAGTGAGTGCAAATCCCACACATAACTTGAAAATACAAGTCATTGGTGTAGATCCGGATTCCAACCATGCTGAATCTGGATGAAAAGCAGACACTGGAACCGCCGAGCCACACTCACTTGCTTTTTAAAGGTATATGATTAGATCAAATTTAAAGTATTATTTTTACCTCATACATGACTTTCAGCTGGTCATTGTTCATCTGTTCTTGTCTTGCTTCATAATTATTTATTCCATTCATGTGTCCTGCATAAAATCATACATTAGAAATAGGATTGTAACTTTTGGTTCAACAAAACAAAATATGCAATAGGCAGGTTTACTTTATCTAATCATCAGTCTATAAGTGTTGTGAAACATCTAATTAATTTTAACAGTTGTTAATAATATAATAAGTGATTTGAAACTAAAGTATACCTCTAAATTCCTGCTGATAATAGTTATTCTGTCCATCCCCAGCTCCATAAGGGCTGAACTGCAGCTTCACAGGTTCCTCCTGTATTCTTATATGTGGTAGATGGTTCTTGGGGGTCTCACAGTAAGGCTTGGGGGACTCCGAGCCCTGTTCCTTGAGGTGGTTGAGGGACTCTATGTATGTTGGAGGCAGACCTGATCTGGGCTGCTGGCCTGGTAGACAAATCATCATACTATTATACAATGTGTTGTGCACCAGATCATATCTTTATCTTCGCGCAACTCATTCCCGACATGCAGTATTTTTTCTAACAACTCTTCTCGAGTATTCGGAACTTTGGTATAAACACTTCGTTTCATCGTACCCCACAAAAAAAAATCAAGTGGGGTGAGGTCGGGTGATTGCTCTTTACATGGTAAGTTATGACTAAATTAATACAAGCGCCCATGGGTTGGTGCCAAAAATAACAAAATGGCTGCCATTCCACAACGGTGAGGAAAAAATTTTTATTAGAGCTTGATTTGTCGATAAAATGAATCATATATTTTACCATTTCAGGCTCAGACACGGGTAGAAAAACACATTGTATAAATATGAATGTGTGTTTGTAGCTTTGTTTGTTCTCCTTTCATGCCTAACGGAGTGACAGATCAGCAGACTGACGGATAGATCATTGTGATGTTTGATATTGTGGTAGAGGAGTGGGTGGTTGTGCTATGTTAATTTGTATAGTTTGTATCATAAAGCAACACAAGTGAAGATTTGTTTGATTTAATGTAATATAAAAACCAAATAAAAAGCCTTTCTAATTTAATAAGGAATTGCTTGATAACTAACTGACAAACAAAAGCATTACACTTGTTCTGTAAAACTAAGGCAAAAAAATGTTGAAGCAGTGAGCACTGTGTGGAAATTATGTTAAAGAATATGTAGTACCTACATAAGTGATATGAATATGTAAGCCTATATTATAAAAATTACCATTATTCTGAGCTTCTAGAGTGAAGTTTCCACTGCTGTTCACAGAGCTGGCTTCGTCATCATCCAATAGGTCGTCAAACGCATTTTTCAGCTCATGTTTGAGCTAAAAAGTGAAATATTAGGTGCTGCTCATCATAAAGTAGTAAAGTAATAAAACTTGAAACATGATGGACAATATTTATAAAAGTCTACGACAAAAAACAACATCGAGAATATAAATATTGTCGAGAATATACTTAAATAGGCTTATTCAGAGTGGTATTGTCAAACATATTAGGTATTTTGTTTATGTATCTGCCGTAAAAAGGTAAGTTTATTATAAGTACCTCTTCATTCCTCCTTTTCTGGTCTTCCAGTTCCTCTTGTTCCTCAAGTCTGTCTTGAGCGCTGTTGTTTATATGGATGCTGCCAGCCCCCTGGA
The DNA here is from genome assembly GCA_964023185.1 of Macaria liturata. Lineage (NCBI taxonomy): Eukaryota > Metazoa > Arthropoda > Insecta > Lepidoptera > Geometridae > Macaria > Macaria liturata. The sequence goes on from OZ026828.1 coordinate 10,958,847, forward strand.
ATAAGCTCATGCCAGGACCATCCATTGCTGTGAAATCCAACACAGCCGGATTTTAACTTAAATCGCTATTTATACCAACATACAGTGGAATAACTATTGCTTTCCATTAAATAAGGAAGGAGAATAAGACAATTCATTAGACAAAGATGTAAACAAAATGAATTTTAAAAGAAATGAAAACAATATGTACAACAAACAACAACAAGAAAACACGGCAGCTTTTTAGGTATTGCCAGTGAAATTGCTAATAATAAGTGCTATTGAACTTTGTCCTTTTAGCAACATAATTTTATTATACATCACTGTATAATGTCTCAGAATTTAGTCATTTGCACTATATGATTTCGAGTTTTTATTAGTAACTAATAACATAAACACTTGTAAGTAGACATATTATATTATTATGGGTAACTATTTATGGGTAATACAAAAAAAAATATTACATAAATAGGTAGCAACTTCCTGACTACTTAGGCAACCCCTTTTTAAAAATGCATTCAAATTATTTAATTATTTATGGACGTTGCGTCTTTTTGATACGCAATTTAATCAACTGTCATCGTCACTGTCAATTTGAGAACAATTTTCAAAATCTGAAATCTGATGTTTCGTATGTAGTTTTTTTTGTCACAGTATTGTATTGTAGCCAAAGATTGTTCATTGTAGCAGGCTGAGAGGTCTTGTGGACTGGACGTTGTTTGTAACCTCCAAAATTCTTAAATAGACTTTATTTTAAAACTATATTAATTTTAACAAACGACAAAACCAACAACATGGCTTTTAAACCTGTTACTCACGTTTTGTTTGATATGGACGGTTTAATTTTAAGTAAGTACAAACCCTTTTTATTTTTCTCCACCTCGAAACTTATTATTCTACTAACTCTCGATTATAATACACAGACCAATAAGAGATACACGTATATTATAATACTCGTTGCGCGTCCGATTTAAAAACAAAGTAAGTAGTAAGCCGATCATATTCGCTTTTACCCTTATCTACAAGTCCTAAATCAAACAATACTTTACCCTTTTAAAAAGGGTCCTAAATTATTGGCGGTGGCATAACCCAAAAATATGAAACATAACCTATCACAGGCTCAGCATAAATAATGTCCTTAAAACATTATTAATAATTGCATTATTCTTTTAATTTTTATTGAAGAAATACTTATAAACAACACAAACAAAACCCTTATTATTTATTTTCCATAATTTCCTAGATACAGAAGATTTATACACCGAAGTTTTTCAAAACATAGTATCTAAGTATGGCAAAGAGTATACTTATGAATTTAAAATAACGCTTATGGGTACTCAAGCGGCCGAGGCTGCAGCACTTATTATTGAAAAGCTACAACTTCCCATGACCGTTGATGAGTTTTTAATCGAGTCTAAGAAGCAATATGAAGTGTTATTTCCTGATACAAAAGTACTGCCTGGTAAGTACATTCCAGTTTTTTAATACTAATTTTTTACGGGCTCTTTTGAGCAGGAATAGAATAGAATTACATATTATTAAAGTAACACTAACAGTGGAAGACTAATAAATTAATAGAAACAGCTTTGTAGTATTTTTACATGACCATCTTGTTTTATTTCAACCAAAAGAGTAATGATTGTCTAAAGTCTTATCACACAACTTTGACAATTACTAAGTAGGTATTTCATTGGTATTATACCTTCTTAACAATTATTTGTATATATGGATGTAATACTGAAATAAATGGCTTCTATTCTCTTGAGCAGGGCACTCTCAGGGGGGTGTCTTGTAGGTTAGTACCTACACCTATTCAATAAGTAACTTGTAAATTGACTGTCTGTTAAAATAAATGTATAAGTAAATACTTATTATACAAATCTACTTACTATAATACTATAGATCAAAGAATATTTATCATATAGAAGATTGATATTTTACCTTGTATAATCTATATTACTGACTTATCTTTACCTTTTTATAGTAACATTGCTGTTTTATGTGATTCATAACTGATACAAAATAACTTAATCTTTTCCAAAGTATAATATAATTCTACAATAATGTAAAATTATTCATCCTTATATGCTAGTTTGTATATTTGTACAAATTAAGTAATTTAAGTAATTCCATACATATGCCCCACTTGCACAACAAGTCTTAAATCTATTTAGCAACAAATTTACTAAATAATTTTGGCACTAAGAAAGTAAATTTGATACAAACATGTTTCATAAAATTATTATACCCATGGGTTTTATAATTCCATTTATTTATTAATTCCACAATGAACGGAATAACAATAGAATTACAGAAAATAACAATAGATTAACAGAAAAATAACCCAAAAATAAATTGTTATCCTATGACTAGGTTACCTGTAAGTGATCACTAGTGATAAGGTCGCCTAATGTCCCTGATTACCTTCCATATTTTTATGTGAATTATATTCATTATTTTGGTGTACAATAAAGTATATTTGATTTGATTTGCCAACACATTTTGTTTCAGGAGCCAGAAGGCTTATAGAGCATCTTCACAAGCACAATATCCCGATAGCTCTAGCCACCAGCTCCACAGAAACAAGCTACGAGTTGAAAACTAATAAACACCATAAGGAGTTGTTCTCTCTGTTTCCTCTCAAAGTGTTTGGATCTTCTGACCCGGAAGTGGTGAAGGGAAAACCTTCCCCTGATATATTTCTGGTAGCTGCTAAGAGGTTTGATGATAAACCACTGCCGGAAAAGGTAAATCTTAGATTATTACCTCATTTGCTATTAGAATTCATTTGTTCAAACAAATGGAAAAACAACTGGCCTAAAAAGCTAACTAGCTTAGTTGGTAGTGGCTCTGCCTTCTAATCTAGGGGTTGTGGGTTCGATTCCCGCGTGACACAAGTATTTATGAATTTTAAAAATTTATTATTACTTGTGTTGAGTCTGGTTGTTTTTTATGTATAATAAGTATGTATTTACAAAAGAAAAGTATATAAGTATTATATCCGTTATCTAGTACCCACGACACAAGCGTTTGCTTAGTGTGGGGCTAGATGGCGCTGTGTGCAATGTCCCGAAATGTTTTATTATTGTTGAATAACTACATACATACATATTTTATCATCAGATTTGATAAATATTTGTGATTTTTCACTAGTCTATTCATCTATTGATTGTTTCCTATCAAATCAGATCAAATGGTTAAAATTATTCCATTTTATTGTTTTCCTATTCAATTTCAAAAAACAGGTTTCTTAAGTTTATTTCTTTTGGTCTCCTTTGAGATGATATGAATGGGAAAAAAAAGCAAATAAAGAAACCTCTTTTACCATTATAATATTCTATACTCTTTTTAATAATAAGTAGTAAATAATCACGAACCACGAATTTTTTTAAAATAATTGTCCGTTATTTTTTTATAGTCTTTGATATTACGCTAAAGTTTGTAGAAGTTCTCACTTCTTCCTGTCTCCCATTTCAGTGTCTAGTATTGGAGGACGCTGTGAACGGCGTGCGCGCAGCCCGCGCTGCCGGCATGCAGGTAGTCCTGGTGCCCGACCCGAGGATGCCCGGACACCTCACTACGGAGGCCACTCTCGTCCTTGACAGCTTGCAGAGCTTCCAACCTGAACTCTTTGGATTACCAGCCTTTGATGACTGATAACCAAAGAGCTATATACTAAACTAGCGGGTGCTCGCGGCTTCGCTTCGCATTAAGTGGTAAAACTTCATCCCCTATTCCACCACTTTAAAAGTGGCATTTCCAAAAATCCTTTCTTAGCGGATGTCTCCGTCATAGCATCTACCTGCATGCCAAATTGCAGCCCAATCAGTCCAGTGGTTTGGGCTGTGCGTTGATAGATCACTATATCAGTCAGTCAGTCACCTTTGAGTTTCATATATTTAGACTTAGGCTGCAGCAATGCTTAACATCTGGTGGGCTGTAGTCAAACGTAAACCAATAGTATATAAAAAAGCTCACTCTAGTGTGAATCTGTCAGTAGATTATGGTGCTATATGATATGAGTGCTGTATTGTAGATTTTTTTTTTTACAGGGAATAGGTTTGCACTTGACCGTAATTTGCCTGATGGTAAGCAATCATTACGGTCTAGGTTGAAGCGTGCTTACCCAGTAAGAACCGATTCACTCTCGCTTTGAAGATCGCAAGATTATATTCCGCGAGATTTTTATATATTAGTCTGTTAAAATATTTATATCAATTTTCTTTACATATTTATTGCACCTATAAAAGATCACAACTACCTATATCATATTATGACAATGATTGATAGTATTTTTTACAACATTACATAGAACACTATGTTGACGAATGCTGATAAAATGTGCTGAAGTATATTGTCCAAGTAATCGCGTGATATAATTTATTTCACGTGTAAGATCTTCTTCTTATCGAATGAGAGTGGCCAACTCTGGTGTCGAGAGTTTATCAAGCCGCCCTAAGGGCCTCTGACATGGCTTAACGACTTATAGTACGTGTAAGATAAGTTACTATGATGTAATGACAGTTATATTTTTAACAGTGCAAAAATAATTATTGTGTTAAGATGTCATTTAAATGTTTGCGACAAATTTACATTGTTGTGCATGTACCTACTTTAAAGTAATTAAGTATTCGATTTAGAAAGTTCCTCTATCTTCTTCTTATCGAATGACAGCGGCCAACGCTACTGTCGAGAGTTTCTCTATAAAAAAATATTTTACGTATACATGTAAAAGTAACATAAATAGCACTTGTTATTGTTACAGTGCACTTTATCAACTATTTACTTTGTATTATTTATTATTTACTATGTGACTTGTTTCGCATATTTTAATGTCTGTTTCTATTTAAGTTTAGTGAAGTATTTAAATACTTGTATAGATTATATTACTTGATTACATTATACTTGTAGGTATACATATATGATAGCATTTTTTTATTATTTGCCGAAAAATGAGAAGTTCGTAAGAAACTTAATTATATGAAAGCGTTTCTTTGTATTTCTTAAAGTCATAGAACAAAAATAGCTACAGCTATTTATTAGTATACTTATCCAATCATTGGATTTGATGAGAAAGGTGAGAGAGAAGAGTGGAAAACAACAATGAAATCTGTAATATAAATTTGAAATTTCATTTACAGCCCCAAAGTTGGGCACCTTTTAAAAAAGACTAAAGACTCCTTTTAAAACTTTGGAAAACAATAGGGGAGGCCTTCGCCAAGCAGGCAACTTCTGCTGACAAGACTATTGAAATTCAAAGTGAAGTGTGAAATTTACAACATGAACATATTAATTTTGTGGCAGTAGAATAAAGGCTTAATTTTTATTAGTAGGTATACTAAAATTGCCTTCCAAAAGATTTGCGTATGTTACGAATACCTACATACAGTTAAGTACTTTAGTTATCAGTATAATGCTGTGTTAAAGATAAGATAAAATCATGACGTAATAACCTTCCGTTGAAAAATGATGTAAACATCTTATACATAATTATGTTAATTAAGATCACCTTCAGTATACGTCCACGGAACGACTGTGAGACACAATTTGTAATTCACTGTATTGTGTGATTTTTATTTTATAATAGTGAAACTAAGTGAAATATTAGTTAAAATAAAAATGGTGTTTAATCCAGTAACGCATGTTTTATTTGATATGGATGGACTGTTGTTGAGTAAGTTTTACAAGCAATAGTTTAAAAAAATACCTATTATTCTTCTCATCGAATGAGAGTGGCCAACTCTGGTGTCGAGAGTTTATCAAGCCGCCCTAAGGGCCTAATGCCTATTCAAAGTATGAAAATGAGTAAGACGTTTGTTGCTATCTGATTGAAATTGAATCTGAATGAAAATTTAGGTAGACTTTATTTAGTAGCCTTATAGCCTAATAGGTAGGTAGTAGGTATTTTTTAGTTATAACTAGAAGATGCATTGTTGCATGTTGAGTCGAATAGCGAAAAACAAGATTTCTTGCCGCTCTTTGCAGCGTGAAATCTATTTATGTATTCATCTATACATATAATAAAGCTGAAGAGGTTCAAAAATCTGTACATAGAAGATATTAAATCGATTATAAGCGTTTCAGCAGTTTTTTATATTTTTTGTCTGTTTACATATCTGTGTCTCTGTTTATTTAAACTGAACGTTTAAATACGCAAAAACAGCTGATCAGATCATCATGGTTTTTTTTGGTATGAGGTATCATAGGTTACTTTTTATCCTGAAATAATGCGAGCGACGCCGCGCGCGTCCACTAGTAAGATATACACCAACAAATACACTTTTGCTTTTGTATGATGGTCTGAAAATCATAATTCTTGTTTTTTATCGTTATCTTTGATTCTAATCTTGTATTTTTTTTTACATGATACTATAGCGTTACGCTTGACTACAACTTGCCTGATGTTAAGCAACGTTATAATCTACAGTCTAGAGCGCTTGCCTAGAAGAAACCGATATTATATATATTATACATATTTTTCAGATACAGAAGATCTCTACTCAATAGGCTTTCAAAAAGTCGCGAGTCGTTTCGGCAAGGAGTTCACATTCGCTCTCAAATGCAAGATCATGGGAATGCACAGCCGCGAGTTCTCACAGACTATTGTTGATGACTTGGGCCTGCCTATATCTGTGGAAGAGTTCATGATGGAAACCAGACAGATATTCGATGAGCTGTTTCCCCAGTGTCAAGTTATGCCTGGTAAGATCAAATTTGTTTGGTAGGGTTAGTAATAGTAAGTAGGTTTCACTGTGTATTTGCAGGTATTTTAGCCAATTACATATTTATAAATCAATTTTAATTATGTTTTTTTAGGAAGGTTGTATTTCAAAGGTAGTCAGTGGTTACATACCAAATATATATATACATTATTACAGTAAGTGGCTTAATTTTATCTAATAATAAAAAAAATACAGTTTTACCGTAATTTGGTTGTGAAGTCAATATTTTAGTTGAATATTTTATTGATAAGTTGCCTGAAAGAGATAACTTCATGTGATAAAGCCGCTCACTGGTTGTATCATGTATTCTGTGACTGGACCTAGATTTTAAGTACCTAGATGTTATTTTTTATTATGTTTGCGTGTATTTCTGGTGTACATTAAAGATATATACTTATTCAAAAAAGTAGGTATATAAGTATTTTATCCGTTATCTAGTACCCACGACAGCGTCTGCTTAGTGTGGGACATTGCAAATGTCCCGGAAAAAATATATTATTGATTGATGTTATTTAAATTCCAGGTGTAGCCAAACTGATCCATCACCTGCACTCGCACCACATTCCGCTGGCCCTCGCCACCAGCAGCAGCACAGACTCCTACGCCATCAAGTCCCAGCACCACCAGGAGTTGTTCCACCTCCTGGAGTACAAGACCTGGGGGTCTTCGGACCCTGACGTGAAGAGGGGTAAACCATACCCGGATATCTTTCTGGTAGCGGCGAATAAGTTCCCAGACAAACCTAGGCCTGAACAGGTACTAATCGAATTATTTAATACCTAAAACAAATTTATTCTCCACCTGTTACATAACATGTTCCTGGTTTTCATTCTTGGAAAAATTTAGCAGGTAAAGTACGTTGTCCTGTGTCACAGTAAGGATAATCCAATTCAACAGAATAATAGACCTTAATATGAAACTAAGCCCTTTCCATTTCCAGAAGTGTTTTACACATCGTAAATCAGTATAAATAACTTTGGCTCTAGTGGTCTATATAATCATACTTCATATCATTCTAGAATAGAATTCTAGGTATTATAGTATATAAATGAGAAAATGTGTTTCTTGGTTTGTTTATTCCGCTTTCACACCGTAACGGAGAGGTGGATCATCGTGATTTTCGTTATAGTGTATACTGTCCTGGGCAGTACATAACCTACTTTTTATTCCGTAGAAATGCGGGCTTTGTCGCTGGCATCCACTAGAACCCAATTATTTCTTTTATTTCCATATTTAATCAGGCGCTACTTTGCGGAAATCCATTGTACCTAAATGAAACTCTGGAAAAATATAATAGTGTTATTCCGCTGCGACTGCTCCTTAACCGACTTCAAATAACTTAAACTTGATGGTTTTTAGGTGTTTGAAGTCGGTTAAGGAGCAGTCGCAGCGGAAAATCACTATATATTTCCATAATATTATTTCTAAATATTTCCTCCCCTGCAGTGCCTAGTATTCGAGGACTCCATCAACGGCGTGCGCGCAGCCCGCGCGGCCGGCATGCAAGTCGTGATGGTCCCTGACCCCCGCCTCGACAGGTCCCTGGCTCCGAACGCCACTCTCATACTCAACTCTATAGACGACTTCAGGCCGGAAGTGTTTGGGTTACCACCTTATGATTCATAGATATTATAGAACCTTTTAAAAGATGTTGTACCTCTTTTCCATGAATAGAATAAGTTAAGCACGAAAGAGTTTGTATATCACCACACACTGAGGAGATACGTATAAATAAATAAATAAGATGACGGAATGTCTGTCTAGTGTAAAAAACATTCGTGAACAAAAAGTGAACCTCCATAGTATAAAGATCAAATTGTAAGTTCTGCCTGTTAGATACATTACAGCCAGTTGCGAAGCCGAAACTTCTAGGGTGGTTTAACAACTACTAATTTACCACTCTACTATCTTACGAACTTACCTACTTTTAGATCTGATGTCGTCTGTTGTGATGATATACGAGATGATGAGAATCATTTACTTGTATATAATAACAATGTATGTGTAATTTATAAATACCATGTATTTCTATAATTTCAAAAATGTTTTGGGCCCCATACTTACTACCAATATGTGATATTTTGAGCTAGTTTTAAGAGATGATTTTTTCAATGTAAATAAAATAATTGTTATTGAAAACATCAACAGTTTTATTGACCTCTTTCTCCTTAAAACTATGTAAGTACAGTTTGTAATTTGACTAGAGGTTCGCTTGTAGCGATCTGTGAGGCTATGCCAAGTTAATAGGTAACAGTTAGGAAATCAACTCCATATTATTAAAAAAAAATAAGCTACAATGATTTTTTTGACTTTCTGGAGCTTCCATAAGATTTTTACATGTTTATTGTAAAATACAGTCAGCACCAAACTTAAAACTAAGTATATTAAGTAGTAAACAAAAGTTACAAATCTTAAAATATATCACAAACAGCCAACAGGCCTATTTTAAAATGGGTGGATAAAAATAAAATTAAAAATGGATTAAAAAAATTGCGTTAAAATAGCTTATAAAATGGCATCTAAAACAAATTGAAGAACATTTTGTTACATTCAAAAATAGCAGATTGTTATATTCTAATTAGTTTATCTTATAATTTAAAACAAAAATAAAAACAGCTTTGCTTAAATTAATCATGAAAATATTAAACAGCTGTTTCTCTCTTTTGATAGTTTCGATGAGTGAAAAAAGGACAAATTTAAGCAGCTTAGATTAGCCCTTGAATATTTTTCATAAGTAAGGTGGATATTTCTTGTTTTACAGTATTGTATGTATTTAAATCAATATAACAACCTCTTTTGTTCTTATAAATTAAATTTAAAAAGGTTTCTTACTCTATTACCCGCAAGGATTTTTTATTTCATCCCTCTCTTTGATTACCCGTCAATCATTATAAGGTGGAAGACCAAAGAGTTCAGGTTGGAACTCTTCTAAAGAGTTTAGTACTATTGTGGCCCCTTGACAGTCTGCTCGGTCAATGCGTGGATCAGGGACTAATACAACTTGCATGTTAGCTGCTAGGCCTGCCTTGAGACCGTTGATTGCATCTTCAAATACCAGACACTGAAATACAGACACATAACATGAGATCATATCAGATCAGATTGTTTAAAAGTATTGTTTGATATTTGCTGTTTGATTCTTATTTATTCTTGGTGTCTTGTTTTCCTATTTTCTTTGATATTAGATATATTACCATAGTACAGATACTAGTAGGAAAATACTAAATTTAAGAACTAATACAGAAAAAAATCAATTTATAGACTTTTTAAGACACAGGTAGTCAGGCATGTTGTGGTTCTGTCAGCCATAACAATATACATATACATGCATGGATGAAGCTGATATTACTGGAGTTAGTTAATTTGTTCTGTCAATTCATTTGTGATTTAGAAATTTATACTCACATTTATAGGTTTAGGTTTGTCAGGAAACCTGGATGCACAGACCAGGAATATGGCAGGGTCTGGCTTGCCCTTTGTGACTTCAGGGTCTGAAGAACCCATTGTGAGGTGGTGAAAGAGATCCAGAAACTCTTGGTGGTTTTGCATCTTCATCTGAACACTCTCTTTGCTAGAACTGGTGGCAAGAGCTATAGGGACACCCTTTTTGTGTAGATGCGAAACTAGTTTCTGAGCACCTGATAACAATAAACGGGGTTACCATAGTAATAAGTAAGGTTTTAAGGGCAAATTTAGTACATATATCAATAGTCTATTTCAACATTAGTTCTTCACCTGTCTTAAAAACTCACCTGGCATTAATCTCACGCCGGGAAACACCGCTTCATACACCTCGAAGCACTGTTTCATAAATTCGTCTACTGTTACTGGTAAATCCAGAGTTTTTATTATTTTTTGCGCACATTCGTGGCCTTGGAACCCCAATAAACTAGACTTGATTTCCCATGTAAACTCCTTTCCATATTTTGCGCACACCGTCGAGAAAGCTTGTGTGTAAAGTATCTCTGAGTCTGCAATGGAAAATTTACATGTTTCAGTCATCTCAGACAAGTTACAGGGTTTGATGATTTTAGTGTAATAATTATGCAATATCGAGGGATATATAAAACAATCTTACCTAATAATAGGCCATCTAGATCGAACAGTACATGAGTAATTTTCTTGAATTGCATGTTTTAAGAAAGTGGTGGAATTATACTTAGTATAATATATTTTTAAGAAATTAAAAGTAAGCGCGAGACCGGGATTAAAATCATGAACGAATTTTTATGACAGGAAAGGACAGGAATGACATAAAATTTGACATAGTTGTAAAAAAAATAGTTTGTCTATGGAAATTATGACAAGGAAACGGATATATCTAGAGCACCAACCGGAAGCATTTTGTGGCGCATATTTTAAACACTTAGCGTGAAACTTATGACACGAAACGATATTTTTTATTTATTTTGTAACTAGGTCTTTTAATTAATGCTGTTTGAACTTCAGCATATGATTTGTTTTTTTATGATGTAATAAGTTGCATTGGGAGCACGTTGCTAGCGCATTTCCTGCGTTTATAGAAGCTGATTTATTCAACGGCAGAAGTTAGATGTATGGTTTAAATTCTGATTTGTAGTTTCATGACGTAGATTTGTGTTGCATCCGGTACACACGGCTATCCAAATTAAAGTAGTGCTGAAAAAATCCAAGTATATTTTATTAGACGTTCATTTTCACGTTCATTATAGAAGAGTGAAGATGATAAACCAAAAAAAAAAAAAAAACCTAGTACGTTTTTTTTATTTTTTGGTTTATCATGTTCACTCTTCTATAAAAGTACATATACCATTAGTATTTCTAGGTACACTTAAAATACCTGAAAGAAATAGATGATTCACACATAAGCTACTTTTATTCCGGATTGACGCGGGTAACAGTGAGGCCATATTTAGTTACTTAATACAAAAACCTTTAAATAATAATAAATAACCCACTGTTTTAATATGGGAACATATACGTAGCCGTTATTTTTATTATCATAAAGCAGCCTGGTATATGATAATACAAAGAATACCTGGAATACATGGCCTTGGACAAGTTCTTCGTCTTTCTATTGATCCCTATGCGGAGGAAGGGCAAACCTATAGATACGTATGTATAATACCTCTTTAGAAAGAGAATAAGTTATACATATAGTATAAAAAGGTGTTATTCTAGAGTTCTTTATATTTAAATTATGAAAACTTAGTATCCCAAGAATGAGCGTTATACTTTAAAATGTTGTCTTTGTATTTACTTCTTTCGAATTGTTGTTAGTCTATAGTGATGCATAGTTTTAGGCAAGTTATAAGCAAATTATAGCCCCTTTGGCCCAGAGTCTATGCAGAGTCAGAGATAGATAGGTAGTTTGAATAAAAAATAGGCAAAATAAAAAAACACCAATTATATGTATTGTCAGATTAAATTTATTGAACGCTTCACAAACGAGTACGTTTGAGAGATGAAAAACTTTGATCTTCAAAATTTAGCAATCTTTATAAGAAACTGAACGTCACCACATAAATGGCCAAGCGTGATGCCGTCTATCAGAGCCTTGTCTTGTAAGTAAGTTTGTAGGAAAGTACCCAATTCCGATGTCGAAAGTTCTTAACCCGCCCCAAGGATCTCTGGTTCAATTCTAGTACTATGACGAACAGCCAGGACCTATACTTGTCTTGTAAATCTCATCAGTCGATATATGTAGTAATTATATATCTCTTGAGTCGTATTTCCTCATGACTGAGGGTCGTGACTCCCCCGCAGAATTAATTCGCTAGGGAAGTTCTCTTGGGCAAATTCATCGTGGTAGGCGCCCAGGTCCTTCCACGGAAGACACATGTCCTTGGATATTGTGGTCCTCAAACATATCAGTTCCCTCACGATGTTTTCATTCACCATTAAGCGAGTGCAAATCCACACTTAACTTGAAAATATTAGTCATTGGTGTAGGGCCGGATTCGAACCTGGGTGCATGTGGATGAAAAGCTTACAGTAAATATTATCAAGCATTAATACCCCGGATAAAATTCCGAATGCCTTTAGAATAGGTCCCCCAGACAGTTATAACAAGTTTTGCCACGACCTTTCGGCAACCGCGATGCCCTTGTAGGTTGTAGGGATAACCACCCTTTCAAATGCATTGTTTAGTTATAGTCTGTAGGTAGTCTGATGACATAATATCTATTATAGACTCTGTAGGCAATAGGGTGGCTCAGAATAATGACAAATCTATACATATAATAAAGTCTGAATATTGACGATATTATTATTACTATCACATTACTTATTTTGCAACTATTCATTAATAAGTATTAGAAATAAAGGCTTTTTTATTTTATTTATTGACGATATTTAAAAAAAAAGTTTGGACATAGGTACTTCGAATTGATAGCAGAACACGTTTCAACAATTTCTTGAAACTTTGTCTGTTTATCTGTGTCTGTGTTTATTCAAACGCTCATCACGCAAAAACGGATCATCATGATTTTTGGTGTGTAGGTAATATGAGGTCTTAGGAGTGTTATTGGCTACTTTTTATCCTGAAATAATGCGAGCGAAGCCGCGGGCGTTTACTAGCAAGTAAATAATTGTAATTGTAATCTACACTCACGTTTATACTGTCTATAGCTTGGTGCTTGTAACAAAGAAAAATAAGAATTTAATGAGTGCAATATTCTGGTATTGATATGATTTGCATTATATGTATAAAACTAGGTAGAAAGAAACTCACAATTATTTTTATAGGTTTGATAAAAGCTGGATGGGGATACATCGAGGAAATTTATAATAATAATTATCTTTGATTTGTGCATTTCCATATTATTATCATCGAATTCCAGATGAACCACGCTTACAATCATATGGATGACATGCTTGTTTTATTATTAGACTAACTTTTGCCCGCGGCTTCACACGCATTATTATACATATAAACTTACCTCTTGAATCACTCTATCAATTTAAAAAAAAACTGCATTAAAATCCGTTATGTAGTTTAAAGATCTAAGCATACCTACATACTGACTGACATAGGGACAGACGCCGGAAGCGATTTTGCTTTACATATACTATGTATTACTACAGAGTATCATATGTAAAGATTGCAATATATCTTTATTATCCATTAAACTTACATTTTGTTAAAAACTAATTAAAAAAAACTAAATACCAACAATAGAATAAAAAACTTAAACTACTTAAAGTAAAAGTAAAGTAAATCTGTATGTAAAGAAAAGAAAAATGACCATCCAGCCAAAAATAAACAGTAAAAGCTTAGTCGAATCAGGCGCCTTGCATCATAGCTAACCAATACTGGTGTAAAATAGGGCACAGTTTCAAGGGCCGCCATCCAAGCTCGCCTTGAGCTGATTTTTTCACAACCATGCCCTATTCATGCTTATCGATAGACGATAGTTATTGGGTCAATTTGCAGGGCAACGATTGTTGGAGAAATAGTCGCAAAGCTTTTAGATTTATAATATTTTGAGCACTTGTAAAATAATGTATGGTACAAACTTTTTGAAAAAGTTTTGGAAGTAGTTTGGATGAACCACATTTTATTAAATTCATCAGCCTGTTATCGCCCACTGCTGAGCATAGGCCTCTCTTCTTGTACGCCGCTTTTATGAAATTTGCCTTCTACTATCTTGTTGATATTATAGTGGTGGCTGTTGGATATCTGTTCGTCAGTCATGTTTAGTAAGTAAGTAAAGTATATTATAGTATTTGACTGGCCTGTTAGCTTAGTTGGTAGTGGCTCTGCCTTCTAATCTAGGGGGTGCTGGTTCGATTCCCGCGTGACACAAGTAATTACAAATATTAAAATTTGTAATTACATATATTAAAATTTGTAATTACAAATACTAAAATTTGTAATTACTTGTGTTGAGTCTGGTTGTTTCTATGTATAATAAGTATGTATTTACAAAAGAAAAGTATAAAAGTATTATATCTGTTATCTAGTACCCACGGCACAAGCGTTTGCTTAGTGTGGGGCTAGATGGCGCTGTGTGCAATGGAATGGAATCCTGGATATTTATTTATTTTTATATACCTACTTGTCTATGGGTGCGTATGAGCATATAGCTATTGTATTCCTCATTTTTTCTGAACAGCGTAAATAAGGCAGAGCTCAATAGAACCCCTTTAGAATGACCATGTTTCTATACGTGTACAGAGTACATAACTCGATCCGTTACATTTACAACCCATGTGCATACCGACTTCTTCCTAACTGGACTAGCGACCAAGAAGTCGGACAAATCGATCGCAGCTCGAAGATGACTTCGATCCATAGTCGGTAATATTAATTCTTGGATATAGAGCGTGAAATAAAGCATTCAGGCATAGCAAAAACTATCTAGGTATATAGGGGCGGTATATGGTATAAGCATTCAGTACTGGTTTCAACCTTGCGGTGGGTAGACGTCGCGTCGCTCGCGCCTCCGCACCGGCGATCTTTGTGAAATGATAACAAACAACCTGTGCTCAAATAAAAACTGCTGCGAAAAACCTCTTTTAGTATAATTAGTGATTTCAATTTTGTAAACATGTCGTTTCCCGGGGTTTTTCTCTTCTCGCATTACTTGGAAAGCTTTTGGGTGAGTTTTTGTTTTGAGCTTTTAAAAAACATGCACAAGTTTTTTTTATTGAAACATTGTTTATAGTCCTATTAAGAAATAAAAACCTGTTTAAAAATATAAATACAAATATAAAATAGTAAAAAAAAATTTAAGCTATGTGTTTTCTAATTTAATACAAAAAGAAAAAATAATTTCGATATGTTTGTGTGTAATGTTCTAGAATATTTTTTATTATTTTATATCTGTAAAAAATATCAATGAATCATATGTTTGTGTGTAATGTTCTAGAATATTTATTATATTACTTATTATTTTATTCAGATTTAAATTATAAATATTCTAGGACATATCGAAATTATTTTTTCTTTTTGTATTAAATTCAATCAGGTCATTGTGCTTCTTACTCATATGAATGCTATTTTTCACGTTCATAAACGACTGAAATAGTTCAGTCTTAAAATAGCTCCAGAAAACAAGTTTTATAATAGTCCTATCTATTTATATAAATACATCTTTATACGGTACTTACTATTTCTGATTCATACGGTGATAAAAAATAAGTGACAATTTTGAAAAAAAAAATCAATTGACTATCAGTAATAAAAAAAAAAATGTAAGTGTTGCTACGAGAATATCGTACTGAACATTAAAATATAAAATCAGCTGTTCAATTCTACTTTTTTAATAAACCTCGTATAAAAGTCCGACCACGTAACAACCATTAGATGTTCAGTAAAAGTAGTTGCTAAAGCGTAAAGAAACCATAAATTTATTCAGACATTTTTCTTGCGAATTATGAAGCACAAAGCTTGCATCGCGTGAATTGACGAAGTTAACTTCGGACTTAAAATTCTGATAAAATAACTTTACTGGCGAATGTTATTGGAACTAAAAAGTTCTGTCCAGTTTACTCTTTATACGTAAGACAAGTGCTGCACTCAGTTGTGTATTCTAACTTCTTACAATAAAGTGATGCGAAAAACTGTACTATTGTATAAAGTGTTGTATGGTAAGCTGACCTTATGTTAGAGAAATAAAAAGTAAAGGAGGGAACGTGGCCAGTGGGTAACGTAGGCAATTCTGTCTTCTAAGTAGGTACATAGGCTCCCGTAGGGGATAAAAAAAGTTGTTACTGCGACATCGTTCAAATAACATAAAGTTTATTTTTATAATAAATAAAAATAAACTTTATGTTATTTAAACGATGTCGTCTTAATGTTTTATAAAGAAATATTTCAGGACATATCACACAGCGCCATCTAGCCCCATACTGAGATTACGCTTGTATCATGGGTACTAGATAACGGATATAATACATATATACTTTTCTTTCGTAAATACCTACTTATTATACAACTTAAAATTGCGGAAAAAGTAACTATGTACCTAGTAGGTTAAAGCAATTTGAAATTGGAATAAAAGAAACCAAAACCCACATAAATTTAGACATAATTGCCCAACATTCGTATTGCTTTTCTTGTACGATATTCAGTGCTTATCGACGGTCCTGTCTCTTTTACGCTGGAAGATTTTCTTTAATTCGAATGAAATTTGACCGTTAGACAGCGCGCTACGATATAATCCTTTCTTGATGCCGTTTGTGGGAAAAAGTGACATAGATTCTCGCACCAATAAACCAATAAACTTTCGGCTTTATAAATTTACTATACTTTATAATATAATTAATAGTTGATTGATGTTGTAGTGTTGTGTTGATGTATTAGGTAAACTATGGCCAAGTGCAAACCCGTTCAAGTTAAAAAAAAAATATAATGTTGGTATTTACTATAAACAAGTGAACCCGTCAGTTCATCCATAACCAGGTATCGCATGAATACTCTTTTAAAGTTCAGGGCCCGACCATATTCTTTTCCTAAGCATTCTTTGCAGTAAATCGTTTCAATTACAAAGCAACTGCTTCTTCTTATTGAATGAGAGTGGCAAACTCTGGCGTCGAGAGTTTTTCAAGCCTAAGGGCCTCTGACATGGCTTCAAGACAAATACTGCTAATGTTGCTGATATATGCATTAGGCACATTTTATGACTGCAAAGTGTGATACGAATTTTTAAAGCTGTATTGTTTTAAGTTGCTTAGGCAAAGACATCTTGTGGGAAGCCCTCGAAATAAGATTCTTCCGTGGTGGTTAATTACATTGTTTATAACAACAATATTACCTTTTTTTACTTATATTTTGCCCTCGTCGATGAGTAATGAATGAATTTTATTTCACTCTTATCAAAATACTTATATTTATTTCTGAAGTTCAAAAATTACAAAAGATGAAATAAAGTTACGTCAATTTTGGACTTTCTGTGTTAGCTAAGTCCGAAATGGAGTTCTAGCCGAGATATTAAATTTCACGTAGAAAATTTTCACCACATGATTCATAAAGGAGCACACAATGGTATCTTGTTTAAGTAAAGATTATATGATTAGCGGATCTTTTACATAACATTACGAAATAACTTTGTAGAACTAGGTGATTACTGGAGTGAAATTGTCAACACAAATTTATAATATATTTTTTTCACTAAGAATTCTTTTCTTGTCACGGTGACTTTATTATTCGAGATCGTTCACCTGAAATATTGCGATAAAAATGTATTTTTAATCTTATAAAAAACACAGTACGCTTATCACCAGACTTAAACAAAGAAAGCTTATGAGCATCAGTCTTCTTTAAGTAATATTTAAAGAAAGAAAGTAGTTTACTCATGGATTTTATAATTATCTTTGTAAATTATTATACCAATTATGTTACTAACGTATGTAGATAAAAACCAAAAACTAAAAAAATACTAGGTACGACTAAAAGCTCTTTTAGCTTTTTGTCAAACCAAATCATAAAAACAATTACTTGATTCATTTTTATTATCTTAGATAGTAAGATAAGATAAGTCTTTAATGCACACCAAAGAAATTACATAATAAAAATAAATTTAAAAACTAATTTAATGCACATTGGGCGGCCTTATCGCCTTATAGTAATGTTTCTATTATGAAAATAGCATAATTAAACGTATGAATAAGATCTTCTTCATAGAATGAAATAGATCAACAGCTAGGAAATAGGTACCTTTGCGATATCTCTGATGACTATGTATTATTATGATAGGTATCATTCTTCAATGTAAATTATAATCTATGCAGCTGAGTCATATCAATAAAATCGCATTTTGGCATTGAATGTTCAACAACATACACTATAAAGAAAAGGCAAGTTGTAGTCAAGCGTGAGCCTATCTCGTGTAAAAAAGAAAAAAATATGCATTAATGTGGGATATATATTAAACCATATCATTACTTATTTTATACATTATATGTTATTTCAGTGTGCAATCTATCTAACAAGCTACATATCGTACAAATTGGTTCAGTCGGTTTCGTAGTCATAATATTGTTTTTCATAATATCCATAAAACAAGATTTCTAACCTGAATAAAAAAGATGGGACTTTCATTCAATCAAACTCTTACATAGTAGATGAAACTTTGAAATAATATGCTGTTTTTTTCCGTTGCGACTGCTCTTTAACCAGTTTAAAAAATAGTTAGAATTAGAATCCATTTTGACATTGAACTTATTAAATTAGCGGCTAAGACACTTCGAAGAAAAGGAAAATTGCATGTTAGAAACCAGTCCCCACTTATGGCTAATCATGGGTTCCTTGTAGCCACAGAATACATAATACAACAGAAACCTTTATCCCGGTTAGTGTTTATATTTATAAAATATGTTTATGTCAATTCGAGTTTTAACAAGTACCTACCTAGTAAGATATTTTATTGTAATATTATGTCAAACAAAGTCACTGATGAAGTATATACTGGGAACAAACGTTTCACCAATGATTAGGCATAACACGAAAATAATACAAGCCCACATTCATTTCATGTGACAACCATGACCATCGGGCGAGTTTCGGACGGTATTCAGCGCAATATGAACGTTAATACGAAATGTTAAGTTTCAATTTGGCTTGCGCGTGGGTTACGGACAGAGCAGTAGGTATATAAGTCAGTTGCGTCACGGTAATATTATCTATACAGTATTCTAACTTCATATAAACGGACGACGCGCGAGCTATAATACCTACGCGCTCGGATCTCGGCATGCGCTCGGCACGGCATGCTACAGTCGTGGGCACGTCGTGGGTGTGCCGCAGTGACGAACGGACGGTGTGCTGGTTTTTAATCAGTAACCGCGCGAATTTTTACTCGAAATAAGTACAAGTAGCTATTTAACGTGACAAGTAGAATATTTGATGACTGACAAAACCATTTTTGATCAAGCTTTATATTCGAATGCGGATTTTTTATACACTCAAATATAATAATAAAGCATTTCGTACATCTCAGTCAAGGCGCAAATATTTTTCGGTCGCAAATTTATAAGACCTATTTGTTAGTCACATACATAATCATGGTTTTTTAATTAAATCTATCAATCAAAAAACAACTGGCATTTTTATTGAACACTTTCTATTCAATTCACAAAGTATGTTTGTATTTTATGTAATCATATTAATATTTTATATTGTTACTGAGTATCTGTGCTAATAAATAAATAAAAAGTAATAAATTTACAATCTCATAACTAGATAGAAACTCAAAGTAGGCAGATGCAATTAAAACGCTGTAGGTGGGCGACAGCGACAGCCCTATCTCATGCTTACGTACCGCGCGGCTGTAGGCACTTATTTCAAGGACACGGCCGAGTTACAATACTGTTATATTATTACCGTGGTTGCGTCGTGCCATTTCGTTTTAAGATAGGTACAATTAGGACATTACTATGCAAGGTTTTATATTTCAAAGTCAAGGTTTTCACTATCTCTTTACTTAACTCTTTGTTTATGTGTTAGGTGCTACGAATAATTAATTATATTGAAACGCAACTGATCCAAAATATCCACAAGCTAGTCAACAGCTACCACCGCGGTTGAGTTGGTGGACTACAGTCTTTATTTGGCTATTTCCGGCATTGTAACCAAACACGAGCAAAATTTGTTTGCAAGTGATGTGTTGGAGATACCTACATGAAATTGAAGCATTTTCAACGCAACATTTGCGAGGAGTTACAATTCTATACGATTATTTTTATTATTCGTATGTTAGGTGCCGCGACCCACAATGAAAGTTAAAATAGGTATACTATGCACGTTAAGTATTGTTTTGTAATTTAAATTTTACTTTGTGGTGAGCTGTGAACTGGACTTTATAAATATCTCCATAACTTAGATAATACTTATAGTATTGATTATTTTATTTAGGTATTTCAAAAACAAAATTTGTCACCACAAAGCCTAAAACTTGATGACTAGTAGGTAAAAATAAATCTGATTGTATCGTTTAACGCCTACCTACGTGTGTATTAAATTACTAGTGGACGCTTGCGGCATCGTCCGCATTAATTTAGGATAAAAAGTAGCCTATAACACTCCTAAGACCTCATAAAGCCTACATACCAAAAATCTGATGAGAGTTTAAATAAACAGATACACAGTGACACAGATAAACAGACGAAATTTCTAGATATTGTTGGAACGTGTTTTGCTAGCAATTCAAGCAATGATAGATAGGTTATTATTATTGGTTATAGATTTTGATATATTGGTATGTATATACTACATATATATATATATATATATATATATATATATATATATATATATGTATATAGGCTGTATTTTTGCACCTCTACCATGGATGGCCTCCTCAACAGGTTGTTAAAACTACCCCATTAATATGGTAATGAGAACTACCTACTTGGTA
The DNA here is from genome assembly GCA_964023185.1 of Macaria liturata. Lineage (NCBI taxonomy): Eukaryota > Metazoa > Arthropoda > Insecta > Lepidoptera > Geometridae > Macaria > Macaria liturata. Next base: position 10,979,887 of record OZ026828.1, read on the forward strand.
AAACAACGCGTAGGAAACTACGTACCTTTGATTATTTACTTGTCTAGATAAATAGTTCGAGCGTCTAAACGCCAAAAAAAATATCAGCCAACTGTTGGCACATAAGCTTATCCCGCCCGCTCAGTGGCGACACTGTCGTTGTACGCTAAACACGCGTTCTGTCGTACACAAAAAAATACGATTTGCGCTATAAAAGTGTGCAGAAATTATAAAAAACGATTGAAAACAACTATAAACAAGTTACTTATCATCGGTAAGTAAACTTTGAATTTAGTATAAGCTAAGGAAACCATAAACGACGCTATTTGACGCCATGTTTACAGGGTTGCTTGCTCTTTGAATAATACCTACTTTAGTTTTTTTTCTTTAATTTTTTTTCTTTAACTTTTCGTTACAGATATATTTTAACCATATATACAACATTCTTATAAGTGAATTAAAATATAAAAATAAATTATAGATGCATAAAAATCAAAACACCTTTTTCCCCTACTATTGAGGGAAATATTCAAGAGCTGGCAACACTCATTACGTTCGCATGTGACGTAGCGCGCTTGTAGTTACTTGTACCTGTGTGCGTAATTCGTACACAAGCTCTTCAATTCTGGCCTGTTGTTTTTGTTACGATTACAGCGCAACACTCTATCTAGACATGTAAATAATCACAGCTACGTACCAAATATTTATTGGTTTATAAGTTCACAAATGATTCTTGTTACCTAACTAATAACGGTTTATTTTATTGTTTTTCGAATTTAGTTTTAATGATTGATTCTAATCGAAATAAGTCATGTTTAAAGTGATGTCATATAAATGTATCAAATTAAATCAAAATACTTTATTGTACACCAATAACAAAAGAATACAAGTCTAAAGAAATTCAGAACATAGTATTGGGACAGAGGGCGGCCTTATCACTTGGAGTGATCTCTTCCAGGCCTAACCTAGTTTAGAAAACAACGATAGAAAAACAATAATGCTGTTGTACCTACCAACTAAAACTAAAAAATAAATTAAATTAAACTAAATTTAATGTACTTACTTATGTCGATTTATTTCTTGTAACAAGGTTAATGTTTATCGAATAAAGTAAACTGTAATAATTACGAGAATAAATAGTTAAGTAATTAATGGGATTTTAAAAAAATATGTTTGTACTAGCTGGTGCGCGCGACTTCGTCCGCGTGGAATAGTTATTACCATAAAAACGGTTCTAGTGAGTTAACCTTAAAAGATAGACATATACTGTTGCGGACATTTTGCTTTTTTGATATCTTGAACCGTTTTCAAAGCGAACGCAACGGAAGCCCTCAAAGATGAATATATTTCCCCGTTTTTTCAACATTTTCTATTGTTTCTTCGCTCCTATTAGTTGCAGCGTGATGTTATATAGCCTAAAGCCTTCCTCGATAAAGGGTCTATTCAACACAAAAATAATTTTTCAATTCGCATCAGTAGTTCCTGAGATTAGCGCGTTCAAACAAACAAACAAACAAACTCTTCAGCTTTATAATATTAGTATAGATTTCGAAATTAGTTTTGCAAATTGACTTACGAGTTTCATAGTTTTGATTTTATTGATATTTATTATGATTGGTACTCTCGACAGTGCCGAAGAACTGGTGACTGATTTGTTATGCAAAGATATCAATTAATCTTTACCTACCTCATTTTATAATAACCGTAAAATAAAAGATGGCTGATTCATTCGACTATAAGACGGCTTGTCTCCTTTCTTGATATTGAAAATAATGATACCTTGAAGTTATGAACCAATTGAATGATGATTGAAACGATGACTTTCGCTGCAGCGATAACCGTTTCGCTATGTAAAATGAAAGATAATAAAAATAATGTCATAAATAACTTCATGTCACTTACGATGACGTCATTTTTATTAATTTGAATAAACGAGAATTTTAACGTTCGTGGGAAAGCTATGATAAAAATAGCTAATTATCTTCTGTCACATTTAAAACTTCTATTTAATTATTAAATATTTGTAAGTATTACAATCTAAATACACAAAACCCAAAGGTCTGCCCAAACCACTGGATGGATCGGGCTGAAATTTGGCATGCAGGTAGATGTATGACGTAGGCATCCGCTAAGAAAGGATTTTTGGGAATGCCACTGTTAAAGAGGTGAAATGGGGGATGCAAGTTTTACTTCTGAAATGCGAGCAAAGCCGCGAGCACTCACTAGTCTACCATAATTTTTTTTGACGATAACAATATTTATTTGTACATAAACCATATCGATAACCATGAAATAGGAGCGAAATTTATTTCGTACGGAATAGCTACTTACTAATAATATGCGTGCCTCTCCTTTTTTTGTTTTAAATCGGGGATCTTTTAATTTTGTTTTGTCCTTTGCACTGTATCCCAGACCACATTTTTATTTATCGGGCAATTGCGGTCAGCTACTGTGAAATAAGAATAAGATTACACTGGGATCGAATCTAAATCTGGGTCTAGGTGGGTGCAGCCAAATGTAAGAAATTCACCACCACAATTGTATTTAGATATGTACTCAATACTTACTTTTGGAAAATATATAAATGGATGGTACTAATTAAAAAATGCATATTTTGCTCAGTCATCATCAACATAATGTTATGTACATTTGCACATAATATAATTGTTTTGTAAAGTCAGTAAATTGCAACACCAAGCATTTGTTCCTTACGTAGGCACATTTTTAAGAACAAGTTTTTTTTCTACGTAGGATAGGTAGGTACCTATACGTTTGACTACAGCCCGCCTGATGTTAAGCATTGCTGCAGCTTAGGGTGTAACACGCGTACCTAGAAGATACCTTAACATAAAACATAAATTTACATCAAACAAAAATAAATAAATTTAAAATTAAAATTTTGAGCGCGTAAGTCAATAACAAAGCCTGGCAACGCAATCATGTATAAATTAGTAAAATCACAATTCTACAGCCTAATTTTGTGACGGTGACGAAATAGACTCACTAAACTCAAGCCTATTTTTCATCTCAAATGCAAACAAAACCACGGCGGGGAACTAGTTTTAAATAGCGTAGGTCAGTACAATCTTGAAACTCGTTAAAAAGATTATCTCTCAGATTTTGCACATCATTTCTTCCAGTCCAATAACTCTACGGTATCATACAATGTTACAAGCAGAGATAAATTAGCCATAGATGGAACATACATATAAACAAGTTTTGTACGATCGGAAGTACACCACCAACTGTAAGTTAACTGTTCGAAATGTACTTTGTAGACTTTGGCACTTTTACGCTAATTTCTTAATTTGTATTTTATTGACATTCATTATATTTACATAATCCTTTTGTGTCAAAAAAGTTTAATCTCAAGTGGGTCTTTAGTATTTTAATTTTACTTCGGTATTCCTATTTTATAAGTTTCAATTTTATGGCGTAGAAAACAATTTTTTTTAATGAAATGAAATATTTTATTGTCTGGTAATTAAAAAAAATTCTTTATATGTTATGGCTAATTTTATCAGTATTTGTTATTGTTATTTGTAAAGAATAAAAAGTCTACTCACACAAATCTGTATGTGTGAAACAGTGAAAACCTTCCTCTGTGTGTAAACAGTGTTGTTGTATTGTATCCCGCACGCGTCTCGTTCCGTCTCTCATACTTGCTGCAAAAACTTGTCACTCCTCTGATACTGTCGCCGGCCATCTTGGGCTTTTATGGTTTTCTTCATTGAGCTTCGGATGAGCAATACGATTTATTGGGTTTGATTGAAAGGGAGTGATTTTACTAATAAATATTCTGGCAATAAACCGCCAAAATGACTTGAAAACTTCAAAACGTAGGTACTTATGAGTTGAAGTAATAGACATACCAGAGATCTTTGGTCGGTTTGGTTCCTGAGAGGAACAAATAGACAAAATGACAACAATACTGAAAACACATTAATACTAATACTAGCCTAGCACTGGCTCCTATCTTATCCCTTTCTTTCAAGGAAATTTTCTCAGGTGGTGGATACGACTTTTTACGTTACGTTACGTTACTCAAGAAGTTAGGCTAGGCAACCATCCGTCTAATATAAAGCAACGACCTGCCTGCTTACGACGATCTAGCCCTCCACTTGGCTAGAAACTAATCAACTGTTGACTTGAAGACCGATAAATCTATGTAGTTCAAGACAAGAAGAACAGAGAATCCGGCGAGACTTAGAATAACCACAAGTAACACTGTTTGGCGTCGCTAGTAATCCCTATAAAAGAAAATGATAGTAAGCAGACGTACCCAGTGCATTGAGCTTAATGTACTGTACATTAAGCTCAATGACCCAGTGTCACAGTAACACATAACCGATGCGGCGACCGGACGACCTTCGCCGAGCAAAACGACTACCCTCGTCTGATGTACAATTGTGCATACACTTGTATTGTATACTGTATACTCGCGGTATAGCATACGCAGTAGGTACGCTATTTTTGTAAGTGCCGTCTTGTGGGGCTTTTTGAGTATTTGTTTGTTTGCTTGTTTGTTTGCAGGGTTGATAAAAATGCAAATACTTATAAATACAAACAAAATCTAAAATGGAAAGAAAGTAAATGTCACAAATGTTACTTGAAATATCTTAAATGGTAAAATACAACCAATTTTATACGGTTTTATTTTAAGACTGAAGAAGACATCTCTTCATATTACGGAACAAAAATGTGGAACACAAAATATTTGTAAGAAAAAATGCAACGTACAATTAATTATTAGGTCCAATGTGAAATTACTGTATTATGGTTTAGATTACAAGGTAACACTAGAAAAATATACTAAGTATATCAAAAGCGGTCCATCCTTTTAAGTATCAATGAGGATGGACAGATTTTGATCTAGTTTTTTGCTACATAAAGATACACAAACAAAGTCAAGTTCTTCTTCTTATCGAATGAGAGTAGCCAACTCTGGTGTCGAGAGTTTATCAAGCCGTCCTAAGGGCCTCTGACATGGCTTAATGACTGCCGTACTATGACGAACAGCAGAGATCTACAATTTAACGTGTCATCCGACCCACGGAAGCGCCCAAAATGTAATGCCACTTAAAGGCGTCGAGCAACAGAATAACAAAAGGAGAGAAAAGTAGAGTAAAATAATCTTATATCTATTAATTTTATGACTATTACGTTAAGCATGTATTACCTTTCTTTGAGAAATTGAAAATTCTTTCCATGATATGTATCGGATATGTTTTCTGTTGCGTTATTAGTTCCGCAAGCATTACGTCGGTAGATTACATTTGCTATATTTCTAATTTTCTCCATCTATCGTCTTGACTATTCTTGAGTTTTCGCACTCATTCGGCGGTTTGGTGATTTTGTTTGTATATATGTATATAATCAAGCCATAAAATGTTGTAACCTTAGAAATATGAAATTAACAGACGCTAAAATAATCCTGAAATCTTGGCTGCAAAATTTATCTTACAGTGATACAGAGCACATACTGAATTATATAACTTAATTTGTCATATTTATATATATATATATATATATTCTGTACTTGGTTTGTGTACAATCTACATAAGTATCTGTCTTGTGTGGCGTAAATAAATATTTTTTGTCAACTGGTAACTGGTTGCTTCGGTACTTCTAGCCTAGTAAAGCAATCGATAGATATGTCTTTAACATGTAAACCTATTTTGTTAATAAATACATTTTCATTTCTCATTTCATTCAAATGCTGTGATAAGATATTATGAAGTAAATTAGTTTCTTGCTTGTTTTCTTTTTCAACAATAAAAAAATAAATAAATATTCCCGGACATTGCACACAATGCCATCTAGCCCCACACTAAGCAAACAGTACTCTTTCAAAAACATCGATTTTTTTAGTGGATTATACATACTAAGTATATATAAATAAAAAATATAAATAAATTTATTCATGTTTATCAAAGCATATTATCATTAATTCATAGTAAATACCGAATCAAAGGCCGTAACTACAACTATTTCTTGTTCAAATAATGAATCATTGAATGCTTTCCTATGAACTGTGTTCTGTGTACTTTTATATTATTAAAAGTTATTAAAAAATACTTTTATAATTTGCATTGACAGAAATGATATTGAATAAATCTATTAACGCGGGGTGCTATGTAAAATCGACATTTCATAAAAATCAAATAAAATAGAAGTATATAAGATAGAGCTAATTTTTTTCAGTTTATATAATTTTGATTCAGTGTTAAGACAATAAAAAACGCCAAAACACGATTACGTATACTTCGCTCGATAGTTTTATTTTTTGAAAAATAGTTGTTTTGAAATATTTTTCACCTTTTTTTTTTAAAGTAGTCATAAATTTAAACCAATTTAATTATATCTAAAAGATAATGTTATTATTTAGAGGAGTAAAAAGCCTTAAATAGAATATTCTGAATTGCTGATTTTATATGAATTTATTTCGTCAAAAACGTCTGCAAAACTGCTCAAATTGTGCAAAATTGTTTGCGTGTGGACAAGACTCGTCGGCCGGAGCTATGCGCGCGATGCTCGCCCTTGCGTTCATGTTAATACGGCGTGGAGTTGCATGCGAAAAAGCAACTGTAGGCATTTTACCTAGCGCAAAGCGTTTTCGGGTGAAATATCGTGGCCTTAGTGTATAGTGATATAGCACAATGAAGTATTATGAGAGTAGAGTCATATGAGTATGTACACGGCTTTTTTATTTATGCGACATTTGTTTGCCCTGAGACTTAAACCACACTAAGGTTTTCCAAATAACTTTACACTTACATGTATGCGATGTCTAACCTGTGGTCTTAAACCCACCACCGTCACCTATATCATCACAACACATTATTGAAAGACCAGTTTTTGTTAAGACTAGGACTAGAGAGTAGAACTATGTATTATGTGGTAGAAATAAGCCCGTAAGTGGCATTCATGACGTCACTAAGGTTCTCTTCAGCTCAGCACATCTCTTATTCAGCAGCTACCTACCTTCATTAGTCATGCTACTTGATTGCTAGGTGTTAGTCGGTTTTTCTAAGCGCAATCTCGCTTAGCTTTTACTGGGCAGTTTTTGTAGTTGTATAACTATGTTGTGCCGCGTTGCCATCTTGTCTGTAGCTGATTTCAAGTTCAAGGACGTAATATTTATGTCGCAGGCATCTGGTTGGATCTGCTATTCGATTGAATGACTAGCGCGTTCATAAAATGACGACATTTAATTGAATGACTACGCCAAACGTTGATTGAACAATCGTCACTAAACGTCCAACTAGTTAGCGTATTATAATATAGCTCTTTGAACAGAGCGGACATAAAACCAGTCAAGTGATTGAAATTTACTTCATTTTTTGCCACTGTGGCGCTAGTAGTCACCAAAACAAATATGGCGTCAAGCAGCTCGTACAGATAGCACTGTGTTGGCATTTTTTCGATTAAATTTACTATAAAGTGCTTTATTTGTTATAAAATAGTGACGAACAACAAAATTAAGGTAAGGTGATTGTTATTGTTTAACCTAACCTAACCAAACATTACAAAGTCGGCTATATCACATTCAGCGACTTCACTAAATGACGTTCAGGCAAGACGTTGGACGTTACATTCAACGACTTCACTAAATAACGTTCAGGCAAGACGTTGGACGTTACATTCAACGACTTCACGGGTTGCTTTCAGTCATTCAATTTGTCATTCAATTAAATGGCGTCATTATATGAACGCGCTAGTCATTCAATCGAATAGCAGATTCAACCAGATCACTGCAACATTTATACTGGTACTGGTATCAATACCAAATACAAATACAAAATTACTTTATTTTCAAAAACTTAAGTTACACCCTTATAAATTAATTTAAATATACAATCATGCCATACCTATAATGTTGGTGCATTGCATTGGGATCCTCTGCCATCTCACACTATAGAATCGAAGACCCTGTGACGTGAGATAGCAGTTTACGCCCGCGCGAAATATGCCTCTTTTGTGTTTTGTTGTGTTACAACGAAAGTAATAAATCCAGATATTATAACTATCCAACTATTATAAATAATATCTAATCAATTTAGACAAAGTGATAATTGAGACAGAATTAATCACGTTAACTAGCTATTTTATAAAATATCTTGGAAAACTTGGGTAATGTAATAAAAAGGTAAGTTATAGGTGAAGATTATAAAGTTTTATTTCAATTTTCGTTAGGTTAGGTTAGATTCCCAGAGGACACGGCGGAGCACACCCTGGCGGAGTTCTCTGCCTGTAGTGAGCAGAGAGCGTGGCTCGTGGCCGCTATAGACAGGACACTGTCGCTCCCGGCCGTCGCGAAAGCGATGGTCGAGAATGACCTTGGATGGGACGCAATGAGAGGCTTCTGCGAGGAGGTCCTCTCACTGAAGGAGGAGGCTGAACGCGCCAGGGAAAGGGTCGCAGACCAGAGCTCTGTGCGCAGGAGGCGTCCAGGGAGGCGGCGCTTGGCGCACGATCTCCGACCTCCTTGAAGGGTGCTCGGGGCGAAGGGTCGGGGAACCCGTCGTCGAGAATGCACGACATGTCAACGTGTTCCTGGCATGTCGCTCATTCGAATCTTCGAATCGAGACGGCATATGGGGAGCGAGAGCTCCCGAGCAGGGGCCTGGCAATTGCCGGGCCGGCGGCGTCGCCGGGCCTGCGGTAGTATGGCTAGCGTTCTTGGGGCCCCGATCAGTGACGCAGAGGTGGAACACCCCAGGTTTTTAGTAGGTATGCTTAGGGTAGGTTAGGCAATGCGACTCCCACATAACCACCGTAAATCCTCCCCGGGATTGGGTGGTAACTTTAAAAGGTTTTCCAGGGTACAAAACCCTCCCGCTCCTCGTTTCGTTGCCACGTGCAAGTTGGACCATATATTTTATTACTTTGACTGACTTTCGCCTGCTATTATAAATAATATCTGGATAAGGTGATAAATATATCACATTATTTAGACAATTTAGTCATTATGCTATTTAATCATTATGACTGTAACATAATATATTATCATGCGACGGCTTTAATTCACGACGAGTGTTTTGTCTCTTTTGTGGGTTGGATCTTTCGTAAGGGGTTTTGGTCGTTTTTAATGTGCGATTTTGTTTTGTTTTGTTTTGTTACAGATACTCAATTACATGGTTTTATTTCTTTTCTCCAGCTTCTTCAGTTCCTTTTGATCCAAATGAATTGTTTTTTTACACGGGATGGGTTTGCACTTGCCTCTTATTCATCTGATGGTAAGCGATCATTACGGTCTAGAATAGAGCGTGCTTACCCAGTAAGAACCGATTCACATTCGATTGATTACGTTTCGCGCAGCCAGGGAGTTCCACAAATTCGCATTGGATTTAGAATTTAACAGATGATATTAAAGTGAACAACCCGAATAGTTCAAACACATTTATAGTAAAATATGTTCAAAGTGTTAAAGAGATTCAGATAAAGATAAAGATTCAGAGTGTCAGTTAAACTACGTAATAGACATCCCATTATTTGATCGAAGTATAAAACTTGTTTCAATTACAAAAGATCCCTAACCTGAATGAACAGAAATAACTCGTTTTATTTTTTATTTGCAAACTAGTCATTGAACGACATACGTATGGCAATGGCCTCAGTACCTATTTTGTCAATGACATAACTGAACGCTTAACTTCGCATTAACAGACGTTTATGTCCATAATAAGAATAATTAGTTTTTTTTAATAATAATAGCTCATGTGTTAATGTGTAGGGTCATTAATCATTAAAGTTCGTTTGCCTTCGTTTGAGCATGCTTTAGTACGTGTTTTTATTTACTCCGGCCATTTGATGTACGTAAGGAGGTCCTTTAGTACTTACCTTTTTCTGTAACAAGACGAGGTTTTTTGTGCATGTAAAAAATAGGTACTTACATACAGCACTACGCCCAATGTACAGCACTTTATGATATTTAAGCTTATTTCCTGTTTTGTTATTTCTATGTTTTATGGTGTACATTAAAGATATATTCTATTTTATTCTATTCTACATACACCATCATCATCATTATTAACGGCTTCATGGATTTTAAACTGTAATTTTTTAATCTGGTAAAACGTAGTACTGAGTGTACTAGGTACGTTTTTAAAGGTTAAAAAACACGACAAAGAGTTACTCAGAATTACTCAGTATACTTTTTTTTTGCCATCTACAGCCTGCGTAATGTTAAGCACCACTGTATTTAACACAAACGCAAAAAATCTTTTAGTTACAGAGAGCCGAATTATTATTCATTATTATTTATTATTTTATCTTCTCCATTTTTGAAAAGAAAATATAAGATCATTTTTGATTTTATTTATCATAATTATTCCCGTCGCAAGATCAAAAATTTTCATTTAAACGAATTCCTTCAATAAACGTAACGATCCAAGTTCTAGTGCTATGTCAAACCAAAATAAAGCATAAGTACTTAATAAGTTCTATTGTAAATGGCAGACATTTTCCTCAATAGATATCTTGTCGCCTAGGAAATAATTTACAGCTATTATTAGAAGAAAGGAAAGCAGATATGTACGTTTCGAAGTGCATTGCAAGATGAACTTGCGATGAACTGACCTCGTTCTGAACGCGGAACCACAAGCCTTCAGGCTCCAATGCAACTTAATATATTGGACAACTACTGATATATGAATTTATATACATCGTTAATGATAACAGATACACAACCTTAAAAGGCTGCTTTATTTTATCAACATCAACAATCTTTGCTCCAAAAATAAAAATAAATATTCCGGGACATTGCACACAGCGCCATCTAGCCTCACACTAAGCAAACGCTTGTGTCGTGAGTACTAGATACGGATATAATACTTATATACTTTTTTATTTTATTTTAGATTAATAAAATTAATTCAACTCCCATGCTTCTCCATACATTTCGTCAATGCTTGATGAACTTATTGTAAGAAACATCTGATTTATTACCAACTGACTTCTTCAAAAGTTCTTTGAAAAATTGAGTTTGAAGATTTATATTTAATCTTACACGTGAGCAAATATCGGATTTCTCAGAATCTGTAAATGACATCGGTTTGAATATTTCGTACCAAATAACATAGGTAGGTATGTGGTTAGATTAAGGGGTCGTCCATTAATCACGTGAGGCACGAAAGGGGGGGGGGGGAGGGGTCCATAAAAAAGTCACGAAATATCACAAGGGGAGAGGGGGTGTAGTGACATATCACGTGTATTTATTTTTTCGACTAACGCGCGAAAAGCAAAAACCATCTGCAGGTCCTGTAACCTTTCTGTTTACCGCTAGGCATTATTGTAATATTTAATTTCAATAAAAGTAGAAAATTAAGATTCTTTGTAGGTCTGAAAATACACGTGATATATGGGGGGGAGGGGGGGTTAATCATAAACATCACCATGTATCACCACGAGGGAGGGGGGGTTAAAAAATGCCAAAAAAAACATCACGTGATTAATGGACGGCCCCTAAACTGCAAGATACAATTTGTTGATATCGATGTATTGAATGTTACTTATAAACCTGTATACTTTAAATCTTGTATATCTCGTGAAATACTGGCGGCCATATTGGTAATATTGTTCCTAAATTGTATCGAGCCGTATGGAGCCAATAAATCTTTGAGAAGTGAGAAGTCGTAAAGAAAATGGCGGGTGTATGAGAATAATAACCCTGACCCTGGGGTCGTTACTCTTAATTTATTTTGGATCAGGATACATTTTATTTATTGTTGCTTGTGCCGTACATATTTTTTTAATTCAATGTGCAGTATTTTTTACATCTCCGTTGTTGAAATATTTATTATGGAGCCTAAATTATAAGTAAATATATTTTAAAACTTTTAACTTGAATTTTCATCATCATATAATACCTCATATCATTATATAAATTTCTTAGTTGGTCTGTGTGTTCCTCTTTCCACACGCAACAGAAACACGGATCATCTTGATTTTGTAACGTTGTCTGTAAAGTATAGGGTTCCGAGAGCGACATAAACCTAACAAGGCCTCAATTATTTCACAATATTAATGTTGTTCAAGTTGGTATAAAATTTTCCAGAAAAATAACATAATCAGCCACAATAAAGATAAACCCATGTAAGTGACCTATTAATGTCTTATTTAACTAAAACACTCCAGTGTCAAGGCTGTTTTTTGAACTTCAAACAGAAATATACGTATTATCTATTTTATCAGGGTTGTTTTCTAGAAGTCGAAACAAACAACCAAACGTGTTTTAATACCCTTCATTATATTACAGTTGAATAAACTACTAATAATCAATTATGAAAATATAAGTGCTTACGTAATAAAAGTGAGTGTGCTATACTCGTATTGCTTTAATTTATATCCCTGTGTCACCACGATTTTTAGCTGGAGGTAGCGGTGCAGAAATATCTGACGCTATTGGTGGCAAGAATTCGCAATATAATGTATTTTCAGATTCAGTTGTAAATATTGATTACCTCAACAACACGGAAAAGAGGGACGCCATTCTTAAGTTTATGCCCCGGCCCGTAAAAAAATTAGATCTTGGGGTGGCTCTTTGTATATTTTTTACAACGAAATTAGTATAGGTACCTAGTATGTATACAGTATGGAAATAGTTGGACAAAAATGATATTGTGTTCAGAAAAATATGCCGCTTTAAATAATTTTCCGATTAAAATTTTGGCTTCGGTTTACGAGGTATTTGGCCCCATGAATGCCGCAACCAATCTGATTATTAAAGTTTTATACACAACGAATCAATTTATTCAAGGAACATGTTTATTATATTTAATCCTTAAAAAAATAAACGAGTCTTTTGAGAGGGACCAAAAAAGCAACCATTGATAGATTTACGATATTTTCATGATAGGTCTCATCAAATCTGCTGTGATTGATTGTAATAAATTTAAATTGTTTGGTGAATAAAGCGAACCGACAGGTGTACGAGACATAGGAACTATAAAAACGCGGAATCAGTAAATGAAACAAACAAACAATTTAGTGTTTAGTAAAAATTTTATCAAAAAAATATATATATTCACAAAGTGTTTCAGAATGGTGTGACAATATAAAAATGTAATAAATGTAAAATTTACATATTTAAAGTATAGAAACATGTTATTTAACAACACAACGGCGGCGTTTGTATTGTTTCTTTGGAACCGTAGCCCCTGAATAAAATAAACGGTAATATTGATCTAATTTTAAATTGATTTCAAAATTTTTGATGTTAATGCAATGAAAGTGACACAACTTTCTAGAAGCTAAATATTCAAGTACTCCTTGATGAAATTTACTCGGGCCAAATGTTTTGCGCACTTGCAGAACAAAGTTATCTATTTAGGACCAGTTTGATAGCGTAGTAACAGACTCATTTGGGTCTAGGTTTGTTATTTCGAACCAGACTGATATCTAGCACTAGATTTAATCAATTTTACGAGTTATAATAATGGGCATATGTTGGACACATAATATTTTGGTCTGTTTGAATTAATTCGGTCTTAAAATCAAACAAAAGGTGTACTCTGACATCATGACATATTTTTAAACAGTAAATAATAAAAATAGTGAAAAGATTTAAAAATCAAAAGTAACAACAACAGATCCAATGCCAATCAAGAGGATATTTTTTACTTTTTGGAAATTTGGTTAAAAATGTGATAAGTTTGATTAAGTAGGTAAGTAAAGAGAGTGAAGCCAAGCTAAACGAGCAATGAGTTTTCATCAATATTCTGATTATATCTTGATCAGCGAAACAATTTCCGAGATGTAACTTTCGTGCATAATTCTAGTGACATTATGAGTACACGATTATGCAGATTTTGTTGTTGGATATGATTAAATTTTCTCAGATTGAGGCTACAACGCTCAGGATTGCTCAGTCCTTGAAAGTTCTGCGCTATACTCGTATGGAGCAATGAGATTCGGACCATGGATTAACATCTAATAGATTCAGCAAGCGAGTGTGGCTCAGCGGTTTCAGCGTCTGCTTTTCATGCTGACGAACCCTAGTTCGAATCCGGCCCTACACTAAGCTTGTATTTTCAAGTTCAAAATCCGGCCCTACATAATATCCGAGGACATGTGTCTTTCATCCTGGGCGCTCACTACGATGTATGTCTCTAAGCCAAACTTACTTACGTATTTATCGAAAGAGCCTTAGAAAATAGCATTAGAGTATGTACCTATTTATGTTGTGCCTACGAGATATGCCTCTAACATCTCGATATATTGCATTGCCACACATATACTTATCTCAGTGCGGAATCTAAGGCAGTAATCATCGACATAGTCGCGGCACATATACAGAGTAGGTACAAGCCACAGTGAGCTTTGTTGTCACAGATAAGCTATCTTATCGTAGTAGTCCTTGCGGGCATGTCCTAGGCACATTTGCAACTAGATTACATATTAACACTAATGTATTTAGCGATCAAACTTAGCCTACTAAGGTCCACTTGTACAGTGTCTCTTAAACATGTTTAGCCCTTTTATTAGCAGGAGGATACTTTGACGCTAAATGCGTTTAAGAATCGTAACAGATGTCGGTCTAAATTTTTAACCCGTTTGCACAAAGTCTCCTAAACATGTTTAGCTATTTTATTATATTAGTGCGTTTTAGAATCGTTGTGCAAGTCACCCTAAATCATTGCTGTGATTTAGTGAAAATATTGATCATAGCGAGGTCTATTAGGTATTCGGAGGATTTCCGTTGTAGCGAGAACTAAGTAACTTTAAGTGAAAAATTTATGGAAAGTCATTATTAACTATAATTATAAAGAAATCGCAGTAACGAACCTCAGACTTGGCACGACCTTGTCTAGATTTTATAACTTTTTAGAGATATACAAGCAGCTTCATCGAGACTTGGCTAGTTTTTTACAGAATGTTTTTGGTGGGATTTCACTTCTTTTTGTAGAAACGTGGGCTTATTAATTTATTTATTGAAATTTATAGAAGATGTGTCCCACTACGCTGGATTTTTGCAATGACTGTCGATTTTTATGTAGGTACCAATAGTAGTAGGGGGCATTACCATATCTCTAAATACAGCTGAGACCAGCAGAGGGTTCTTTATCAGTTACTTCTGACCTTCGATTTTTAACATCAAATGAAGCGGCCCACCAAGTTGAATATTTTTTGTAAAGGCGGTATGTCGGTATCTCTAATAGTTTGGTTGGGCTCTTGTGTTTTCGAATCAGGGTCACCAGGTACTCCAGATCTTCGATTATCCTAGTTTTTATAGTTTTCCCATAATGTGGCCATTAAACCCTAACTCTGTACCAAATTTCAGCTCTCTGAATATATGGGAAGTACTAGTTCTATTTTGATGATCATGAGTGAGTGAGTGTCATAAATACGAAACTTTGCTTTCCCTTAGCTTTGGAACTAAGTGATCTACCGACTTGAAATTTTGGATTTCAAGTGTGTCCATATAACTTACTAGATGACGAAAATTTCAGCGTTCTAGTCCCATCCAGAGGTTCTCAAATAGGGGCCTAAAAAGGCGGCGAAATGATTCCAGTAAAGGATGGTACGGCAGTGTTTGCTTCGCGCTCGACTTGGCGGGGGCACTGCCGTGCCCCCAGATTCACCAAATAGTCATCCCATTGTGACATTACAATTTCGACACACGAATCTCAAATTATTTGTGTCTTAAGTTGATCAGCAACAAATATCACGCGATGTTCACATATCTGCATGCTCACATAGTTACATTAAGCTCAATGCATGCTCATTGGTTGCTCACTATGAACGCGTTATAGATCTGGATATGGTACAGGCGTAAATATCAAATGTTAGTAAGTTAAGTACTAATCTTGTTAAAGTCATTTTATAGCTAAAATTACACAATAATAATATAAATACAATTTCTAATGACCAAAATACAGGAGCATACATATAATCCCACACATAATAAAAGTTTTTTTAATTGTTTCTTGCAGCGGTCTACTGTTACTGTTCGATTTATCAATACAAACAGCTACTCACAGTCTTAAATTTTGTTTAGGAATAAAATTGATTAATTTAGGCATGTTAAATGATTTTATTCATACCTACACATATTTGGAGTCTCGAAATCTACTTATCTCCAATTCATTCAGTCAAGTGATTCGATGACAATGTTGCATGTATTTCTCAACTTTTTCTTTTTTTTTCGGTCTCAACGGAAGACCAGCGCTGACTGTTCGCAGTCAGCGCATGCTGAGTTGAGGCCGGCTTGTGACAGGAAATTGTGTATGTGCAAAATGTGTTTGTCTTACTTTCCTGAATGTGTTCGTAGGTATGTAATTTCTTGTCACAAAATAAATAAATATTTATTTCGCGCAATCCGATTCGTAGTGGTAATGTTCTGGATAACTGACTCTTCTAAAGTACTCATGAATTGCTAATGCTGATTGCACATTTATAATTGATATTGCGCGGAATACGATATCGGTTGCGGAGTGTACGCTACGTAGTAGATAATATTGGATTCTGGTAAGACGTATTCGCGTTGTGTGGTAGATAGGTTTGATCATTTTATTCATTGCACTGTTATTATAAAGACGTAAGTTTGTGGGTGTGTATGTTCCTTTTTCATGCTAAAAAGGTGAACCAACATTTATAAATATCTAGCTATTAAAGTTGATTAGAATTTGAATTAACACTCCTGGATGATTGTTATCCCGGATTAATGCGGCTAACACCGGGGAACCGGAAGCAGCTTTGATGATGAGCATATACAGTATCAGCTTAGAACGTATGACGCTGGAATTGGCAATCCGAAACTCAGAGTCGGATAACAAATTAAATACTACACCTTGCTGTTTTAATAACAACAAGGGCATTGCTTGTCGTTCGTAATTTGATATGGGTCCGTACATCCATTCCATATGGCCCATGTTTGATCGTGGTGTCTCTTGTACGAGCATCGCTTCTGGCACTTCAGAGCTGCGTGAGACATAATGGTCTAATGCCTGATTGTCATCTATAATAAAGCTGACCAGTGATATAAGTGGTTGCCAAACACCGCTGTAGGGACCGTTACAACGAGAACTGGCCGCAGCATGTCGCGTGCCGGCAACATTGCGTAGCTGTCGCTCGTAGTTAGGTGGTCGTTGACGCATGCTGCCCGGAGTTCACGTAGTAACCGTACATGACGACCCAGAGATTCCTAACCTAATTCTTAACTGTGTATCTCAAGCCGATGAGAAACTAGTACGCAAACGTCAAGCAACATGAAGCTGTTTAACAAACTACAATCAGGGTCCTCAAATCTAGGCTGTAGTCAAATGCGAATCAATATTACCTACGTAAAAATAAAAAGATGCAGATTGGTCCGTTCATCGTGCGTGATGTCTACATATCATCATCCACATCTGTCAAATCAAATAAATGTTATGTGAAATGATATACGGAGTAAACTTATAGACTTGCTTTTTTACACGGATATTTCTATATTTTCTATCACCAAGAGAACGAGGGGAAAGGGATGATAAAGGTTGATAACGTCATCATCATTAACATCGTGTTTGGATTCATAGGAAAGGGGGAGGCGTCTCTCGGCTATGATATCGTGGGAAAAGTTGCCAGTTACATAAGACTTGAGTTACGCAAAGCCAATGTCAAGATCGCAGCAGCACGGGCCGCTCACCACGCGGCCGCCGCCTGCAGGTCAACGACCGCGATACCAAACAAATATTGAATAAAAAGAACACGTTTGACGGATATGATCTCGTTCAAACAAAAATACAGGCAAGTGGGAAACTGCGCTCAATTTTATTTGGAGAGTCAACAACCCATCGTCGGGTAATGAACTGGATGGGTAATCTGTTTACCTGGTTTGAGTACACACAGTAAAGATCTAGTGTACTCGAAAAAAATTGCTGTAAGCTGTTAAACTGATTAATTGCATGTATAAATGCGAAATCTAACTGGATTAGTATTTGGAGTCATAATCGTAATACCATACAATTTTAATAAAATACAAACTAAAACAAAAACAACAACCTATTTAATTATTTTCTTCACGGGGTTGTGTCATAGTAATTATTAAATAATATGTGGGGCGTCAAAACATCGCACAATGTTTAATTTAAAAAAAATATACGTTTAGTAAAAATCTTTGTACACATCGACTTAGTTCCGGTCAAATGCACGGCACGACGATTTGTTCGAGCTATCTGCGTACATATGTGCAGTTCATACTTGCATCTTAATTTTCCATGTGAGACTCATAGCGTTGTAAATATCGGCCACTATTATAAAACCCCCTCTCTTCCTTTCCAGAATGCTCCTCACCCGCTAGTAGACTGGTCAGGAGTCCCGACCTTCCTGCTGGCTATCATTGCCGTCCTGGTCGTCGCCACTGCGTTGACAGCGAGGGTCCCTGACGGCAAGCAGCCGCACCACCTGCCTGGACCGCAGCCTCTGCCCTTCTTGGGGACCAGGTGGCTGTTCTGGAGTCGCTACAGGATGAATAAGCTGCATGAAGCGTATGCAGGTGATTGTTGTTGAGTTGTATTTTTTTAAAACAAAACACTATTTTCCAATACCTCTCGGAGCGCTTGGTTGACGCGACGCATGACCAAAATGCTGGCCTTTTTCTGGCTCAACGTATCAGCATTGCCATCCTGCGTGGTAATGCGGCCAGCATGCTGGGCACGCTGCCCTCTGGTAGTGGGCTAGAGCACTTAGATTATCTTTAGGCTTTTCTAAAGATTTTCTAAGTGCCCCTTTTTTGTAGTAGTTAGAAGTAGTATGTTTAGTATTTCTTTCCTTGTTTTTATATTTTATTATTGTAAATAAAGTTCTACTAGTTTTAATTTTTTTAATGTTTATATTGTCTGTTCTCGGTCTTCTTTCTTCATTCTGTTCTCGGTAATATAATAGGACAAAGGGGTAAAAGTAATAAAAGCTCGCAAAGAACCTTTTATATTTTGAAGATGTTTGAAATATGAGCGGGGTACTTCTAGTCGAGTAAGTACATATATTTTTGATCATTTTAAAAATTCTTATTATTTTCATTTTATACAAATTAATATGTCTCATTCATATTGATACCTACGCCATGTCTCTAATTTGAATTGAAATTATAATACTAATCCACAAATATTAAAATATCGTACAAATCACCTTTGCAACCATTTGTACATCAACCAAACCAACCCATAATTAGAGAGATAACTGGGCAGCCAGTCTGCAGTGACAAGGAGATCATTTTCACGCAGATATGTTCAGGCGATACGGGACGGTCTTCGCGGAGACCACGCCGAGCGGCACCATGCTGGTTTCCATAGCAGACAGGGCTGCTTTGGAGGCAGTCCTAAGGGTGCCGTCGAAAAGACCATACAGACCACCGACCGAGATTGTGCAAGTTTACCGGAGGAGTAGACCAGACAGATATGCTTCTACTGGACTCGTGAATGAGTAAGTACTTTTAGATTTTTTATTTGTTTAGTCTGATCTCTGACATCTCGCGCTTAAAACATATCAAACAGATTTAAGTTAGTTAGGGGATGGTCTTCGCGGAGACTACGCCGAGCGGCGCCATTCTGTTTTCCATAGCAGATAGAGCTGCCTTGAAGGCAGTTCTGAAGTTAAAAGTCTCACTGCAAATTTACGTTAGGTGATGTAGGTAATGTTGTGTTCTTATGTTTACTGCATAAAAAAATCTGACACATTTTTGTAAATTACCTTTTAGGTACAATTAGGTACAACCTTACACTAAATATTGTTACATAAACTTAATACATAAATATGGGATTACTTGTAATTTTCGCAAATTGCATAAAAGTATATTCAATTGTGTCTACAATGTTTTATTCTTCAAGAAATTATTTGATCAATCGATCTACGAAAATTATATATCTCCTACTTACATAGTTAGGAAGATACTTAAATCCCTACACGATGAAAAACTAACAACTTTAACATGACATGGGTACAAGCATTTAAAAAAAATTGGTAGCCGCTCCATAGCAATCAGCAATAGTAGGTACATGACATGTAAGTACTTTAAATAATTTGAATATTAGTTTGAGGACGATGCACTATTGCGATGGCAAATTGTAAGTGTGAACTATCCTTCGATGTATATTTAGTTCTATTCATTCACATCAGTAGGTCTGACCTCGACGTTACGGGAAAATGTGGAGAATAAACGCAACAGTATCTATAGTATTTTCCTGTTAATAATCTAAATTTGTAAACGCGTGGTCTTCGATCAACAATATGTTTATCGAAGCGCGTGGTAGGTATAGCTTTTTAGAAAAAAAAACGGTTGTCTGTAAAGTCGGTTTACTGACGGTAGTTGAACGTGACATGACAACGTCATAAGAAAATACTGACGGAATGGTTGCATTTTTCAAAATAAATTTTAATTGTATTTGTTTGATAGATATTTTGTATGGATATAGAGAAAGAGGTAAATGGATATCACAATGGAATTGATCAAGTTACATTTATTTGTACGCATAAATACAATTATGTAAAAAATAATAATAATGTAAATAGTTTTACAAGTATGAATGTGCGTTGAGCAATTGTTTTACAACTTTTAAACATGTGTGATATTTAACTTCTTACAATTTGTGTTATTCTGTTGAGAATAGGACGATGATAGGAAAAGTAGGAAATGAAAGGGAGTGTTTCGAGTAATGTGTCTTGAAAATGTGAAATCGATGGTTGTGGTTAACATTTATGTTTTAATTTTTTGAAATCTAAGCTACGCTCGATCATTATTTCGATCAAATAGTTAAGCCATTGATTTTTTACTCATCGTGAAATAGTTCTATTAAATTAGGTATTGTTATAGTTTTGTCAGTGTTTTGTCGGACTTTCATCATAAAAATAAATAGGATGCCATTTATTTTATGCTACACCTACTCGGAAAGTACCTTGATACTTTATCAAATTTACGGTAGAAAGTACGTCATTGCATATCGAACAAGTATGCGGGGAGAAAACGCATCTGAGCGGGAGAGAAAAGTGTATGAAAATCCATTTCTTACGTTGGTTAGACTATGCGCCGGTAACCTAAATATCAAAAGCCAAAAAGTTTTTACAGTGAGTTTTTATCTCCAAGTTCGCAAAATGACACTGGCCACTAGCTGTGTGTTGGATGGTGTCAAACAATTTGAAAAAAGAACATGTGAAAATTGCAGACGCCATTGGCGCCATTTTTAATTTGTGTGTTGTTTGAGGATTCAGTTTTCGTAGAAAGTAAAATAGTTTTTTATTTTCATCGTAGGTGTAGTATAAAGCACTATATGTATCACTCGAGAGAAAGTGCGATTCCCGATCTCGGGTGTTTTAAATCCACAAGTTTTAATTATTTTTAATTAAGTTCTTTGTATTGTAATTAATAAACGTAATTGGCTCACACTGTAACTTAATGAGCCTATCAGAGAAATTAAATTTAAAGGCAATGTTAACAAAAAATATAAAGATATAATTTTACCACAAAAATAACAGAATGAAAAAAAAGATGGTCAAGGGCTGTGCGTTAGGGGGGAAATCCGGTTACTCCCCTGGTATGGTATCCCGACGACGGCAGAGTACTGAGGTGACCGTCAGTCTTCTGGTAGAATTAATCCGTTGGTAGATAGTAGATACGGGCTGCCAACACCAGTTCACGCTGATTTAATTAAATTGTAAATTAATTAATTAATTAAATGGAACGCCTCAGAGGTAACGCCGGTAACGCCGCATGAGTCATGTTTTGTGGTGCGTGCAGCCGGCTCCATCGAATTATAAGACGTTGTCACGTCAAAATATAATAAATAGTTGGCTATGTTATCTTTTGTCTGTTCCCGATGAACTAAAATGAGATGGTTTGTGTGATAAACACGAAGAAATGAAAACGGTAACATGACATTTTGGCTTATAGCACGCACTTCTGTATTCTGTGTTTATAGCTCGCGGTGATATGAACAATGCATAATTAATAGGCTGGGTTATAAATCCAAAATTCGGGGTGTCACTCCATATAGAAATGTTAAAGTTGGTGGTTTCCATTAAATATGCGTTTTTTTTAAATCATTTTTATATGTGATAGGCTCACGCTTGACTACAACTCGCCTGATGTTAAGCAACGTTGTAATCTACATACTACGAGTCATAATCATAATATACAAAATCATATATACATTTTGAAGGGGTAATAAAATCGAGATAGCCATAGCTAGCATTGGGCAAATTGCACCTTGAGTTTTGGCAAGGCCTTAAATTTGCCGGTCACGTATCCACTGCATATAAACACGTACTACTATATTGGCGGTTCTAGTCTTTGTAAAGCCATTTCCTGTATGGCCTTTTGAAGCTACACAAATAGAGGCTTTTATTGGGCATTCGGTAAGGCTGTTTTTATAATTGTTGTCTGATTTTCAAGGACTACAATTTCATTTACAATATACAGCTACGATTGCGACTGATTGTAATTTCTTTTTAATCGTCTTTTTAAGACAGAAGGTACAAATAAGATGAAACCTGTATGCATGTGATATTGTGAGAATTGCATAAAATTTTAGTAAATTGATCTATTTAGGCTTCTATACCTACACTCGCGCCAAATTTTGCATAACTTGCTCGCATGTTGATATTGAAATTATTTCCGTAGCTCAATGTTTTCAGTAGAGCTTGCATACTACCGTTTACCAGCAAAATAATCTCATTCTGCCTATACCTACTGAAAAGACCATTGTCAGCATTGAATACCATTTGATTGCAGTCCACTTATTAAGGACTATAATTTCGTTACCTACTTAAAATATGATTTTCGTTTGCGAAGCGAATTCGATCACGTGTGCCGACTAAACAACTGGTCAGGTTTCACTCGTGTTTTGAAGCTGCTACTGTTATAAAAGGATGTTTATGCAACCCAATTTCCAGCAGTTCTTTCACCCTTTGTGCAAGTAAATGGAAATCGTGTGTTAGCAACTGAATTGCAAATCAGTTTAATGAGATTGGTGATCAATGTTGCTGTGGTAAATTGATGTTTTGGTACTGATTTGGAATTAAAGAACGATGTGTGCAGCGTATAGGTAACTTTGGAAATCAAATCAAGCATTTTGTTTAGTAAGTAAAGCTAGATTTAACTCTATGATGCATGACCAAACTGGAGTGTCGATGCCAAGAAAATAAAGAATCATTACTCCCTTATATTTGAAAACAGTAACACCTATAACTAGTCCACTTTACTGCTTATCGTTTATGACTGAGGACTAAATAATGTTTTTTTCTATGCATGAGTTTTGCACAAGATTTGCAGCTCAGCTGGCAGTTGAAAAGAGTAGACACAAGCCTCTTTTCAACTGCCAGCTGAGTGCCAGTGGGATAGGGAAGACTATGGATGAATATGATGATGTAAAAATGTTCAAAGACAAATCTCTTGATTTCCAGACAAGGAGAGAAATGGCACCACCTGCGGCGCCACTTGACGGCCGAGCTGACCAGCCCGAACACCATGCAGATCTTCCTCCCGGAATTGAACAGCATCTGCGATGACTTCCTGGACCTGCTCCAGTCCTGTCGGAGACCAGACGGCACCGTGCAGGCGTTCGACCAGCTCACTAATAGAGTTGGACTCGAATGTAAGTAGGCATATCTTACCATTGTATAATTGCGACAGTAGTTTTGTTCCTCTTTAACGCCGTAATGGATAATCATGGAACATCGTTATTTTTAGTATGGCAAAATACGGTTTTGAGAGTGTTTTTGTTTTTTTTATATAAATTACCTTTTGTCCCAAGCGTAAACGTAAGAGTTGCATCGAGCATGAACCGATCAGAATAAAATCAGTTGGGGAGGGAACTTGTGATAATATGTTGTGGATATTTTATTTTATTGTATTGTGGATACATTGAGCAAATTATAACTTTGTGGTGTCATCTCTAGTACGATCTAGATCATTTTTTCAAATGTTTCCAGGGGTTGACCAGGGGTTTTCAAATCTAGATCTACGAGTAGATCTACATTAAGCTCAATGAGTAGATATGTGACACAGCGCTTTGCTTCTACGTTTATTGTACGGACGGCAAAGCTTTGGAACTTACCAGAAGCTGTGTCTGTAGCTGTGTTTCCTGCAAACTACAACTACAATCACAGAATACATATGCTACTATCCAGGGGTTTTCAAATCTAGAGTTAATGAGTAGGTATCTTCTAGGTAAGCGTGTTACAACCTAGGCTGTAGCAATGCTTAACATCAGGCATGCTGTAGTCAAACGTAAACCTTATCCCACGAAAAAAAATACACGTAGGCTACTTTTTTCACATGAAAATATAACATGAAAAACTGCCCATACTAAGCGCAATACAAGTTATTATTATTATAAATAAAAATAACTTGTATTTCCTCAGTCTGTAAATAGACATGTATTTTGCAGAAGGAAAAAACAAGAAAAATCAACAAGAGATATAGGAGGGTTTAAATAACGTAGATAATTCTAAGAATGGTATACATAAGGCGTAATCATGTTATCAAAATTACTAGATTTCATCTTTGTAAAAAATGTTTAGCCATGGAAAAAAGGTGTATAAAAATGTATTGCAAAATGTATCGAAATTGCGATTATAATATCCATTTAACAAGCATCTCGTGTAGCGGCCACGATATTTCACCCGAAAACGCTTTGCGCTTGGTAAAATGCCGAGCATCGCGCGTATAGCTCCGGCCGACGAGTCTTGTGACTTGTCCACACGTAAACATTTTTATCTACACTAATGTTGTAACATTCTACTTATGTTTCCAATACTTGACTTATAATTACTACTGTTATAGCGCAGACAACAAAACACTCAATTTAAGCAATTTCACATGATGGTATAATGTCCACATCGATATCGTAATATCTCATTATAACATCAATAAAACGCGACCAACCTGATTGCAGGGCTAATTAGGTTGGTCGCGTTTTATTGATGCGCGCATAGCTGCGCTCTCATTGGTAAGATTTTAATGGCGGCAAAATCACTGTGACAATACACGTACGCGTGAATTTAATTTAATAAATTAAAAGTTAAAATGTTACAACATTAGTGAAGATAAAGTAGTGTATGCAACTGCATATAACACGGGTATTAAAACACTCGTTACTATTATGAAACTCGCTGCGCTCGTTTCATAAACTCACACTCGTGTTTTAATACCCTTCATTATATGACAGTTGTATAAACTACTATGGCACAATTTGAGCAGTTTTGCAGACGTTTTTGACGATAAAAATTCATATAAAATCAGCAATTCAGAATATTCTATTTTTGGCTTTTTACTCCTCTAAATAATAACATTATCTTTTAGATATAATTAAATTGGTTTAAATTTCTGTACAACTTTTGGAAAAAAAGGTGAAAAATATTTCAAAACAACAATTTTTCAAAAAATTAAACTATCGAGCGAAGTATACGTAATCGTGTTTTGGCGTTTTTTATTGTCTTAACACTGAATCAAAATTATATAAACTGAAAAAAATTTAGTTCTATCACATATACTTCTATTTTAATTGATTTTTATGAAATGTCGATTTCACATAGCACCCCGCGTTAATTTAGCGACTATAGTTTTTAAGTGTAAAGATTATTTATTGTAATATTGATTAAAAACCAAGAAATTTATAGTCGAGGCTATTCTATAATTTATAATTAGTGGAGTATTAAGTGTAGGCTTAGTATGGGGCTAGATGGCGCTGTGTGATATGTCCTGAAATATTTATATGTCATTTTTATTGTTTAGAAAAACATTCTAGACCGTAGCATGTATTCTGTGACCGTAGATACCAAATTTCCCTCGACATTATATAAAACCTAAGATTAAGATGTGAACAAGTATATAAATGTGGATTAAACAATTCGCTAGATAATTCGACTGTTTACTTTTTTATCTTGTTAATTATAGACAATTTTTGGAGCTTTACATACCTAATGTCAATACAGCCAAGTAATTAAGATAATGTTGTTAACCATTGAGAGTGTATTGGCTTATCTGTGTGTAATTAAATAGATACCTACTTTGTTTTTAAAATGGCACGATATGGAATTTATTTATATGACTTTTATCTTTGCTTACTTCGTCTTAGGAACAATGAATTGTTGTTTTTACATACATAGTTAGTTACATTTTAGCCTGATTGTGTTAGTTAGGTTCCTTTTGTAAATAATGTTTCCAAGATGGCAACGTTTCTTTCAATGCAAATGTTTATAGACGACGGTAACTTCTTACCATTAGGCAGTCCATTAACTTAATAATTTATTTAAAAAAAGTATAAATTTATCAATACTGATCTAATTTGAAATTTGCTGTTATTTTAACTACTTTTATTATATGTATTTGTATATAATCATTTATTTTATTATATTAAGTGTGTGTATTGTGTATTTATATATATATTAGTAATATTTCTTATTTCCTTTTTGTTGTAAACCACATTCTTCTTTTTTTCTTTTTGCTTATTTCTCTCCAGCCGAAGGTTGCCTGGAAGAGATCGCTTTCAGCGATAAGACCGCCGCTTGTGGCACTAGTTAAGATGCAATTTGTTTTATGTACTGTTTTTTAATATGTGTCAACAATAAAGAGTTTATCTATCTATCTAATTTGTAGGACCATATCATAAGGCAAGGAAGTTAACTGCTGCGTCATTATCATCTTTACATACCTTATTAGGTTTTAGTAAATATTTGTACATTTCTGATCAAATTGGTTACATATTTAAAGATATTTGAAATATTGAAATTTGGAACAAAACATCTTACAAAAACTTTCACTATTAAGATTTAAGGTCTACTGTCTCCAGAACTTTTAACTTTAGTAAGAATCTTCTTCTAACTTTATGTATTCAAATGTCATATTGCATCCAGCATCGTATGTCAGTGCAATTGACGTAACCTAACCTTGACGCTATCAAATATCCTATATCACTGTCGTATTGCGTAGGGCACTAGAAACGCAGTGATAATGCCAGCGGTGATGTGTGGATTGCAGAGCCTTATCTTGTAGAGTAAAGGGCACACTCAGTTTTGTCTTTAATTGAAAGAAAGAGAAAAAAAATTAGGTACTAGGTATGTCATATTGAAAAGAAATACAATCATAATTAAGTACACAAAAAAACAAACGTAAAATCTGCCATAACACAGCCCCAACTCAGCATGAAAATAGGTACTACTTACACAGATGTGGTAAGTTATAAAATATATACAAATATAACTTCACGACTTTTCAAAACTTGAAAAAAGTTAACTGTTACGTACTAAAACAGAAAAATATGTCAAAACCCGAATTTTGAATCCAGTATTAGTAGGACTTAGGAAGTTTATGATGATTAACTGGCAGGACTTTTGATCCCTGCATATGGTTCAATTCAACTTCATAGTTCTCATCTAGAGACGCTCACAAAATTGGGGTGTACTTTATACGGTACCATGTGTGAACATCGCATCCAGTAATGACGGATCCGTTGTACGTTATACGGTGCCTATGTGTGAACAGAGCATAAATTTATGACGTATCCATTAAAAACGTACCGGTAAAACGGACTGCTATGTGTGAACGGGCCCTACGTTATACGGTACCTATGTGTGAACAGAGCATAAATGTATGACGTATCTGTTAAAAACGTACCGGTAAAACGGACTGCCACTGATGAACGGGCCCTTATGCCCATTCATCTCGGTATCAAATCCGGAACTGTGACGAGAATAGCCCACACACGATAATAATGTGGGTCAGATGCATACATCTGTTAGAACAGTATGTATGTACCCGCATGCTAGCGTATTGGAAGGAATGTGCAACATTAGAAATGCATTATGAAATATCAGGTATATTACTTAGTAACAAGCCGCGGATGTTGGTGGTTGGGATCTGAAATGGAGACAAGTTGATGCGAAATTTGTATAGGGAAGTAGTTACCTATATGATATCGCGGTTACGCATGTCAACTTTAAACATCGTAATGATAGTCTTATGACTTCGTATATATGTATATGTGTTTTATTGTACACCTATAAAAATGGAAGTATGATTTATTGGATCATATGATGATATACGTTGCTTACGCCAATTTCATCATAAATCTTTCTCACAATATACCTACTCAAGTTGATACTGGTTTTAAAATAATGTTTCGTACTTACAATATTTTTCGTTCCTTCTAAGTATGTACCGGATGTACTTAGGTACTTTATATTATGCAAAGATTTTTGTAAGCTAAGTTCAATATAGGTAACAGAAAAGAAATTGAAACATCGTATCATATCGTATTTGTACGTTTTTGGTTTGGGTTGCGTCAGTATTTACTAAAAGATACCTATAAGGTCCATAGTCCAGGCGCTTGGAAAGTAAGAATCTATGTAAATAATCTATGTGTGACTTGACTAGGTACCTAAAAATAATTGGCATAGTTAAATACATAATAATGTCTAAATCATAACCTAAAGTGTATTCACGGAGACGAGTTAGTAGAGCGCTATCTCACTCACACAATTTTTTAACTGCGATTGGTCAGTGATAAACGCTAAGGCGGTGTACACAGTACGAGTACTTTTTAGTCTACTCATACTTCCCGTACTGTGCAGACGTGCTCTTACTTGTGACTGTCAACTTGTAAACCGGCTGGTGTGCTTATTGGATTTTATGATTGATTGCTTTCTTGACGACTTGGCGGGAGAAATGTGGAAGCAATGACTGAAAAATTCATAATAAGTAAATGTTGGAAACGGCGACAGTAGTGATAGTACGGAGAGTGATGATGATGATGATGATATGTTATAAACTTGTATAGGTAGATATTATAATATAGTAAAGAAAATTTAACTCTCGATTTTATTTCTTTCCTTCATATCCATCAGATATAGGTACCTATATAAAAAGTAGGTAGGTACCCATAAAAAAATCTACCAAATAAATGTCTCTCAATTTATACGACAGACGAAGCCGCAGGAATAAACTAAGCGAACTTTTAAGATTAATTATAATTAAGATTTACATTTCTAAGGTATTGTTAACGCCCACTGACCCTAAAAAATATTTTTTTGTCTTTGTCATTTGTATGATAATGTGCGATAGAGAAGGCGCTATACTAACTCGTCTCCGTGAATACACTAACCAAGCTCCATCTTAGGCCATAGCCTTTGCTTACTATCAGGCAAACTATCGCCAAAGTGAAAACCCGTTCTAGATTTAAAAAAATAGTCGGTACCAAAAGCTTGACATAAATTAATGACATAATTCCTCATTTTCCAGCGGTGTGCGGCCTCATGCTGGGCAGTCGGCTGGGCTTCCTCGACCGCTGGATGTCGGGCCGAGCCGAAACTCTAGCTGCAGCTGTTAAGGCGCACTTCAGGGCCCAGAGGGACTCTTACTACGGCGCGCCGCTGTGGAAGTTCGCGCCAACCACCTTGTACAGGACCTTCGTGCGGAGCGAGGAGACCATACATACGTATGTCAGTTTTAGTTTGCTTTTTGTATAGAAAATGAGTATTTTTTTGTTATTTGTCTGTTTGAATCGTTTTTAGTGCGAGATTTGTCATTAGAGTTTAGTGATATTGTTCGTAAAAATGACCCAAAAATCTTTTAAATTCGTAAGTAAGTGTTTGTGGAACACGGATAATGAAAATTATAAAAACCGTGATGTATGAAATGCAGCCCAGAATGACTTTGCTAAAGAATTGGGTATTGACGAATTTGGCCCTAAGGAAATTACTTACTGCAAAAAATAAAAATATGCGAAGTTAATATTAATATTTCAATATTTAAATATAAAATCTCGAAATACGATTATTGCTTTGACATTCTGTTTACACGGACATAATAATATTCCATTGCAAGGCAATTGTCGCCCAAGGCCCAATGTTTAGACGAAAAAAATGTTTTATATTCCTTCGATAATCGTATCTTCGAGACGAGAAACTCCCTCCGTCTAAATGGGCCTTTATAGCAACCTTATGAAGGAGAATAGTTAGGGTTAATTTCATGTGCCATCCGACCTAGAAAGCCTTCTTATGTTGGAATAACTATGTTCGATCACATCGGATAAATTATATGTAACTGCTAAGGCTAGTATGTAGCCAACTGCTCTTAGCGCGATCTGAAAACTGTGTACACTAGAGTTGGCCACTCTCTCACGATAAGAAGAAGCTTTATTATTTGAAACTACACATTTTTCTTGTAATTGAGACAAGGAAGCAGTTTTACAATGACACAACGTATTTAAATTATTTATGCACAAACACGCAATGAACTTGGCAATGGAAAGGGCATAACGAGACGCCTGCACGAATGTTTACGACCAAAGTAGTATTGTACTATTGTACTGGGTTATCGATAATAATGCATTGTTTGACATGAACTAGATGGGACTTGCGAAATTTAAATCATTTATTCATTTTATCTCTAAAATAATTCTGCCTATCTACTATATTTTTTATATTTATTATTTGTATATTATGTCCTCTTTATTGAGTCGTATTTCACATACCTGAAAGTCCTTGGCTCCCCCGCAGAATTGATTCGTTGGTGGAGTTTTCTTGAGTAGATATGTACATCGTGGTGGGCTCCCAGGACCTTCCACGTATTCATATCTCATTTGCTTAGTTTTACTTTTCCCTAAATATACATGACATAGAAAATAATAGAATAGAAACTAATGACTAATTCTTTAAAAAAACGCAGGAAAGTTCTGATTTTTCATGAATTAACAAACAGACCAATATAAGTTACAATTGCGCAAAATCAGTCACCAATTACTCTGAATAAATATTTTATTATCACTTACCGTCCTCCATAGATTACTCACATTGACTTTATGCAAAGTGAAATCACTTTGTGATATGAATACTGAGTAGGTACAAGCCCTTTGCGGAAGCGTGAAGACAAACACAGGTCTTCCAGAAATCCTTCCATTGAGTTTTATGTTTCGAAGATAGCCGTGAATATTTGGTAAGACGTGTTAGTAAACTATTTTAAAAGTTTTATTGAACTTGCCATGTATAAATGTAGTTTATAGTGTAGCAGTTAGATGAGGTCAAACAAAATCATGTACATAAAATAACACATAGCATATTTTTTGCAATAAAATAGTCGTCGTTTTGACCATGTGATTTCACAACGCCATAACTGATTCAAAATGGCGATACACTTTATGGTGGAGCATAATATTATTTATATTCACTAAAATATAAAATAAAAACAGTTACTTTACCAAGATTCGCCAGCAAAAATTTGAAATTAATATTAGAAATTTTTGGTGAACATATTATGTTACTTTCTTGTACAAGTATTCTCCACCTTCCATTGTCGTCACATTGTCGCTTGTGCAAGTCTTGCTTTAGGCAACCTGTTGGCCGAATCTCTGTCATGTGTAAAAACGTGCTACAAATATGTTTTTTTTTAAACTAGAACGGGTTGCACTTGGCCATAGTTTGCCTGATAGCAAGCAAAGGGGCCCAAGGTGGAGCATGCTTACCCGATAAGAACCGATTCATTGTCGCTTTGAAGTTCGCTGGATTATGTTGCATGGTGTTAAGGACTACTTTGTCGGCAGGATAGTATCAGATCTGATGGACGAAGCCAAGTCGCGGACCAAGGGTTCAGCGCAGGATGACGGCATGAGGGAGATCTTCCTGAAGATCCTGGAGAACCCAGCCTTGGACATGAGGGACAAGAAAGCAGCGGTCATTGACTTCGTCACAGCTGGGATTGAGACGGTATGATTAGTATTAGTATTGATACAGCTGTCAATATCCGAGGACATGTGTCTTCCGTGGAAGGACCTGGGCGCCCACCACGATGTATGTATCTGCTTAAGAAAACTCCCCTAACCGATTAATTCTGCGGGGGAGTCGCGACCCTCAGTCATGAGGAAATACGACTTAAGAGAGAGAGAGAGAGAGAGAGAGAGAAATACAGCTGTACCAAGTCACCAAATAGTTAGATATTAGATAAATGCTTTATTGGAAACTAAACACAATGCGAAACAACCAAACATTTTCAGATTTGGTGGTATAGATTGTCTGGTAGCTGAAAAACCAATAATTATTGTAGCTTTTATTTACTAAAGTAAAAAGAGGCTTTAATAAAAACCAATCGTAAGTTGATCTCATTTGAAAGTCAGCTCCAGCAAGCAATCCATCCACCAGCAACTCTCTTCCGATTCAGATATGAGTATGACAATATGAAAAAATATTTTAACTGATTTTCGGAAAGCCAATTCTTTGGAAAGATTTTAAGATCTATACAAGACTCTCGTGACCCTTTAGTGTAATAAATTCTACATTACCCAAAGTACATTTTTGATCGAAGAAATCACAGAATACTTTGAAGCACCTACCTATCTTTAATAACAAAAATCTTTCCACAGTTAGCTAACAGCCTGGTCTTCCTCCTCTACCTCCTGAGCGGCAGACCTGACTGGCAGCGCCGGATCCACAACGAGCTCCCCTCCAGCGCCATGCTCAGTGCTGAGGAGTTGGCAGCCACACCCTCAGTCAAAGCAGCGGCCATTGAAGCGTTCAGACTGCTCCCAACTGCGCCATTCTTGGCAAGGTTACTGGAGACGCCCATGACGATACATGGCCATAAATTGCCAGCTGGGGTGAGAGTTTCTACGATTTTACTATAACATAACATATCATAAACCAATAAAATCGTCTTTATTCATTATGAACAACTAAGTATAAATATTATAACCTTATACTATTTTATATGAAGAGCAAACACTTCTTTACAGAAACTGACACGTTTTTTCCAACCCAGCAATATTAATACTTCAAGTTATAATATTGAAATCCTACCTTGTCACTTTAAATGGCGGAATACTGCCGTTAAGAAATTTCAAACCGCCATAGATCATTGTTATACTCCGATTGCTACAGCAATCGGAGTGTCATTTCTATTGGAATACCTACCAAACTTATAGAGTTTTCTATCACAATTTAACGACCAATTCTATAACAATGTTCTGTTCTACAGACGTTCGTACTGGCCCACACAGGCGCCGCATGTCGTCGAGAAGAGAACTTCTGGAATGCTGAAGAATATTGGCCAGAAAGATGGTTGGATGTGAGAGAGCCTCACACACCTTCTCTGGTCGCGCCTTTTGGCAGAGGAAAGCGTATGTGTCCAGGGAAGAGATTCGTGGAGTTGGAACTCAATGTCATACTTGCTAAGGTGAGGTTATAACAAAAATATGCAATCGCATACTAAGCAAGGTCGACGTGGTCAGTCCTTGGATGGGTGACCGAAAAGTGGCATACCATTTTGGGCGCTTGCGTGGGTCGGGTGACACGTGAAATTGTAGGTCCCAGCCAGAGGCCCTTCGGGCGGCTTGATAAACTCTCGACACTAGAGTTGGCCACTATCATTCGATAAGAAGAACAAAAAAATACTACCTACTTTGCCACGAATATCAATTAAAAGATCTCTTTTCATTCTACACCTCTATCGTGATGATGGGATGGGATGGAAAGATCCTTCAGGTGAAGTAATGTATGAGACACTACCGTCAAGTAACAGTTATGTTGAAGAATCACAAAATCTGTCACATAGTAGGTAGGTATAAATGGTGCCCACTACGATGTACACATGCTTAAGAGAACTACCCCACTGATTCTACGGGAGCTCTCGACCTTCAGTCGTGATTAACCATCTAAGAAGAGGAAACTAGGCTAATGCTACTATTTTCATTATTTTCAGATTATGCAAAGATGGCGCGTAGAGTTCGACGGTGAACTGGACATACAGTTTGACTTTCTCCTGTCTCCTAAGTCTCCGGTGGCTTTGCGACTTGTAGAGTGGTGATATATCTATGACCCTTATTTACTAATCGTTATTGACCTTCTTGGTGTGTCTTTCATTGCAAACCTGGATTAGCT
Organism: Macaria liturata; assembly: GCA_964023185.1. NCBI lineage: Eukaryota > Metazoa > Arthropoda > Insecta > Lepidoptera > Geometridae > Macaria > Macaria liturata. Next base: position 11,013,703 of record OZ026828.1, read on the forward strand.
CGGCCCGATTATGGGCGCGAATGTGAGAAGCAAATCCTTACTTATAAACCTGACTCAATAAGCGATTTGGTTGAGCAGTTTCGTGATAACTATCATTGTTATTTTTTAAGTAAGTCATCGAACTGTTATAAAATACAAAGAAGAGCAACGGTCATTGACTTTTTCAAATACCTACATAATTTATTGCTAGTGATATATGATAGGTACGTATTATGCACCCTATTGCGTTCTTATGAAACCAAAGTTTGCCTACCAGAGATAAACCGGTACTTCTTTTCAAAACTACAGTTACTAGTAGGTATAAATAATACACAGCTGAGCCATGTCTGAAGCCCTTAGGGCAGCTTGATAAACTCTCGACACCAGAGTTGGCCACTCTCATTCGATAAGAAGAAGTATACACAGTTGAATATAAAATGCAATATTGCTCAAAAATTTGTGATTTTGTGCTATATTTCGCTTGACTGATCTATTATTCAGATAGTTATTAAGTTACTACTATAAATTCGCTTTCTGATAAAATGCTATACATTGAAACGCATAATTCATTGTTAAATATTCCCAGCGTCTGTAAACAAGAGCTTTATCCCAAACTAAAGATTCTTTATAATCTTGTGCTATCACGGTTTTTTGTTATAAACAAATCATTCAATTATATTACTTTAGATTAAGCTACCGAATCCAAAGAAGCTATCGGAGTCTTCCATTTAGTTATCAATGTATAAAATATCACTTTAAGTACATAAGGCAAACATATTTTCATAGCTTTGAATTATACCTATATACGTTCGTTTTGGATATCGACCTATAATTTCTACATACAAAAAGGCCTATTATAACTGAGAAATATATTATATTTGTATGAGAAAACAGTAAAATATTGTACGTTTAAAAAAATAACCTACAATTAATGAAACAATTATGTCACTCTCAAACAAAAAATAAAATGATCCATCCGTTATACATAGAGGTATGTACATGGTACGTGACATTTATATCATCCCTTTTGAGTTAGCCTTTCAAGTTTTAGTTCTTCAACTTTTTACGTTTTTTTCTGAGGTTAATTTTTACACATCGAACAGTCATTTATGCTAAGTCTAAGTTATGCTATACTGTATGTATTCATTCTGTAAGTTTTAGTTTTACACGATATAAAAATGAAATATGTGTGTTGATCAAAAATGTTAGGTTTAACCGAAATTACCTATTTTTTATAAGACTGCATATCGCCAGCTAATGCAAGTCTAAACGACGTTTTTAATCAAACCAGACTTTCATTCAATGAAATGTTATAAAATAAGTAAGTATAAGTATATATTTATGATAAGAAACATATTCATGTTTACTAAAATTTCTGTGAAAAATTAAAATGCTAATGCATTTCTAAACGACGTTTTTAATCAATCAGGCTTTTATCCAATTTTATAAAATAACTATATAAGTAAGTATAGAAATTCATGAAAAGAAACATTTTCATGTTTTCGAAAATTTCAAAAATCTTTTCTTCAATTATTTCATAAAATTGGAATCAGTGAGCTAAGCCAATAATTACATATTTGTTTGTATCTTATTGACGTCGATGAAAACACTACATACTTACTTTAAATTTTCTTAGGAATGTGAAGATTTTATTTTGACGAAACAAACTACCTAACAAGAAATTGTCCCCTGGCTCACTGATTGGTGATAATTGTGTTCGCTAAGGCTGTGAGACATAGCTTTACATTCAAAACACACACTACATACTTACTTTAAATTTTCTTAGGAATGTGAAGATTTTATTTTGACGAAACAAACTACCTAACAAGAAATTGTCCCCTGGCTCACTGATTGGTGATAATTGTGTTCGCTAAGGCTGTGAGACATAGCTTTACATTCAAAACACACACTACATACTTACTTTAAATTTTCTTAGGAATGTGAAGATTTTATTTTGACGAAACAAACTACCTAACAAGAAATTGTCCCCTGGCTCACTGATTGGTGATAATTGTGTTCGCTAAGGCTGTGAGACATAGCTTTACATTCAAAACACACACTACATACTTACTTTAAATTTTCTTAGGAATGTGAAGATTTTATTTTGACGAAACAAACTACCTAACAAGAAATTGTCCCCTGGCTCACTGATTGGTGATAATTGTGTTCGCTAAGGCTGTGAGACATAGCTTTACATTCAATCGCGAAACATTTCACGAAGCCCTTGTATACTACTATTGGGCTAGCTTAATAAAATAGCTAAATAGATAGCTAAATATATGTTAAGATTTTACTTTTAAATTGTACGCAGAATTACTGGTAAATGACAACCATTTCAAACATCTTAAGACATATTACCTATACATATGTATCAAAATATATTGAACTAGAAAACAGATATATAGATCAAAATTAACCATCAAATATATTTTTTATTAGTAGGTAGGTAGGTAGTAAAAATTATTCACATAAAATTCGGCTCTTTAATAATTTTGACAGCAAGTTAATTTAATTTTGTTAATTTATTAAAGAGTTTTATTCAAGAAAGAATAAAAATAAATAATAAAAGCCTACACTTACAAATGACCTAATCTACTTTTTCAAAAGGCAACGTACCCAAATTGCTGGCTGCATTGCCCCGCTGAATAGCTAGACTAAAAAGTAATATATTTATTATATCTTATTATAAGAATTGTTTGTATGGAACAGGATTATTTTTTTCGTAATCCAAAAACACTATATATATATACCTTTATTGTGTTATTTACCAGTAATCATGCTAGTCTATTGTTTCTTTACGCTAAGGATAATAATGTTATCATTCCATATCTAGTTAGGTGTTGTTAAGAGCAGCTTCTAATTGTTATTTTATAGAAGTGGCCATGTTCTTTATTTCATTATAAGGAATTTTAACAAAATCAATGAGTATTAGTAACGGACTATTTCAATTTATAATGAGAAATTATAAATATAGCTATTATAAATATGCATGTACATCTTTAAAATTCTAATTCCACTTAACTATTACTTGTCTATAAGATTCGTACAGCAAAAACTTAGAAACGCTGGAAAAATATTAATCAAATAAGCTGCAGATGGTGATATAACAATTTGCTATTATCTGATTGACTGATTCTTTCTCAGCTACAATTTTTTTATCTACAGTGAACTGTCACAATTAACTAGTGTTATGTGAAATTGTTAACTTTTTTAAATGGAATAGTTATGTGCTCATTGATTTTGTAACTTTAGAAACTGAACATTATTGTTATAATAAAATATTATTGATTAGTTTTATACGGTTAAACTATAATATTTCATCATCATCATCACAAATTTAAGGGCAAGGCCCTTGTCTGTGGAGGCGCCATCCTTCCCGATCTTCTGCCAATTCCTTGACCTCCTTATACGACATGACACCCGCCTTTTCTTTTACTTGGTCCATGTATGACCTTCTCGGCCTTCCTCTTCCTCTTCGGGCTTCCAATTTTCCCTCAATGATGTTTTTCATAAATTCGTCATGTCGTATAAGGTGGCCAACCATCTTCCCTCTTCTATTTTCAATAGTCGCCATTATTGTACGGTGCTCTTGGACCATGCTCAGCACTTCTTCATAGGTCTTTCTTTCTGTCCAACTTATTTTCTCCATCCGCCGCCAGCACCACATTTCAAAAGCTTCTATTCTATATTATAATATTTCAGAAAATTATTATTAAATGAAATACATATTGCTTACTGGTTTTTTATTTGACTTTTATGTTGAGCAAAGACCGACTTAATTCTTAGCTAAATACTAAGTTTAAGATTATTAATGTTACTGAAAGAGTTGGTTAATTTAACAATCCATTAAATAGCTACAAAATATTACAGCAAATTTAATTGCAAATAAACTTGTATATTGTATAAACAGATTCCCACACTTGAGATCTGTTATCAAAATACCTACTGATAACAACAACTGTCTGTCTTATCACGTGACCTTGAACTCTGGTTACGTTCCGTTACACATAATAAACAGTAAATTGACAAAAATATACGGCGTATAAATTGATAGACACCGCTGTACAATCAATAACATACACCTTAATACTTGTATCTAAAACTTGCATAACAATAAAAAACCACAAACATAAATTCTCACGTAACATATTTTATCAACAAAAAGATGTTTCTACCGAAAATTGAGGTGACTGTAGATAATTTTGTGGTTTGATAACGATACACATCGACAATAAAAATATAAAGGACTGAACGGAACGTTTTGTGGACATTTTGTTAGCGCCTGTCAAATTGATATAGATGTCACGAACTTCATTCAGCACAGCATTTTGTTTTGTCTTATTAGAAGTAGCTTATCACTTTGCCTTTCTAATTGATTTTCTAAGATGAAGTTCTGCAGTAACATATCTTTTATGTTCGGCGAGGCTTCGACTATTATAGAAAGATATGCTTTAGCTAAAAATGCCGGTTTTAAAGCGGTGGAATCCGCTTTTCCTTCGGGATTTACTCTCGAGCAAGTGAAGCAAGCGAAGGAAAGCGCCGGCATCGAACAAGTCCTTATCAATCTAAAAGCTGGTAAGTTAATGTTTGAGCTTGATAAGAATGTGTATGTTTATTTTAATGAGATGATAATATTGAAAGACTGCTTATGCTTCTGTTTAATTTAAATACAAAGAAGCCTCGTACCTACCTCGTTATGTTCCCGGTATGCACACAACATTCGTATCGTATACCACCCAAAGATCCTCATACCACGCTGATCGGGTTACATGGCGCCAACTCAACATTCGGCCCACAAGGCACGGCTTAGGTGTTAGGTATAAAATAGTCTAAATAAAATATTTAGTTTCAACAGACGTGTTTAATTAATTAGTTTTTATAAAGTCTTTCGTGCGTTCCCGACTTTTAGTTAAATAAACTGAAAATGATGGCAATGTCCAAAACATTTTTAACCTGACGGTGATGCTGGGTCATAACGACCCGAGTTTAATACATTTGTCGGAGATATTTTCACGTCCATGACGCCGGGTTAAAATATACATTATCAAGCGCGTATCCGCCATTACGAAGCCAGTAGGTAGAACCTTTTGTCTGCAATTATTATGTAATAAATAGTTCAAATATATACAGAAGTTGGTTTATTCGTATTCAGCTTAAAATGGTCTTTTTATTATTAGCTTTATAAATATTAAACCAAATTGGCAGTCAGTGGACGGTGGCCGAGTGGTCTAGGCGTTCTGACGTAATCAGGATTATTTTCGCACATTTTGGGGGTCTCCCACTTGGCAAATAACTCTATAAATTTTTCAGACAAAGAAAATCCAGTAGTAACAGCGATTCCGGGAAAAGAAGAAGAGTTCAAAGCGGCTTTCGCGACCACAGTCGAATACGCCAAAGGGCTCAAAGCGCGCAAGATTCACATCATGGCAGGACCCGTGGAACTACCTGATGACACCAACTGGGCCACTTATGAGAGCAACTTGAAGTATGCTGCTGGGGTGTTGAAGGAAGAAGGGCTTATCGGACTCATTGAGCCCATCAATCATTATTCAGTACCGGGGTACCTCTTGTGCGATTATAGGAAAGGTAATTTAATTGTAAAATATCGTTAATATTTTTAACCACAATAGGTTGCAGTAATACTTACAATATCAGACAGGCTGCAGTAAAAAACCTATCTCACATAAAAGTTTCCAAATTAATCAATATTTCAAAGAATTTTGCACAGCGCCATCTAGCGTCATAATAAACAAACAGATTTATAATAAACACATTTAGTACAAGACAAGTACAGATTTTGCTAGCATCTGCGGGCAGTCTATAATAAAAAAAATCTTTACCACAAAAAATGTGAATAGGTAACACAGCGCCATCTAGCATCATAACAAACAAACGGATTTATTAAATAGAAATCTATACTAATATTATAAAGCTGAAGAGTTTGTTTGTTTGTTTGAACGCGCTAATCTCAGGAACTACTGGTGCGAATTGAAAAATTATTTTTGTGTTGAATAGACCATTTATCAAGGAAGGCTTTAGGCTATATTACATCACGCTGCAACTAATAGGAGCGAAGAAACAAAGGAAAATGTGGAAAAAACGGGGAAAATTATTCATTTTTGAGGGCTTTCGTTGCGTGCGCTGCGAAAACGGTTCAAGTCGTGGGTAACACACTATAATTAATAAAGCTGAAGAGGTTGTTTACAAAAATAAATATGATGCCCAAAATAACTATTCCACGCGGACGAAGTCGCAGGCACAGCTAGAATCGTATAAGTACAAATCGAAATGAAAACACACAAAGTACTTATTAGAAAAGAATAGGTTTGGACCATGTTACCGTTCCATTGTTTAACATTATCAAAGGCAATCAGAATGGTTTGGTTATATATATAATGTATTTAAATTTTATTATAATTAGACATACTCAATCATAGCTAAACAAAAGCCTGTATTTGGTGGAAGAGGACGGAAAAATAATCTCAATGAGAGTTTTTTGACACTTGACATTTCAAACCTACAATCCAGTAGCGATCCTAGCGGCAAATTGGTGAGGTTTGCTTAGTTTGAGAACATTTGGACCTCACGGCACACTAGCGCCTCTAGCGATGATCTTACACGCGGTAGCCCTTGTTTCACCGTTTTTTAACTACTTTTTTCCAGCTGTTGACATAATACGGCGTATCAGCAGCCCGCACCTGCGGCTGCAGCTGGACATCTTCCACCTGCAGCACATCCAGGGGGACATCACCAACGCCATCAACATGTACATGCCATACGTTGGACACGTGCAGGTATCATACATGTACATATATTTATGGATATTAGATACATTTATTACATGCGCAAAAAATTATAATAAGACCATAAGTTATTTATAAAAAAGTTCAAAAGTCGTGAGAACATATAGCTAAAAGTTTATTTAGCTTCTTCCTCTTATCGAATGAGAGTGGCCAACTCTGGTGTTGAGTTTGTCAAGCCGCCCTAAGGCTTATCGCCCTTATTTAATTAGCAAAATTTACTAAAATCCTTATTTATACAACATGAACGTTATTTTTATTATTAAGTCTGTTAAATTTTAAAGCACACTTCCTATCATTGAGCCATTACTGATGGTCGTGATTTACCGAAATCGAAGCGCCACCATCGTCATTAAAAACAAACCTACAATCATTGATGTGTCCAAAAAACGCACACCCAAGCTACCTTAACATCTAATACCATTAGTTCCTAAGCATTATGCATTAAATGTTGGGCAAATTTACGAAACGCCGTAAAGTAACGTCGATGGACGCCCGCGGCTTCGCTCGCATTATTTCAGGATAAAAAGTAGCCTATGACACTCCTAAGACCTCATACTTCCTACATACATACCAAAAATCATGATGATCCGTTAGTAGTTGTGATTCGAGAGTTCTGGCTCACCCAAAAATTGTTCTGGCGCACCAACCCTAAAAATCAAACCACAAAAATTTCGCCGCCTAAAAAAAAAATTGGTGTCTTTTTGGGGGTTTTCGGATATGCCCAATCGATTGCTGCTATCTGTTTTTTGATATTTGTAGAGGTTCCCAAGATAGCTTTTTTAATTCTAGGGCTGTAGTATAAGTAAGTAATTAGCTAATTATCACCTTACGCTCGACGTCCAGCTCGCAATCCATTGTTCATTGTTACGAGCTGATAAGGCTCATTAACATTCCGAGATGTGGTGGCTACTCAATAACAACATCAACAAAGTTTACTTAGGTAAGTTTTATTTAAAATGATCTTGCAACATATTATGTAACAATATATCATTCATGATTGTATCATATGTTGTAAATAAATTGGCAAAATCGGTCATGCTTCTACCCTGGAACTTGTAGTATAGAATGCAGAAGCGGGCGATACGCGCAATAGCGCAATTGTCGCGTCGCACGTCGGCGAGACCACTTTTCAAGTCATTATAGGTATTATGACTTTACTATCGATGGTAGTATATCAATGGGCCCTATATGTTAGGCTTAATTTAAACTTGTTTAATACGCGTGGAGACCAGTACTCAGGTACCATGGATCTCCGCTGCGCAGACAAGCTGGCCACGCCGCATGTGCGCCTCGCTCGCGCCGAGAATCTAACACACGTGAGAGGGCCGGAAGTGTATAATTGCCTTCCGGCTGAGATCACAAGCACCAGCAGTGACAGCATATACTTGTACATATAATATCATTGCAGCATATTTAAAAATAAGTTAAAGAACTGGCTCGTTTTACACGATTGACGAATTTTTAAATACCAATAAAAGAAGCTACCTGAACATTAATGGTAGAATATGTGGGAAATAAGTGGTATTATTATATTGTAAATCAAAATAATAATTATTATTAATATAATTATTTAAAATTGACATGTAATTGTACAAATTATTAATAAATTGTTTATCTTGTTATAAATACATCGCACAGTAGGTACTCGTCACATACTGAAGTCCAATCATTTTGAATTCTCTTGATATTGAAATCCCACATCCTACAATTTCTATTCAAGAAAGTTCTATGAAACCCTGCAGGTCGACGAGTGTACGAGTCAAAATATTGACCAATATTGTTATTATCTATGTGGATTGCAACCCAGTGTGATCCAGGTTGTGTATCAGAATCAAGGTTGCTTATTAAAAACGTAGGCGCTTCGATGTGAACAGGTAATCAGGTAATAAACATTATTTAGTTAAGGAATCGTTATTGTTGTGACATACTAATAAGTTTGATAAGATTATAACCAGAACAAAGAAATAGTAAAAACGACTACAAAAGTTTCTGATAAACGGCGTTGACATGTCTGTAAAGTTAGTGCGTTCCAGAGTATTTTAACTTGATGGCTGCTTCGAAAGATTTAAAGTTAAAGGTGTGCATAACAGATGCAACTCTCATTATTCGTAGAGCTCGAATCAACTCCACTGTTTTACTTGCACATCAAAAGGTTTTGGCAACTTCGACAGCTAAATACTCCATTACTTGAGCCGAAGTAAAAGTTTTGACGATACCATCGGGGTTTCAGGGAAAAACACTTGACAATATATTTCTGGGACAAGTACCTAAACGGTGTATTGTTGGGTTTGTTAATAATGCAGCATTCAATGGAAGTCTTACTAAAAATCAATTTAATTTCGAGAATTACGATATGAATTCATTTTGCTTGTACATTGATTCCCGTTCTGCCGTTTTTGCGTTATAATCGTTTAAATGAACAGATAAACAGACAAAAATTATATAAATTGTTTGAATGTTTTCTCCAAATGGTAATGGTATCTCCAAACATTTTTTTTAAATATCCTCAATGTTCAGTCTTTGGACCCTCTTCAGCTTTATTATATATGTATAAAGATAGATTATAAATGCGAAAGTTTATACATGTGTGAGTGAGCTAGTATGTCTGTGTGTTATTTCAGGCTGAACCGATTTGATCGAAATCGGGTATGGAGGCAGATTAGACTCTGGATTAACACATGGCTATTTTTTGTATTATGAATTACCGCGGGTAAAACAGCCAGGCGTTGCTAGTACAATAAACAGACACAATTCTAAACAAACTTAACATTTCTTTGTTTTTTTTTATTATTTTTATTTTAAATAATTTATCTTTTAATTACCTAATTCTAAACAAACCAATAATTATAAGTGTTTAACATAAATTATGTTTATCATTACATTACTTCTAACAATAGTGTAATAACTCACTTACAGATAGCTCAAGCGCCCAACCGCAACCAGCCGGGCTCGCCTGGCGAGATCAACTATGAATATGTACTGAAACATCTAGACCACATCGGATATGAAGACTGGGTGGGACTGGAGTACAAACCAAAGGGAGCTTCCCAAGACTCACTTGAATGGATCACCCAATATGGGTATAGCTTGTAAATGACATTTACTGTATGTTTTTTCTAATTAAACAGTAGCTTAAATTATTTTCAAAGTCTTATATGTACTAAACCTACATATGTACCTACTAAAGTTAAAACAGTAAACTAGTATATAACTAAACTATGGGATCGAATACAAACCAAAGGGATCTTCCCAAGACTCACTTAATGGATCAACCAATATGGGTATAGCTTGTAAATGCCATTTACTGATTGTACGTAACTTAATATTATATTTTATTCGAATAAAAAGTAATGTAAAACCGATTCATCATCATCAACAGCCCTTGGGATATCACTGCTGGGGTATAGGCCTCCCTTTGCATGTGCCATCGGCGTAGAAAAAATATATTAAATTAAAAACTAAATTGTAAAACCGATTAAATAAGTCCTATTTGATACCTATCATTTTTGTACATTTTATGTTAAATTTGACGTGTAATCTGCTAAAATGACAGTCAAATGTGATCTATTAAATTGGCTCCTCCAGCCCAAGTAATTTTCGAAATCTTATAGTGCTTAACTTGGAATATGGACAATATAATATAATATGGACTGTAACTTTGTACTATCTTTTTTTCTACTAAAAAGTACTTATGTAATTTTCAATACCTTAAACCTACTGAAATTGGAAGAGTCAATTTTGAATATGTACTGAAGTCACAGAACAACGATCGGGCCACATCGCCCTCGCGCGCGCCCCCCCATAGAAGCGAAATGACTAATAATACGTGGTTCTCGTTTGGACCAGTAAACATGCCAACCTAACCTACGACAGCGCTTGTCAGTCTGTTGTCAAACATAGTCCGAGCGAGAGAGAGTTTTCGGTCGTTTTACTCGGTTTTACAGCATGATAAACTATTAAATATGTCCTGGTGTCAAGTTAAAAATTGTAAGAACAAGTTCCAGTGTTACCGGCGTGAAATACCATCGGTAAGTAGTAAAATTTCGTAATTTTAATAAATAAAACTTTTGACATTTTGAATGGCATTAACACATTCGTTGTCATGACGACGCTACTTCTCGATAGCTAAGTGATGTGTAAATGGAACCTAGCAAATTATCGATAATCGATATAATGTATATGATGTTTCTGGATTTGTATGGAAATGTTTCTGGATTACGGTTTTTATTTAACACATACTTAATTTACATTTTCCAAAAAATCCAGTGTTAAAAAATAAATGGATATTGGCGACCGGTAGATACAACTGGTTTCCTCATAAAAATGCCAGAATATGCTCCAGTCATTTTGAAGATGATTTGATAATTAAATAAAATAGATAAAAATAAATTTGCTATAGTGATAGTTTCAGTCCCCGGTAAGGACATAGGATAGTTTTTATCCAATTTTATTTTTTATCCACGGGATAAAAATGTTTTTACAACGGATAACACCGCGGGCCATAGCTAGTTAACTATAATTTGTACTTAAATAATATAATTATACTAAAGACATATATTTCCATCTTCGAAGTAAATGTGTAAATAATCGATAAAAAAATATCGACATTGCACAGCCGATGAAGTTGAAGCGTACTGTGTACATGAACATCTCGTGCGTCGTAGTGTGCGTGCCGAAAGTGTGTTAGTTTTAGTAAATGGTGACACCTGTTTTGTATCGAATAAAGAAAGAATTCGCCTCTAGTCACAGGGCGACAAGCATGGACTTCAAAGCTCTGTGTACTGAAGTATATAGAAAACATCTGAATGTAAATTTGTATTAGGATTTTATACCAAAAAGTAGCTCAAGTAATTTTCGAAATCTTATACATGCCTATCTTTCTACTACGTTTTTTCTACTAAAAAGTAGTTTAAGTAATTTTTGAAATTTTATACGTACTGAAATTGGAAGAGTAGGTAAACTCTTAATAATAGTTCTTTACCTATGAAATTGCCGGTTTTTTTACATTTTATTCTGTTTGTAACTTTTACGTACAGCTATATTTTTTCCAAATACAATTTTTATTGTATCAATGTGTTGAATTATGTACCTTTTAAATAAAAAAAATGTATTACTAGTGCATATTACTTAAAGGGAAGTCATTGAAAACACCTCTTTCAATGTGTCGTCGGTTTCACTACTTTAACTAGGTATATTTTTAATTTTTTATCATATACTCAGTTTTTGAGAAATTGATATACGCAGTGCATAGCTTTTTTTCCATCTAACTATAGTTATTAATTGCACCTAAATCTGTTCAGACATTTCCATTCAAACATTAAAAATGTTTGTATGGAAATATCATTTTTCTCAATTTTGTCATACAAATCGGCAATTTCATAGGTAAAGACCTTATGTACTGAAATAATTTGCAACTTATGGGTACAACTTGTATTATGTAGTACTTATAATAAATAATCTTAACAACGTAGACGAGTTATTATATTCTTGGTGTTAAACACAGTGCAGTAACATACTGAGTTTTAATATTTATAATTCATACTTACATTATAAAGGTAAGGATTAGGAGTATAATCAATCGTAATTGGTGTCTCTATAAGATTTAACACTAGTAATGATTAATGCTTCTTATGTTTGGTAAGCTACATTTTTCTTGAAGAAAAACGTGTAAAAGTTTTGTTTCTAGTTTTATATAATGTAGATTTATGATACGATTTTGATATAAAAAGAAAAATATACTGATTTTTTTGCCAGTAAAGTTATTTTCGTCTATTCAATGTGTGTTTTATTTACATAATTATTTTAACTGTTCAACTTTTATATCTTATTTATATACCTAATACAAATGCTTTAACACACATATTATAAGTAAGATTTAATAAAAGAATAGAAGAAGAAGATAAAATAATATTGTATAAAGAAATTATATTACTTGTGAAAATAAGCATACAACAATACATAATACTTACTTAATTACTGTTTCATAGGCAACTATTTAAAACAAAATACATACTATTCTTGTAAATTAATTGTCGTATTTATTTTTATTTACATTTCTTTTCCATTTACTACACTATACAGTCGTGGATTAAATAATATACACAGAGACCCATATTTAATTTTGATACATAAATTCATACACAGTTATTTAACCACTTGTTTGAAGTAAAACCAGTGGGTGATTTATCTTAATGAAGGAAGAATGAAATGTCATCATTGGTTAGAAACTGCAGATTAATCTCCAGTTTCTAAATAGACAATAATTTAAATTCTTCTTTTAAATCGCTAAACAAAAAAATTGCTAAGCATACAATTAAAATTTTCAGCCAATGATAATGACAATAAATTGGTTTGATAGGAGAATTAAACGAAAATGTGTTCTAGAAACTGGGGGTAACTGTCTTATTTATAAATCTCTATCAATCGGTTGATCACTAATTTTGCCTATTTTACTCAATTTTTGAAAATATAGCAAAAAGTATGGCAACTGTTACACCATGTCGGTCATGTATTCTATTTCCAAAATCTGTATGGAAGTTACTAACCATGTGACTTCCCGTTAAACCTACATAGTAAAGACTTAAAAGCAAAGTACTCACTAAACTTATCAATATGCTCACTGTAGTATCAGGTCTGCGTCTTCGGTGTTTGGAACTGTTGCACCCAGTAGTGGCTCTTTACAGCGCTCAGAGAGAGGCGGTCTTTGCTCGAGTGTTTTAGCAGCTGCAAAGAGAAATAACGAGATTATAAAAAAAAATTGGAAGATCTAGCCCATACAAGAGTCGGGTATTGTTAGATTGTCAAGCAAATGGGGCGGGGAGTTGGGATTTATGGGCAAGAGCAGGCAAGCGTAGATAACATATCTTAATTACAAACAAGTCTATCATGATATTGTGAAATACTGTTATCTTCTTTTTCTTATCGAATGAGAGTGGCCAACTCTGGTGTCTAAGAGTTTATCAAGCCCCCTAAGGGCCTCTGACATGGCTTAACGACTGCCGAAACTCAATACTGTAAAGTTAACCATGATTATTTATATCATTACAAATTCAACAAGTTTATCTGGTTGTTATGAGATCAGCTTCATAGTACTAAATGTATAAATGCCCTTCACAGAACTGGCTATGAAAGAAGTAGTAATTATTTATTAGATTTATAGGCGAGCTGCAGTACTTGTGCCATGTATCAAAATTGTTTTTAATAGTCCACAACAGTCCACTGGTGTACTAATCACAATTCTGTCATAGATTTTTTACTTTCCTTTTACCAGTCATTGAGGTGGTTCTAAATTAAAATTATTAATTAATATTAAAATTGCAATAGTTTATATTTTTTTACCATTTATATGTTTGCCTTTGACTACAGCCCGCCTGATGTCAAGCAATGCTGCAGTCTAGGTAGAAATCTAAATAATAAATAAATAAATATTTCAGGACATACCACACAGCGCCATCTAGCCCAAAGCTTACGCTTGTATCATGGATACTAGATAATGGCTTTTTTATGGATATAACACACTAGCTGGTGCGCGCGACTTCGTCCGCGTGGAATAGTTAATACCATAAAAACGGTTCTAGTGAGTTAACCTTAATAGATAGACATATACTGTTGCGGACTTTTTGTTAGATCATTTCAAGAGGAATAATTCTTTCATACACATTTTTTTGATATCTTGAACCGTTTTCGCAGCGCACACAACGGAAGCTCTCAAAGATGTAATTAATAGGTAAAAGATGTAGGTAATTTTCCCCGTTTTTTTTCACATTTTCCATTGTTTCTTCGCTCCTATTAGTTGCAGCGTGATATTATATAGCCTAAAACCTTCCTCGATAAATGGTCTATTCAACACAAAAATAATTTTTCAATTCGAGCCAGTAGTTCCTGAGATTAGCGCGTTCAAACAAACAAACAAACAAAGTCTTCAGCTTTATAATATTAGTATAGATATATACTTTTCTTTTGTAAATACATACTTATTATACATACATACATAGAAACGACCAGACTCAGCACAAGTAATAAATTGTAATATTCATAATTACTTGTATTATGCGGGTATCGAACCCGCACCCCTTGATTAGAAGGCAGAGCCACTCCTAACTAAGCTAACAGAGCATCATCTAGTCCAGCGGTTCCCGAAAGGTGGTCCGCGGAATCCTGGGGTTCCGTGGAAAGGCCGCAAGGGTTCCGTAATAAATAATAAAATAAAATTCCATAATAAAAACCATATTTTCAGTACCTATATGTACAAAAAATATTTCATAAAAAATTTATTGTTTTT
The DNA here is from genome assembly GCA_964023185.1 of Macaria liturata. Lineage (NCBI taxonomy): Eukaryota > Metazoa > Arthropoda > Insecta > Lepidoptera > Geometridae > Macaria > Macaria liturata. The sequence continues at coordinate 11,028,766 of OZ026828.1, forward strand.
CATTTATACCTTTATAAGGTAGGCAAATTCCCAGTTATCAACGTAGGGTTCCGCTAGGAAAAGTACAGTCCATTAGGGTTCCTTGCCAAAAATAAATTTGGAACCCCTGATCTAGTCTATTCAATAAGATAAAAATCTAGAACTTTACCTTAGAAATAAGATCTTTAGCTCCAGCGGGCACATGAGGTGGGTACACCATATCCAGAGCAAGGATTCTCTCATATGTCTTGTCCTGTCCGTCGCTCTCAAATGGAGGCTTGCCTACAAGGAACTCATAGAGCAGCACTCCGATGCACCAGTGGTCTACACAGGTGTTGTACACCTCGCGCTTTATCATCTCTGGAGGGAGATAGTCTAGGGTACCACACATTGTTCGGCGTCTGAAAAATTAAAATAAGTGATAAGTTGATTAAAGTGATGGAAGTGATCTGATATAATTCTTGTAAGTTGATATTTTGGGCTCAAAATTGATTACCTTTTCCTAGTTGGTATATGTATTTAAATTATTTACTTCAATGAAAAAAAAAAGGATTTTCACTTTAAATTCATATTTGGCACAATTAAATCTTCATTTAAATATAAATGAAGATTTAATTTTTAACTCACAATCATTTGTAACTTTGCTATTTTCTGTATCAGGTCCAACTTCCCTAGTTATTTATTTAATTTATTTTGTTGATGATGTGTAAATGATATCAACGTTTTAAAGTACACACAATGTACAATGACTTGGAAAACAATTACATTAGTTTGATGATAAAAGCTTTAAATGTAAAGACACAATGTTGATTATTGGAGTGCTAATTATATTTACTATCTTACTTATAACCCTGCATCTATCTGAATTGTATCAAATAAGTAAGAATAAGAATTGATTTTGATGGTAAGTTAATGTCTTAACTCTTTTAATACAATACATTATTATAACCTCTCTCTCTCTTTTTGTCTTTCTTCATGACTAAGGGTTCCCCCTCACAGAATTTATTCATTAAAGGAGTTACTTACATTATACCTAGTAATTAATAAAACCCACCTCTCAGAAGGAGCATGCACGGACCAGCCAAAGTCTGCCAGCTTCAGGTCTCCATTCTCATCTACCAGGATATTCTCCGGCTTGATGTCTCGGTGCATCACATGCTTATGGTGGCAGTACTCCACTGCATCTGCTACCTGCAATTTGTAGATGGAAACAGTTGAGTATTGTTATATAGAAATTATGGAGTTAGGTCTCTGCAGGAGCTGTGCAAGAAAGTCCTTTTATTGTGTTTTACTTTCAATTCCTATGTATGTTTTTTTGTGTATATGCTATTTCTTATGTTTTTAAAAGCTCATGGAAAATCATCAAAATAATTTATAAGTTAATGTACATAGTATTTGTATGATGCTTGCAGAAAACTTAAGTCAGCAGCACATAGCCGTGATTATTATTGTTTTATACATCTCTAAATAGTATTTAAATTATTCTTTTACTAGCCTCAACTTCTTTCAGGAAAACAGGATCTTTTATAATTGGACCACCAAGATACAGGCTAACACCTAGTTTGGGGTCTACTGTTAACACTATTATTGTATTGTAAATTAACTAAAATATGAATATTGTAATATGTAGGTTAAGTTTTCAATTGGCAAATATAAATATTTTTACTTTTTACTTTAACAATATAATACCTAATAGGCAAAATTTACTAACTATTTAGCAAGTTAATATCATTGAAATTAATAAAGTTACATTGTTTCCCAGCAGTAGGCAAAAAACTGGCTGTAAATGGTGATGATATATATATTTTTTTATATTTATTCCTTGCACTATCCTAGGAAAATCTATTTACTCTGTGCATGACTTACTAACCTGATAGATATACTTAGCAGCTCTAGCCTCCGGGAATCGCCCATGAGGGGCGTTAGTGAGATGTTTGTACAGCTCCCCACCCGCTGCAAACTCCACCACCAGGTAGATGCGCCGCTCATCATGGAACCAAGTCAGCAGGCGGAGGATGTTTGGATGCCTAGGAAATAGATGTACATAGATGACTAATTTTGTAAATCTATTTGACATGGGGAATAGGTCCTGCACGGACATCCACACCCTATACAATTGTGTAACTAATTCTGATAATAAAACTTGACCTCACAATAATTTATTAAAAATAAAATAAATTAAATTCAATTTGATGAGATATTGTAATTTGTGTGTGTTACATGTTCTATGATTATACTTCAACTACTATTATATGGGTATTGGAAATTTACAGTGTCAATGAAGACTTCATCTTTTATCTTTATTCAGTAAATTATAAATATGATTTAAATTTATTTACCTATACCTACTTGGATCACGTCAAGAATATTTATATGGGCCTCATGGTGCTGGGGCTTAGCAAGGCATATATTAGTAAAGACTACTATTTGATGTTAGCAAAAACCCTTGTAATGTATAACAATAGTCTTTTCTAATTTATGAAGATATTCATTCGTTTTAAGTTCATGTGTTTTATAGAGAGGTGACATTTAAATTGAAAATCATACTTGATGTTTGTTTCTTAGTCACAAGTTGACTGTACCAGATATTATAGTTAATACCTATAATAGAATAGAAAAATAGAATACTCACTTCAAATGCGATTGAATTTCAATTTCCCTGAGTACTTGTCGTTCACACTTAGATTTCAGTATCTGTGATTTGAAGAGTGTTTTGATCGCTACCAAATATCCAGTTTTCTTTTCTCTGGCGACGTTTACATGACCAAACTTTCCTTGGCCAAGATTAGTGCCTAACTCGAAGTCTCTTGGTGACCATTTGTACCTTTAATATAAAGAACAATTTGTAGAAAACAACAGAGAATAGTTTACTCATTTAAGAGGAATATTTTTTTGATTGCTTTAACCGTATACTTACGGATTTCCAAAGGCTTCGTGGTTCAAAATTTTACTTTCCAATTCTTTGATCTCAGTTTGAGTCATTTTAATTGTTATTCTGAGTAATTTTAGCACAAACGTAAAATCAAAATCAAAACAAAACCGAGTATCGTCCGTTGCTTGAATTTCGTTTGACATTTTACTTAAGGCGCCATAGACAATTCTCTATAGTTTGACGCGTTACGTTGGCGGCTTTGTGAATAAATATCCAATGAGAGAAAGTCATGAAAACAGAATCTAGAATGTACTACCAAAGTAATGTGCGGAATTGAAATTATACTGATAAATAAAAATGATAGTGTGCAACCTGTGTACATTAGCGTGAAGCTTATTTTTTTTCTCTTAAAAACTACAGAAACTATTGTGTTGAGAGAAAGAGAGGGATCATAATTCTTGATTTTGTTACGGATCGATGATCTGTTGCACAATATAGGTATGTTCATGGAAAATTTTAGTTTCCTAGCACGACATCATGATTTGACGCGAACTCTGATATCAACATCATCGTGAGCCTAAAAATAACTGTTAATACTTAACACGATCCGGCGCGGCAACGGCTGTAGCCGTATTTTGAATATACACGAAAAGTCGGTACGGTGACAGCCGTATAATTTTAAGCTTTATTTACATCAAGTACGGCTATCACCGTTGTAAAATATATTTGCTTATAGTAAAGGCCTTATTTTCTAGTGCATAAAGTCCAAAGCATGTAGCTCTACTATCAAATATAACGTGGTTTAGGGGCTATCAATGAGTGCCACACCCACACATAAATAAAATTCAAACGTAATGCCAGTACTGTCGTAGCCGTGCTCGTTTCCGTTGGATTTCAAACAAATGTCAAGTCAGTGTCGCGCGACCGTTGGCCGGCTGTGGGAGTGCGCCCGTCATTTTGCGCGCGGAAATTACAGCCAAATACAAAGCTTATGGTAAGCATAAATTATGATTTTAATGCATGAAAAGTAAGTGGTAGTTCTTGTAGACTTCAAGTATTACTAGAAAATGCTTTATTTTACAATACATAGGCAATTTTTTTACATAAAATCTCGTATATTCAGATGAGTCGCAACAAAGAAGAGGACCGCATTTTGAAGCTCCTAGAAGATGTGTCTACTCCTGAGTCGTCATGCTCTGAAGAAGACCCGTATTGTGACGACGGAGAGTATGGTTCTGATAGAGATTTTGAGCCCAATTTCAATGAACTGTCTTCCGATTCAGATGTTGTATGTCCGAGGAAGAGACAACGACGCCATCCAAGTGAGTATAATGAAAAAGAACAGACGGACACAGAAGATGAAATCAGCGACGTTGATACAAAAATTCCTGAAACCAATCTTTCTGTGGTCAATGGAAACTTACATTCCACAGATAATAATAGCCAAGATCACAACCAATCAAATGTCACTTCAGAGTCACCAGTTTCAAGTAAACAGCAAACAGTAACCGCTTTAGTGCATAGATCAGAGCATGACGACCATAACAAAGTCACCGACTCAATCGTGATCGTTGACCAATCTGAAAATCCTAGAAACCTCGTTGAATATAACAAAAAAGTAGCCGAAGACTTCGATGAGCTCCAACCTTCACTTCACCAAATATTCACGGCTGAAGACGAGCCGCCCCCGCGAGCCGCCAGAAGATGTGCATCTCCCATACCTGCTACAGACGATACTTGGCATGAGACTACGGAACCCATTCCAGAGTTTGATTTTGACTACTTGTCTACAGGCCTTCGTGTAAGCATTGATGACCAAAGTCAACACAAAGAACTTGACATATTCAAATTGATGTTTTCTGATCATTTGCTCGAATACCTTGTGTCACAGACAAATTCTTATGGACTAAACTTGACTTTCACAGAAAGACCTCATACTAGACATAGCAGAAAACAAGTGTTTCGTGAAGTGAATAAGGAAGAAATGCTTGCTTTTCTTGGATTGTGTCTACTGCAAGGCCAGTGTAGCATTCCAATGAAACGATCCCTGTTCTCCTACTCGAGTGCATTATATTACCATCCATATTTCTCCTACACGATGTCGCAGCGAAGATTTGAGCAAATTTTGAGATGCCTGTACGTAGGTGAAATTGGCGCACGTAGAGAGAAAAAAATCATTGATTTTATTGATGCACTGTGTAATAACTTCCGCAACGTGTATGGACCCAATAAGGAGTTATCTCTGGACGAGTCGCTCATCCTATTTAGAGGGCGACTCGACTTCCGTCAATACATAAAAAACAAAAAAGCACGATATGGAATAAAATTCTATGAATTGACATCTTCAGATGGATATGTTCTAAACATAATCATGTACACGGGTAAAGAAGAAAACACAGATGATCAGACTACAAAAAAGACGGAACGGATTGTTATGAAACTTTTGAAACCATACCTGATGAAAGGACATCACGTCTATATGGATAACTTCTACAATGACGTTGGTGTGAGCCAAAAACTTTTGAGACTGCGGACTCATACTTGCGGAACGTTAAGAAAAAATAGAGTGTCGAACCCAAGGGTTCTAACAAACGCAAAATTAAAAAAAGGTGAACATCTGTGGCGACGTAAAGGGAATGTGTACGTGTCTGCTTGGAAAGACAAAAGGCCAGTGTACACAATAACGACCATTACCCATCCGAAAATGGAGTTAGTCGCCAACAGGTTCGGCAAGTTGTCAAAGAAACCAAAAGAAGTGGCTTCTTATAACCAATACATGGGCGGTATTGATCGTAAAGATCAAATGGTGTCGTATTATTCGTCACCGCAGAAAACGATACGATGGTATAAGAAAGTCTTCTTTCATATGCTGGACGTGAGCGTATGGAATGCCTTCCATGTGTACAAAAAATACTATGGTCCTGACGGCAGATACGAATTCATTGACTATAGAGACGCTTTGATAAAGCAAATGACCAATGTGAGCAAAAAATTGACAGGGAGAGACGTGGTAAGAAGTGGCAGTATATATTCTAGCAGGAAAACAGCTGGAAGTACTGCTGTTACTGCAGCACCACCAGAAACCACAAAAGCCACTTCTGGCGGCCACTGGCCAGAACAAATTCCATGTGCTGCTGACGCCAAACGGAAGTTCAAGTTCTTGAACTGCAAACTTTGCACCAAAAAGAAGATCCGCCGAGAAACCAGATATAGATGCAAAGGTTGTGTCATAAACACCCCTCATTGCCCTACCTGTTTTGAGGAATGGCATAATATGGAAACAGAAGCCGAAGAAAACTGAAAAAATACATTATATTCATATTAAATTAAAGTAAAGGCCGCTAAAGACTAAGTTTTTTGCTACAAGTATGTCAATAAAGTTCTAAGGATTAGAAAGTCGTTTGGTTTGAAACGACTTTAAATGGCAAAACCAGGTTAGCGTTCATAATAAAATTAGTTTCTATTTGTGTTCAGACTGCTAAATATATGTAATTCCACTTGTAATTAGGTAATAAAAAATACTTCTACAAAATGAATTGTTTTATTTATTCCAAACACCATTATACAGGTATGTGTGACGGTTATAGCCGAACTGTCTTTATTAATTGCTATTGCTAACTTATAAAAGGTCAGCACGGCCACAGACGAGCTACTGCTACTGCAGTATTGGCACTTTCTACAGACAGTACATCTTTTAATATTGACAGTACGGCCTTAACCGTCACACGGCTATACCCGTAGTGCTGATTTTAAAGGATTTTATTTTATGTGCTCTGACAGTACGGCCATATACGGTTCCGGCTATAGCAGTAAGTGTCATGGCATAATGATTTGATAGATGTAATATTATCAGTACGGCTGTGACAGTACTGTGATTTTGTATGAACTTTTTTACTGCCAATCTCGTATATGACACCGCGCCGGATCGTGTTAATATGTATATCTCACATAATAAAACCAAATGTCCGATCGAATTACGACGACGGCTGGTTTATGTAATGTATAATGTTGATTACTTTTAATGTAGCGCCTACGAGAATAGCGTTACACATTCTGTATAGGTACTTTTACATCAGTAGAAATGCCTGACTAAAAACATATAGTAAACGGTTTTTATCAGTTTATCAGACAGTTGTTATGTGTAAAGTAACACCATGTTTTCATGGGTGCATAAAATAACTTATACTCTAGATATTTCATACCAAAACGAATTAAACTAACAGAAATCCCAATAATTTGCACTATAAATGTATGTGTAGTATCTATAGATAGACAAATATATATAATGCATCGATGCGTGTTGCGTGTTGCATTTCATAAACCACCCTACCCTACATATATGCTGAGTCTTTGCAAGATTACTTCGTCGGGATGATGGCAGCACTTAGTATATCACGAATTGATTGTGCTGGTGAAAACATTTTAGTTCTAATTTAATCCACACGCAGAAAGTTATCAGGCACAGACTCATAACAATCCCTCGCTTTTCTTGGTAATGTCTGAGGGAAATGCATACAAACAGTTATTGTTTGGTTGGTGGGTAAGAGATGAAATGTGAATAGATAGATGTATTGATTTGTTCTAACTTATCATAATACCTACATATAACTTTCGGACACTATACGTACCTATCAAAGTAAGGGTGTTTTTTTATATTACTAGCACTAATTATATTTTAACTGTAAAAGTTTTATCTATAAGATAACTCCTTGTCGAAATAGTTCAGATAACTATGCCACTTATACTCATAACGTAAGTAAAACTGAATGAAATACCTAATTACTACGTGCTAAGTAATATATCTAGGTAAGTGCTTGTCTAAAAAAAAAAAAACATCATCCACACTTACAATAGACAAGCCGAGGCATCAACTTGAGATCCTTTATTTACACAAACAAAACACGCGCGCCAGCGTGACGGAACGAGTTTCACCCCCGGGCTGAATAACAATCCCGTGCCAAGCCAGACACGCGGAAAACGGAGGGAAACTAGGAAAACTCGCGCAGCCGGGGTGGCTACCGCTCGCTCATTTCCAACTCGGAACGCGGCCGCGCGCCGACAATCAATAAGGTTTTATACCAAACCAAAATATAACAAACCTCCTTGCTAATAATTTAAGTATCTGTGTAAATAGTAGCGCCATGTTGTTAATTCAGTGTTTAAAACTACGGTTTAAAATGAAATAGTGTGAGGAATTACGCCGCAAATCCTCGAAGGCTGTAGGTAAGTGTATCTAACAAATAATTGGCACGTTGTGATGACCTAGTTATTCGTACATATAGCTATAATCGGGTGAAAAATGTGTGTATTTGATTATGTTTTTCGTGTAATAGTTACTATAGGTCTTGTCTGTCTTTGATCTCGATAATTGCTTCAAAACAAATAATATCGTGTTTATTTTGTTTCTAATGGCTTTGTGATTGGTTTTCACGGAAATGGTTTTACGTTAATGTATTTATGATGAGAAATGGCCGTACTTACCTGTAAAACCTGTTAGGACACAGCGTAAGTAGAACCATGTTATGTTTTCATTACTAGTATTAATATCAGCTGAGGCTGAGATGTTTCTTCCTCGAACGCTTATTTATTTTGTTTTAAGAGAACTTTCTAATGGTTTTAGATTTTTATTTTAGATTTTAGCAGTAAAAATTTAGGAATATACATATGTACACATAATGGGTACTTTAAAAACATCCAATAATGTTCTCCGCGTCCTGTCTGTCATTCTCAATATCGTAAGGCTATTACGCATTAACTGCTCTTTTCGGAAAATCTTCGGGAAGTCGAGGACGTTACGACGCACATTGAGCCTTATGCACTTGCTTCTATTGCTACCTTCTTTTTCTTCTTATCGAATGAGAGTGGCCAACTCTGGTGTCGAGAGTTAGTCAAGCCGCCCTTAACCTTACCTAAACCTACTTCATAATAAAGATTCGATAATGAATTATTGTGTGATAATGGTAGAAGATAATGTAAAAAAATATAAGCCATCGATGTTAATTTGTTTGTTCTTTTACATAGGAATATACTGACAAATTTAAAGAGCCTAACCGGCTATATACTCGTATGTAATATTTATAGCCTGTGGTACCTATAGCTAGGCAGTAGGTACTCAGAAAAGTTTTTAGTAAATAATTTCAATGTTATGATGAAAAATTAAATGATGTCATCTGTAGACGGCGCATTTTCAAGTTAGTTACCTATATATCCCGAGATTTTCGTATGGTTTATTCAGCAGACTGAAAATTTAATACCTATTATGTAGGTATATCTTATTTTTGCCGCGATAGATCCATCTTTTTTCTGCCCTGAATATCAAAAAACAAAAGAAATTTTAATTGGAAACCTCAACATTACAGTCTTTCACTATTTAAGCCCAGAATTTTCGCCATAGATATGCAAAAGGTCCGGTCGAAGTCAGCCCTACCACATTTCCCCAATCGTTAGCTCGAGCATAGTCTCATCTCAAAAAGCAAAAAAGCAAATAAATACAAAATTCAAACTCCTTCTAACATAATTCGTTCACCAACTAATTTAAATTCAGAACATTTGCCATAGATAAGCACTCCTCGTCCGGTAGGAGCCACCACACTACCCCAATCGTTACGAGTGTGGCGAGTCCCGAAATACCACGCCGTGTCATTGACCCTGAGATTGTACGTACATTATCTGTACAGCCTCTAGGAGAGGCGTAGATGTATACACTGGAGACATACCTAATTAATTTTTCAATAGTTGTCCGGTAGATACCACTTTTAGATGTAAAGTCGTAGTTTATGACCATTTCACAGCTTAACCATTTATATTTTCAACAAAAATTCAACTACGAAGAATTTATTTAACTATTTAATTAAAGTACGGTTGTAGTACTACAGAAAGATTTGGAAATGCAATTAAAAAGTTAGTAAAATTAGCAGTGATGCGATTGCACGTGAGTGAGCGTAACAGCAGTTGGTATCGGTAGGTAAACTTACTTAGTGTGGGGCTAGATGGCGCTGTGTGCAATGTCCCGAAATATTTATTACTATTATTATTATTAGTACCTACTATGCGCTACACCAAAAGTTTTAGTACCTACTCTTTTACATAATAAACCTCCGTAAGCCGCAATAACCTAACCATGTCTTGAACTCACCAATCAGCGTTGAGAAAGATATATCTGCATTATTTTGTGAGGTGTACCTATTTACTTGGCACATGAGTTCACCGAATTTCACCGAAATTATGCATCAATTGGGAATGATATCATACAGTTGAAACTACTATTTATTCTCTGGCAGTGCAAAGGCGTCTGCCGTTTTATAGTGTGGATTTGGCACCCCTTGTCAGTCGCATTGCCAAATCTGTCTTGCAAGGGGCTCCTACCCTCTCGGATTGAGATTCTGGCGGCAGACCAGTTATTACTTGTTAATGGCTGTGAATAATTGATTTTGCTAGGAACTGCGCCAATAAAAGTTAGGCATAAAAATATTAAAATAAATTAACTTTCTCATACATTACTGTGGCAATCAACTTGTTTGAGTATTCTCGTCCATGTCAGAGGCCCCAAGGGCGGTTTGAAAACTATAGGCCACTCACATACAAAGAAAAAGAAGATTTGGTCTTCGACGATGTCCAAATGATTTAAGGCTGTATTAACTTTCTACTTCCATAAGACGTAGTTTTCTTAATTTTTTCCTTAAAAAATAACAATTAATCAAGGTACTTATAACTAATATTTTAAAATAAATAAGCTAGACAAGAACTACAAAACTTGAAGACACAAGGTGCGGTGTTGGTAAGATCTTGAGATCCACGGAGGCCACGTTGGTTAGGAGGTGAGGTGTGGCGGTGGTATATGGAGGAACACACCTAGATACCATCAAGTTTGTTGTTTGAAGTCAGTTAAGGAGCAGTTGCAGCGGAAATACACTACATATTTCTCCAGAGTTTCATTTAAATAAGCTCTAGAAAAATATTCGGTAAATATTTCTTACTGGTCACTTAAATCATTCTCATAACTTTTAATCACGTTAAACATGTACACATGTGTTACATAACAAAGCAAGAAGTTTACCATATTTCCCAATTTAAAGTAAGCCTTTACAAGAATGCCTCAAATCGGAAACTTGTAATTAATTATGTGACTTAACGCTTTCACTCTTTTGGAAATATTTAATTTGTTTGATATGTAATACCCACTCACGTGTGAAAACTGGTTGATCGTTTTATACAGGGTCACTGATCAGCATATGTGATCTTATTTATTTATGACATTAAATCTTCATTATGAGGATAACTGTTTTAATGAAATTGTAAACATTACAATCTTTTTGTTCTCAAATTCGGTTTCTTCTAAGCAAACGCGCTAGATCGTAAATTATAACGTTGCTTAACATCAGGCAAGTTGTAGTCAAGCGTGAGACTATCTCATGTAAAAAAATGCTATGATTAAGCATTAGTGATATTGATTCTATGCCCAAGTATATATTTTATCAAACTTATAAGTCAAAATTACTGTTTAGATATCATAATATCGTATTCCAATTGTTGAATTAATGACATTTAAGGATCTCACTATTTAATCTTACCATTGCTACAAATTAACACAATTTTTAATGCCTAAATCATATCTAGTTCTTACAAATATATGTAAACTAGTGGGTAGTGAGCTCGCGGCTTCGCTCACATTAAGAAGTAAAACTTGCATCCCCTATTTCACCCCTTTAAAAGTGGCATTTCCAAAAATCATTTCTTAGCGGATGCCTACGTCATAACATCTAAGTACCTTCATTCAAAATTTCAGCCCAATCCGTCCATTGGCTTGGGCTGTGCGTTGATAGATCACTATATCAGTCAGTCAGTCAGTCACCTTTGAGTTTTATATATTTAGATATATATTTATTCTTGGATATACTCATAATTAAAATTATGTTTAGACTTTCCTCGACGTATAGCCCTGTAATGGGAGTGGAAAGTCATCGAGACGCGGCCCTTTGCCGTGGAAAGCTGTTTATGTTTACCGACACCAAGTAACGAGAGGGCCGGGAAAGCACGCTGGGGATGCCATGAGTTTTATACACGATCAATTAACTTATTGTCAGGTGAATTGCTGACTGTTGTATAAATCTTTCTTTGAGTCGTATTTCCTCATGACTGAGGGTCGTGACTCCCCCGCAAAATTAATTCGTTAGGGGAGTTTTCTTGGGCAGATACATCGTGGTTGGTCCTCTTGGTCCTTCCACGGAAGACGCCATGTCCTCAGATATTGTGATAATGTTGTAAAAATAAAGTCTAATAAAAAACTATCAAGGGTATTACTTCTAGGAACATAACAAGTAACAGTGTAATAAGGATATTGTACTTCAGATACCATTGCTACATTTATCTTTATTTAAACACATATAGTTTAAAATTATCGGTCATCTCGCCTAATTTACGGCCCCCTATGAAGTTAGTGTGGTAGGAACTCTGTTACTGTAAATATCTTTGCATTTTTTCAATTGTCTATCAACTCCCCTAACTCATGGTCTCCCAATCCTAGGCACGTTCAAATAACTGTGGTGTTGGGACACTTTCACTGACGTCTGGTCACGTCACGCCCTGATCATCCGATAACTGTAGTCTTAATGCCATTCAATATGAAACTTTTTGTCACATATTGATATTTTCTTCCAAATTGCCCATCAAGTCATCGAAATCGTAGCCAGTTAGTACATATATCTTAGCATTTTTTCTCCACAAACAAACATTCACACCTTTTCTCAATTGAAAGAAAAATAAGAAAGTGAAGAACGGTCTCTCAACTCGCCTAACTTACTGTCTCCTTATCTTGGGTATTATACGTCTACTACGTAGATACAAGTAACTGGTGTAGGGACACTTTCACCGACGTCTTGTCACGGCACGCCCTGACCATCTGATAACTGTACTCTTAATGTCATCTGTACTTAAGTACGTAGGGTGAGGATTTGAAGATTTATATCAGACTAGTGACAGCTCGCGATCTCGCTCGCGTTAATCCTATCCTATCCTACTATTCCACTACTATTATACAGGCGAAAGTTTGTACGTATGTGTGTGTGTGTATATATGTGTATGTTTATGTTAATTAATTCTTCACGCTCAAACGCCTGAACTGATTTGGATAAAGTTTAGATATAGAGTAGACCGTGGATTAGTATATACGCACATTTTGTCTGGGCCCACACGTGGTAAGCCGCGGGGAAACGCTAGTCCGACATAAACGTAGTTGTGTGGCTATGTGCATCTGCGTATCGAATCCTTTGATTTGAGGAAGAAACATACATATACCTGCAAGTAACATTCGTTTTTATATGTTACAGTATTTATACTCAGGCTCTCACTAAACTGCAATTCTCTTTATGTTAAACAACGTTGCAGCCTACAATATAATCAAATTTGAATAAACTTAAATTAGGTCGGAAAATACTACTTTTTAGTAAATCTCATACCGCTACTTTAGAGCGAAAGATAATGAGGTAGCACTCTTACATTAAACATGAGGTCTTATCTCGAGACTACTTGACTTATAAAGCTAAAATTTTGTAGTCATAAGCTTCTAGAATGTCTAATGAGTTTATGACAAGTGTGATATAATAATAGCTTTTGCCAGCGGCTTCGCACGCGTTATATTATACATATAAACCTTTCTTTTGAATCACTCTATCTATTAAAAGAAACTGCATCAAAACCCGTTATGTACGAGTTATTTTCTGCCTTGGAAACGAAATGTTATAAGCATTTATCCCAAAATCATTTGTAAATACGAGGGCGGGTCAATAAGTCCGTGACTTTTTGAATTTCTGACCTCTTTACTGAAAAAGCAATACTACTCCTGTCAACAGGCATCTGTCAGTTGACTCCTGTCAAAATTTGAACTTGCTGCGTCAGTTAGTTTGTGTTAATCAGCTATCTTTATCAGACTACCCAGTAATTTGAGGAAAAAAATGGAAAAAAGTGAATTTCGTGTGCTTATTAAGCATTATTTTTTGCGAAAAAAAACCATTACCGAGACCAAGGCTAAGCTTGATAAATACTATGGGGACTCTGCACCATCGATTTCAATGGTAAAAAAGTGGTTTACTGAATTTCGTTGCGGCCGTACAAGCACTGAAGATGCCGAACGTCCTGGACGCCCAGTTGAGGTCTCTTCACCCGAAACAATCGAAAAAATTCACGATATGGTGTTGGCCGACCGAAGATTGAAAGTGCAAGAGATTGTGGAAGCCGTAGGGATCTCGCATGGCTCAGTGGTTTCAATTTTGAATGATCACTTGGGCATGAGAAAGCTTTCCCCAAGATGGGTGCCGCGTTTGCTCACAGTCGACCACAAACGCAATCGTGTAACAACTTCACAGGAAGGTTTGGCGTTGTTTAATCGCAATATGGAGGAGTTTTTGCGCCGTTTTGTAACCGTGGACGAAACATGGATCCATCACAACACACCAGAGACCAAACAACAGTCAAAACAGTGGGTTTCTAAGGGTGAATCGGCGCCAAAGAAGGCCAAGGTGGGTTTGTCAGCCAATAAAGTTATGGCGACTGTTTTTTGGGATGCACGCGGGATAATCCACATTGACTACCTTCAAAAGGGAAGAACAATCAATGGGGAATATTATGCCAACTTATTGGACCGATTCAATGACGATTTGAAAAAAAACCGACCTCATTTGGCCAAGAAAACAGTTCTTTTCCACCAAGACAATGCAAGGGTGCACACATGTGCAGTTGCCATGGCAAAAATCCTTGAATTGGGCTATGAATTGCTCCCTCATCCGCCCTATTCTCCAGATTTGGCTCCGGGTGACTACTTCTTGTTTCCAAACCTGAAGAAATGGCTTGGTGGAAAAAGATTTGACTCCAATGATGAAGTCATCTCGCAAACAAAGGCCTATTTTGAGGACCTCGACAAATCATATTTTTTGGAAGGGATAAAAAAATTGGAGAAGCGTTGGACAAAGTGTATAGAGCTCAAGGGAGACTACGTTGAAAAATAAAATGATTTATTTATCAAAAAATCTGTGTTTTATTCCAAAAGTCACGGACTTATTGACCCGCCCTCGTATATCAACTGACTGCAGTATGCTATAATAACCAAGTACTTTTTTGTTTAAAAGTCACTATCAACTTAAAACCAATAAATTACTATTTTATGTCTAGGGGAGATCAGCCCTGCATAGTGAGGGATCTTCCCTTCCAAGGGAGTGTCCTGTCTGTCTGTCATTCTGACGGAACTTTTACGAGTATAGATATACCTAAATTGATGAGTTGCTCTTAATTGAGGGGGAGTGCTGGTAATTTGATCGTGCTATATTGCTTAATCTTGTTACCACATACCTATTGGTAAGATTGTAGACTATAAATAACAATTTCAGCATATACCTTATATCACTATGCGCAAAAACTTGTAAGTTTGTGTTTACATAGGTATACATTTTACATGTATTATTGGAATCGAGAAATAGATAGAAAGCTTGCCTGACAAAAATCAAACTTTTATGCAGTACTTAATAACAATAATTTCTTAGAACAAGACAAGATATGTTTAGCTTTTGTATTAATTGCGGTGCGCAAAGGTTTTAATCCCGACTCTATTTTATCTCCATACCAAACTTCATTCAAATTCAACTGCTTAATCATGAAGAAGAAACAAATATACACACTTACAAAGTCACAAACTTACGCTACCACAATATTAGCGGAACCAGCATTTATACAGCTTACAAAGACCAACAAGAACTGCCATTGTTTTCAACTTACATAGAATTACATATATAATAGAACTTGAGCCTCAGAATTCAATTTCCAATTCCAGGCAAAAACGTATCCCTTTCAACAAATACAATAAGTTTTTGCCTACAAATGATTAAGCTCCTTCATGGAATAAAGCTCGTTTACCACAAAATTTCACAGAACGTTAATCGTAGAACAGTAAGGTATCGGTACAAGGTCTGCAAACTGGTCAGCTCGGGAGAAATGGAGCACGAAGCGGTGACAGACGCCATCGCGCCACTGGGGCATTGTTGTAACGACGCAAAAAAGAAACTACTTGGAGAATAAATTAGGAAAATATTTTATACCTACTTAGCTTAGCTCAGTTGTGTACAAATAAGTTAAACGAATAATGTCATTTACATTTATAAGAGTTGCAGGCTTCAGGCTGCAATAAAAAAAAATCCTAAAATTAATTCACATAAGTACACGTTGGAAAAAAAACTTTTAAGTATCATTTAAAGCTACTCTTTTCTTATGTTTTCGAAAGGTTTCAAAAAAACGACGCAAAAATAAAGTTATGAAGTTAAAAACAATGATTCATTAAAAAAAAACAGTCGACAATAAACCTACTTTTCACGTTCCAACTTTAAATCTACGGAGCTGATTATAGATAATTTAACTATCTACAAATACCAATCAAAATAATCGTAGTTAAATAATAGATTCTGGTGAAACCATATCCGCAAGCTTTCAGAGCTTTTAATATGATTTACTTCGTCTAGATATAGGAAATTTAATAGCAAATCTATATGCTGACTTATTCATACACATACGAGTAGGTACATATATGCTATGAGTCAGTAAATTTTACATGCATCATAACTTTAAATCCCTTCCATTCTACGTGGCTTCAGTTTTGAGACACGTTGTAAACAATCGGCTTTCTTGTCCGTGATTCATGTAACAGCTATGTAGATAAGAACTGCCATACTCAATGCTGAGGTTAATTTATACTATATGTATCTTACAATAAACCCAACAATAGACGTTTCATTATAGTGATATATTTCTGATACACCTGCTTAATAATTACGTATGTATTTTAGTTGGAGCTATGGGATGATGTGACTACCTTTAAAATCCTATGCAAATCAATTGGCGGCTCGCAACAAAATCGTTAAAATTGTTCTTAGAAAAGTTTTTCCTAGTTAACTTTAAGCTTGCGAAAGTTCTCTGTGACTTCATCTTACAGCGATATAAAACGATATTCTTAAAAGTACAGTTAGAATGACTTACAATAAATTTGTAGGTATAATATTTAGGGTGTCTATTCTATTTCCATTGTCTACGATTTAAGTACTGAAGTACCGACTATTGTCTCCGATGTTATTGCGGTGCCAATGTCGGCGTCTTAGTACCTTGTTTCGGGTAACAGGACGAGGTGAAAGGGCTTATGTGTTGGTATTGTTGTACATATTACGAGTAATTAACATTTGTTTAGAAGTGAGTCACATAATCATAATCTACCTAAGATAAAGATTCATGCGGAATCTTTACAGTTAGTTAGCTTCCGTTAGTTCATGATTTTGTTAAAATGATAAATCCGAAAATATTTTATCAGAACTACGTCAAAAGACAAATATTTATGTCTATTAATTACCTACTTTATGAAACAACTCTAATTAACGCATCTAGTAATCAATAATGTTAGCCATCTGTTCTTTTATTTCACCTGTTTTTTACTATAAACTTATCATACGTCACAAAAAACATCACTCGTTTTTAGACTAACTAAAGCCTTCTTTATACTTTACGCATAAGAAAAGAAATTCAAAATTCAAAATTCAAAATTATTTATTGTTGTAGAAAAATGTACATATATGAAGTGGCGGCTCTAGATACCAAACTAGGCGTTAGCCTGTATCTTGGTACCTAGTCCTTCCCAGTATAAACATTATTTGTGTACATGTTACATAAAATTTATACTTAATAAAAAATAATTTAGCACAGTCTACAAATTATAAAATTGAATTATTGACAGTGTAAGTATGTATATAGTTAAGTACATAATAGAAAAAAAAAATAAGTTATTTTATTACAACAAAAAATCTCGACATAAATTTAACTTATTATATAATTATTAGTATTTTGTCTAATGATAATAAGAAAGAAAGAAACATGTTTATTTATAGCTTTACATATTTAAATGTAGGCTACCATTAGCCATGAATTTATATAAATACCTACCAACAACAGAAACTTAATATTTTAACAGAACAACGTAGACAAAAGGTTTTATTTAGATGGCGGGATATCTGAGATGCAAATTGAAATGAATCAGCACAGAACCAACACTGGTATGGAAACAAAAGTTCTACCGTTATATTACCACAGAACCATGCCTACGCCAGCCTAGGTATTTCAGGGGGGTCATGATAGGAATACTTAATGGAATACATTACTGCTTAAATATTATTTTAAGACGCTGTACTATTGTATTTTTCTAATAACGCCTCTCCGACTAGTTAAGATCGGTAGTCAGTCCTAATTATTTTGTCAATTGACATACGAAACAATTCAGTGATACTTCTGATCCCCGTTGATTTCTAAAAACTTAATATCGATGAATCGCAACCAAAAACAAGCCGATCTGACAGAGCTATCTTGAAGGTATAAAAGGAAGAATATTATGTTAGGTATAGGTATCTTATAATAAGTATAACAGGTATCTTCTAGGTAAGCGTGTTACACCCTAGGCTGCAGCAATGCTTAACATCAGGCAGGCTGTAGTCAAACGTAAACCTATCCCACGTAAAAAAAAAATATGTTGGCACTTGCTTGTCACGTGCATATATCGAAAGATTTATTTTGCAAATTCAGTTTCTGTTAGTTGACAAGTAGAGGACGACTGTAACCCCCTACATAATTTGTGCGGTTACGCAAAGTGATGGAATTCTAGAAATGGATTGATTGATTGTACCTCGATCCGTGCTGGCATCCGGTTAATTTGTTGTTATAACTCTACACCGGGATTGCTGAGGGCTTAACTAGTTTTAGTGTTAAATACAGAAGATTATTATAAATATAAATAAATATATCTTGACATACCATGCAACGCCATCTAACTCTTTACTAAGCTAACGCTCGTATTATGGGTAATGGTACTGAATAATGTGTAAAACTGGAAAAAAAATTGTGGCACGTCCTAATATTTATTGTTGGTAAAGCTTTTCCTAAGTTTATTCGATCATCTTTCATACATTACGGTTCAACTTGATAAGGCTTGTAATGATATGTTTATTATGTTTACATTTCCGTTTCAAATTATTTTTTAATATTCTATATTTTAGGAAACTGATAAGCTTTACATTATATTAGTGATGATGTTCAGAGAGTTCAGAGAGACTTTACTGTTACAAGGCGTCAACATTGCCAACTAACATGTTTTTTTACCAAATAAAAATAATAATTTAGGCAATTTATTGGCCACCATGTTGCTCATTGTTCAAACCACAAAATTAAGCTGCATTCATGACCAACATCGCATCACATAATAACACATTTCGTGACATAACTCACGTAATTTCACTTTCCTTTCAAGCACGACCCTATAATCAAACTAATTGACGCGGTCTCCTTTCAGAAGATCGCTTGCCACTATACGAAAAATCCAAGATGGCTGCCATTAAATTTTTTTTTCCAGTATTTACAAACTTTATTTTGGTAACTTCTGTAGCTAAAAGATGGCGCCATATATCATAAGCTTTTTAATAAGTGAAATAAAGCAAGAAATCTAGGTAGGTACATAAAACTGTTTTGAAATATTCTTAATATTACACTATCAACAATTTTAGTTTTCTGGACGTTTTACCTATTTACGAAACGTTGATAATACAATTATATATTGGTATTCTCTTGACCGAGTGAGGCCGCTATCTAGGTAGCCTTTTAGTACTACTATTATTAAATCTGATGTTTGAAAATCGCTAATTGCCGCGGTCTTCTTTCAGATCGTTGGTCACTAGCGACGAAGAATTCAAGATGGCTGCCATTAAAATTAATATATTGATTTATTGCTATGTTTGAGTGTTTATTGAATATCTTCGACTTTAATATATTGATTGACGAATATACAAAAACAGATTGCTGTCGATCAAACTAATTCACGCGGTCTCCTTTCAGATTGCTGGTCACTAGTGACAATAATCCAAGATGGCTGCCGCGCCGACAGCAGCGTCTTGCATAAGCACGGAACATGGCTGCGTCATGTTTGACTGTCTCGTGCATTTATGGGAGTGGTAAGTACTTTCGTTTTACCAGCCAAAGAAAACTAGGGATATGTTTTCATGTATGGTGGACTCACGCATTGAAGTCAAGCTGGCTTGATGTAAAGCATCGTTATAATCTACTATCTAGCGCGCTTGGGCAGAAGAAACTCGGTCAATTTCAGAAGACCGATAAAGACTATAATATGTACTTTGTCAAAGTTCATGATGACGAGTATAATTTACGCTAACGAATGTATGAGAAAGAAAATACACAATTAGAACCAGTAGAAAAGAAAAACCATGAATTTAATGCAGAGTTTATATAGAAAAGCATTTTTGCAGGAATTTTATACAGGGCATTAAACATTTCTAACCTGATAGGCACTAGTCATAATTTGAAAAATCACTAAGTAGAAGTTCATAACTAGGGCTCATAAAGTTATATAATTGCATTTAATGTACAGATTCTTGCGTCTCCCTTTACTTCCCACGTCTAACTAATAAAACAGCTTTATCTTAACGACAGTGTAACGACAAGTTTGTAAAACGAAGTAGACATACGAGTACATAATATCTATTTATACATTCGTAGTCACTTGGAACCCCATTTGTGGGGAAACTCGATAGATGTTGCCAGCGTGATAATTGTGACGCTAATTGCCTTCCAAACGCTTTAAAGAAACCTTTGTACTTAAATAGAACGGCCGTTTCTTCGTTTTAAAATCGGTGTAGTAATACTACGTTTGGTTTGCTTCGAACAAGAACTTTTTGTAATAGCTTTTGTTATCATGGTGTCGGATTTTGATTGTTGTTTTTGGCTATGAAGTAATCTTAAATTTACAGTTATAAATGAAGAATTAATGAAGTATTTTAGATACTAAATGATGTAATGAAATTTATGGATATATATATATTCCTTTTTTTAGTTGAAGATATTTGGCTAAAAAACAGTAATCAGTTATACATCTATGTTTAAATAAATACCTAAAAAGTTTCTAGCAGAGTTACATTTACGAGTAAATAGAAACTAAGAAGCTCTGCGAAACAGCTTTCCTATAAAACCGCAATATTACGAGTTTTCACTTCAATCAGGTATCGACATAGAACAGCAATGGACTCGCACCCTGCTTCAAGCAGCACAAATGCATGGAGCGCTCTCAAATCACACTAGAATATCTCACTGCCCTCATTCCAAAAGTGCTTTATTACTAGTGTGTGCTCGCGGCTTCGCTCGCATTAAGAAGTAAAACTTGCATCCTCTATTTCACCCTGTTGAAAGTGGCATTTCCAAAAATCCTTTCTTAGATGATGTCTACGTCATAACATCTACCTTCAGTACAAATTTCAGCCCAATCCGTCCATGTGTTTGAGCTGTGCGTTGATAGATCACTATATCAGTCAGTCAGTCAGTCAGTCAGTCACCTTTGAGATTTATATATTAAGAGATATTTCTTACTAGTGGATGCACGCGGTTTCACCTGCGTAGTGACGGCATAAAAAGTAGCCTATGTCCTTCTCAGGTCTAGAGTACCATCATGCCAAAATAATTATCGTAACAAATGGACAAACAGACTAATTTTTGTATATAATATAATCACATTCCATGGAAGGACCTGGGCGTCCACATCTACCCAAAAGAACTTCCCTAACGAATTAACTCTGCGGAGGAGTCACGACCCTAAACAACGAGGAAACTCGACTCAATGAGATAGTCGGGATTTTGAGGTATGTATGTGGTATTAGCGAGGCTTGTTATTACAGTACTGTGTCAATGCTATGAGTAGTAATTTCCCACATTTAAGCGAGGATGTGACGAGAACCGCACTCGAGAAATCTCTTCGGATGTCGTTATATATTCTGTTTATGCAGTTTAGTACTTGTTTATTTATTTGACTTGACTTGAATCTTTCTTTACGTTTGTAAGAAAGTTCTAGATGAAAAACATCGGATAGTATTTTACATGTGACAATATTGGAGGATGTTTATAAAAGGGGTGTCTTTAAATTACGTATCTATACAACAGTATGTTCAGTAGGTATGTTTGAAAGTAGCAATATCTGATATCAAGAGTTTTACAATGGAAAATCTGATTAAAATTTTTAAATGAGCCTAGAGTAATTAAACAAAATAAATAATTAATTTAGAGCCTTTTCTATCTTATTTATCCAAATCTGTTCAGCTATCTGAGCGGGAAGAATAAACAAACTCACTTTTAAAAAAACACCACCTTTAGTGGGATGGGATGTGATTTGGTTTTCTATATTCTAAAGGAACTGTCGTTTAAATCTTAATTTTCAGTTTTCTGAAAACTAGTAAACTTCTGTACACTAAATTCTAGTAGGTAACAATGTTTTCATTCAGCCGCCAGAGACTAAAGTCTACAGCGAGCAGCGACAATGTAGTCATCTAGTCAAACACACAAGTCCCAACTGCAGGGCAATAAAATGGAGCTAACTTCACAGCAACAACAAACAGACATTACAGGCAGAGCTGACTGGGGGCTTAGAATAGTCACTTAAAAATATGATTCAGATTTAAAAGATCGACATATTTATATGAAGTGTATGAAAAATGTCTGATAGAAGTCGAACTGCTTGACCGACTCTGTGTTATCAAGTTTTTACTAAAGTAAGCAAGCAAGCTTCATTGCCTACCGCAATGATTGCTTACTATTTGGCAAATTGTTATCAACATTTTTCTTTTATCCTATGTGGCCAACCCAACGTTTAATTCTAAAATACCTTACAGTCACACATTAGTTTGATTCATTTGCACTTCACTAAACTTAGTCATCGAAAGGAACACATATTGTAAGCAAAGACTAGAAGGATATTGCGAATTGGAACATAAACATATTTTATGAGTTACATAATTTATTTTATTTAATTTATTTTCGCTCATTTTCCAATAAAAGTTTAAGATAAACATATTTTGTTAAAAATAGTCAATTCCGAGGCATTGGAGTTTTATGAAAAAATTAAGATAGACACATTGATACATGGGTATGATGAAATGTGGGTACGGTGAATTGGTATTTCACTTCAACCGTTCATTTAAAATGACTTGCAATTCACCGTCCCCATGCTAATGCCGATGAAGCTGTGAGCGGCCGAGCATGAAATGTGTGTGGACTCTGATAACGCCGAGCTCTTTGTTTGTCTCCAACTGTTACATGCCAGCTTTATCTCCGACGACATGTTGGAAACTACATCAAAGGCGGTGCTTGACGTCACAGCTCTGTTAGTGATATTTAAAGGTTTTTAAATGGTGGTTAACACCCGAATTGTTATATTTACGTACGAGCGGCGCTTTTTTCGCACGTTGGTACGGGATAGAAATAAACCTATGATTAAATCTATGATTAATCTAATTAATAAGATCTATAGGTTCTATATCCAAACCAAATTTGATTCAAATCGAATCAGACGTTTGAGGCGTGAAGAAGTAACAAACGTACACACACACACACACGCACAATTTGTTATGATATTAGTGGGAATATTAGTCAGAATGGCATTTTACAATTCCATTAAAGCTTTTAAATGATGTTTTCTACAGATCAAACTATAAAT
Source organism: Macaria liturata (assembly GCA_964023185.1). NCBI lineage: Eukaryota > Metazoa > Arthropoda > Insecta > Lepidoptera > Geometridae > Macaria > Macaria liturata. Next base: position 11,052,174 of record OZ026828.1, read on the forward strand.
TAATAGAAAACGAAATTTGAATACTGATGCACGTTATAGTTTTTCCTTTGTATTGACTTCAAAAGTCACTGATTTATTAATATTTTGCTGAATAATATAATAGCACACACTAAACTAAAAGCTGAAAGTACGTAGTTAAAGTTTTCAGCTTGATTTACCGTAAAAGTAACTTTTACAAACTTGAACCATTGTTCCTACTAATTGGTAGGTAAATTACTGAAAGTTTTGAACGTCGGCAATATTAATACCGTTGTAATGTAAAAGTTTAGGTAGTTTATGATTAATTTCCCACCTTAATGGCATGGAAATGGTTTTGTAACAGACAAAATTACTCAGAGACTACTTACAGTACTTACTATAAACATAATTATACATATACCACTAGCTAGTAATACCATCCATGGTATAAAATATGCTGTATTGCATGATATTATTTCTGGTGTACAAAATTATAATTTGCTATCTTTTAGTATTAGTTACGTTTAAACAGATATAACAAGAATATACTCGTAACTTGTGAATACGAATAATATTTAGCTTACCCTATTCATATGTATGTATTAACCACATTTGACTTAATGTGATAATGAGATGTCTATTATATATGAGATCTTTGACAAGTTTTCCAGCCACGAACTTGTAACTTCAGGGTCGTGTTGCCATCTGAGTAGCTATTGGGGATAAAATTAAATGTACTGTAACTAATTAAGAATTTTATAAATTTGGTATAGACTGAAAATAAACATTAGTTTCCCTTAAATTTGATTGATAAATAGATAATAGATCAATATTTCAGGACGGATACAGCACCATCTTGCCCCTTACTAAGCTTACGTTATCATGAGTATAGATATGACTGATATAATAAAAATATACTTTTCTTTTGTAAATCCATACTTATGTATTTATTAAATATAGAAATGATATAGAAATTTTAATATTCATAATTACTTGTGTAATGCGGGAATCTGACCTGCACCTCTTGTTTAGAAGGAAGAGTCACTACCAACTAAGCTAACAGAGCAGTCAATTGATCTGGTATGTCGTCATCACTATGTGATGTAATGCCATTGGTATATGAACGCTTAACATCAGGCGCATAAATTACTTGCGCATTCTAAGTAGTATTCTCTATTTGAAAGAGAAAAATTAATTCAAATATTTAAAGGGGTTATCTGTACAAAAGCTAAATAAATATAAATCTTTTATTTTTATAGCATACTTTTTATTACATAAATCTACTTGTCAATCTTCTTTTACATATTTGTAATCGTTTCCAACAATTTATCGATATTTAACTACACTCTTTCGTGTTATATCCAACAGGCGTTCTTAACAGGGTGTCTAGACAGTTGCATTGTAAAAACAACTGTCGTGTCTGAATGCAAGCGTAGCTTCCTTTCTATAATGAAAAGGACTTGGATAATGTGGAAGTTGAAAGTGATTTTTGTACCATGAATTGCAGTACCTTCAGTCCATTGTATATGCAGTGATATTACAGAACTCGACTGTTACATTGACTTGAATACTTTTGTTACAAAAATTCAGCGCCCTCATGCGGATATACTTGGTTACACATATTATAAAAAAGTAATAATTATTAATTGGTTACATGCATGATGTAGAAATTAAACGTCATACTTATATACTGTTCAATGTCGAAATTACACCTAATTTAAATTGACGAACGAGTGGCTTTCGTACGTTCCTACAAGTAACGATTTCATGAATTCTTTGTATTATTTAGCTGTGCTAAATAATTAATAGTTTTTTAATAGTAGATTATTTTATTACATTGGTAATAAATAATAATTAATTTATTATTGCATCTAAGATTACACTAATATTAGCCGCTCTCTTACGAACCTACTTAAGCTGAAATTTTCACAAAAAGAATATGTTCTCTGAATAAATACGCTAATTAGCAATTTATTACAGTACATTAGAAACAAGAGAGTTATATCGAATAGCCTCAGTTGATCCAAAGCTAAACATAGTTCAAATACGTGGGTTCCCGTCTGGCAGAGAAAGTAAAATGCGATTTTAACCGGACGCGACAGAATGCGTCAACAAATTGGCAACGCGACAGTTTTCTGAAATAGATAGATGCTCGATTTTCGTTGGAAAATCTGACTAACGTAAGAAAATCTCTTTATCTAAACATATTTACACTATAACAAATAATGACGGTTGACGCGACGCATGACCAAAATGCTGGCCTTTTTCTGGCTCAACGTATCAGCATTGCCATCCGGCGTGGTAATGCGGCCAGTATGCTGGGCACGCTGCCCTCTGGTAGTGGGCTGGAGCACTTAGATTATCTTTAGGCTTTTCTAAAGATTTTCTAAGTGCCCCTTTTTGTAGTAGTTAGAAGTAGTATGTTTAGTATTTTTCTTCCCTTGTTTTTATATTTTATTATTGTAAATAAAGTCGGAAGCGTAATGTGCTTTGAATATCAAGGTAATTATGTTAACAAATAATAAATAATAATAATAATAAATAAAAAGATATTTTAGGACATATCTCACAGCGACATTTGAATGGTACATGTTACCGTCAATCTGTATAATCCGGCAATGTATAGAATGCCTAAAACGTGTGAGCAATGAATGAAATATTATTTATTTTATACTTTGCCTAGGTATTCTATACAACACGTACACATAAATAGCACAACGCAGCCCCAACTCAGCACAATGCTGTACGCGTAAAAAAAACAATCAGCGCTGGTCTTCCATTGGAGCTGACTGTGACGTCACAATTATAATGTCACTCATTTAATTTTATATACCAAAACAAAAAAAGCTACCAGAAAATTAATTGAATGCTTTATTTTTTGATCTCTATGCGAGTATAAAAATATATAGTTAGTGAGTCTGTTATGTATGCACCTATGTATTTGCAAAATGGTTATATAATATGGCCAGTGTATTAACGAATTTATTAAACCTGATATTTGATGCGACATAATTGCATATACAACTTATGTGCTGTATGCATATAATTATGGTAATATTGTTTTTATGTCATATCTCATGATATAAGTTAATTAGAGAATGATTGATTACTTGCTCTTGATGTCAATCTACAATATAATTAATATTGAAGTTATGTACTTTTTATACTTACGTAAGTTATTTTAATTACGGAAACATGGATGTATCGATTTTTTTATCTACATTTAGTTTTACTTATAAAAAAATAAATAAATTCGCGAAATAAATTACGTGCGTAAATTTAAGCTTTTTAATGTTAAAAGAGATACGTGTCAGAAAATAATATTATTATATATAGTTGAACTCGTATCATCTCCCATGATTTTAAACTTTTATGTGTGATAGATCATAGATCAGTCTTATTGGTTATATGTCAGCCTAGACATCGTTTCGTTACCAGGTGATCACTTGCCCAAAGATCAACGTAAAAAAAAGCTAGTAAAGTTCATAACATCTTCAATAAACTGTTATTGGAAAATGAGCGAAAATAATCACGACCGGCAAGATTCGAACCTGGCAATAACAGTTTAGACAAGTAGTTTAACTAAGAGTTTAAGTTAAAATAAGCATAGTGCGGGCTTAGCACTTGAAAAAATAACACATGACATCTACAATTGTAGGTACAAACGTGATTCAACTTTTAAAAATATCAACTAAACCTTACAATTGTACAAACGTGATACAACTACAGCCTGTAGTAGAAATCACCAGTGACCCGTTTGTACGCTGAATAGTAATGACCTTAGTTGGGCCTCGCTTCGAACATAGCAACCTAGCTGCGTGCGTTTGAACTGTTTGCGGGTAACGATGGAATCGATGGGTTGAGTTATTGCTTGCGTGATTGGTTTTATTTGGTAGAATCCTAGATTTCTTGAAGAACCGTAAACAGTTTCTCTTTAATAGTTATTGTAACTCTTAAGCTGATGACAAACACATACAATAGCTATATAGCTTTCATATACTGATTTTATAGTTTTTATATAAGCACCTGTTCTAATATATTTTTATTTTTTACACTTATAAATTATTTATTAAATAAAAACTTAGAAAACAAATTTTACTTAACAGATATACTTTTTTTATAGATGTTTTAAGTTTATTATAAGTTTTAGTTTATAAGTTAGTTATTAATTAGTTAAGTTTTTATTTTTAATTAGTAAAATTTGTTTTAATTTTTTTATTAAATAAATACTTAATAAATTGATTAGGACAACCAGTAAAAAATACCCGTTCGCTCTCGTATCTGTAACATAAACTTAATTACCATTCAACATACAAAGTTTTCAGGCAAATATTTAATACGATAATCCTTGCTAAGGTTGTATCTATGTCAAACTGTAGCAAAAAAAGTCCGATAACCAAAAGGTTTCGTATAGTTTTCACAACATCACAAGTACATGGTACTAGTATATCCGGTACTAGGCTTATAATTAGCATGCAGTTCTCATAAACAGCACTCGGAGCTTGAACAACATTGTGTGTTGAATCAAAGCTCGCCAGAAATGCTAATTCGATCTCACTACACGCTTGGGTTGCATCACAATTTGTGGTGTAAAAAGTGAAACTATGTTACATGCTTACTATGTGCTTTATTGAGGAAGCTATGGCGAAAAAAGTGTGAATGAAATTATATTTTTGCTTGTTTTTGTATATTGAATGAATTAGATTTGTCAATACTACAGGTAATGAAGTTCTAAATATGACCAGTTTTAGGCAAAAATAAACTAACCTCTATATTAATAAAACCTTAGTAAAACAAAGACACATTTTAAAAAAAGCTTTCAAAATTAGAAAGTGTAATTTATCAAAACACCTAATCACAAAAAAGTCATCTTATCATCATGTAAATGCGGAAAATATTGCTTTAAATCAATCAATCATCCGTAACTTATAAGATGAGAATAGAAAAGCTCAAATTGAAATTAAATTGCGAAAACCAAGCGTGTTAGAGAGAGATCAATCAAATGAGGTATCGGATATTTAAACTAAAATAGAACGTATTGGGCATTACTATATTTTCATAGACGTAGTTTCCCTCAACATGCTCGACGTTTTCCATTAACACTTGTCAGGGAATGTGAAATACGAATTGGAAATTAACGGAAAACATCTATGCAAGGTACGTTACAGGTATAACTGAACTTTCGTAGGCCATATTGTAAGAAATTTAGTGCAAAAAGTAAGATGTTATCAAATTGAGGGTGCTAAATTCTGGTGTTAAAAGATTTCAAACCGCATTACCGCTATAGGTAAGGACTGAACATCGTTATACTAATATGTTTCAGGAACTTTTATGTAGGTATCTATACTAATATTATACAGCTGAAGAGTTTGTTTGTTTGTTTGAACGCGCTAATCTCAGGAACTACTGGTGCAAATTGAGAATTTCTCTTTGTGTTGTATAGATAGACCATTTATCGAGGAAGACTTTAAGCTATATAACACAACGCTGCAACTAATAGGAGCGAAGAAACAATGGAAAATCTGAAAAAAAAAAAACGGGGAAAATTATTCATCTTTGAGGGCTTCCCTTGCGTGCGCTGCGAAAACGGTTCGAGTCGTGGGTAACAGCTATAATTTATAAAGCTGAAGAGGTTGTTTGCAAAAATAAATATGATGCCCAAAATAACAATTCCACGCGGACGAAGTCGCAGGCACAGCTAGTTTAGAATAAAATTAAGCAAATTATTTCCTGAAGTACATATATTAAAAACAATTAAAACTGTTGCTCAATTAGGCATTTGAATTGAAGCAAGTATTTCGACACTAGGCTTTAAAATGTCTTGATGGAATTTATTGCTTTTCAAAAACCTGTTTCAAAATTAATAAAATAAATAAATAAAATAAAAAATAAAAATAGCCTTTATTTAGTTTCAAAGTTTATATAGTGTAAACACAACCTTAGCATAATCATGTCTCTTAGCAGGTGTATTGAAAGTGTGTCGACTTGATGTTTATTGTATTTTCACTTGTTTTGGAAAACAAAGCCCTCTCAGGCGCCGCTCGTGCAACAACTCGGTAATTGGTAAAAGTTGAGGCAAATAATGTTTTTCTTTGTGTATTGATGAGGGCAAATAGACCAGCCGAGTTTTTTTCTCGTGAATCACGGAAGAACAGTTAGCGTTAGGTAAAATACCGCAAGTTTGGGGCGTAGTACTACGTGTTTGTGTAAACTAAAGTGAGGCTAGTAATTTTTAAGACAAATATTTTTTTTACTCAAAATGTTATTTTTGTATCGTGTAATTTTTTTTTAACACGATGCAGCTGTTTGTATTATCTCGACGCACAACATATTTGTTATATTTCGTATGGCAGACTCGACTGTTTAATTCGTCATCTATACAGGCCTATATCTATCTATAATAAAACTGAAGAGGATCTGAACATAGAAAATATTAGAAAAAAATGTTTGGCTGAACACTAAATCCATAACAGAACACGTTTAAGTATTTTCTAGAACTTTTGTATGTTCGTCTATTTATTTAAACGCTCATAACGCAAAAAACGGCTAAACAAATCCTCATGATTGTTGGTTTGTAGGCAGTATGAGGTCTCAGAAGTGTCATAGGATACATTTTATCCCAAAAGAATGCGAGCGAAGCCGCGTTCGTCTACTAGTATTTAATATGGCACGTTTACATAAAATTTATAGAAAGACACGGCTCCAAGAAAATTCTAATACAGAAATTAAAAACCCCGGGAAAGGCACGGAAAAAATATTTCAGCAAAAGAAAATTTAAAAATACCACATATTAAACTGAAGTCTTTCAAAGGCTTGCTCAACGTTTTAGCTCAAAGTGCTCATTGAATTAACGGAATTCGTGGTTCACATTTTTGTTGCTTATTTTCGTAATTAACTGCGGTTGTGTAATTTGTTATTAGAAAGTAATTTAGCCCAGATCCGGTTTTATATTGGAAACCACAAAATTAGGTCTTTTTTGTTGATAAACATTTTACCTTGGACGTGGAAAGTTTTTGTTCTTAAAAAGTTCACTGAATAAGATATGTAGGTACTAAGTTTTATTATAAATGTATACTGTGCTAAGTAAGTTATTCTTAAACGATTATAAGTAGGTATGTAAGTATCTACACATACGACGATATATAGCTAATTTGTTACTATACTTTCTGGCTACCACATAGCACTTACTTCTTTATTCCAACAGTCTAGACTGAGCCTTACAGTTCAGGCATTACATACTTCACCTTGAATTATAGTGCCCTAGTTCATTCAATGCATTTACTATGTAAACATATAAATGACAATACGCTCGTACGTTGTTCTCATTTTCAAGTACGTTCGCTTTAGCGAGCCGTAGCCGAAATCGGCTTGGAACGCATCATCACCATCACTTTTTTTTCTTCTAATAGATAACATAAAATTTCAGCTATGATAGAACCAAAAAGAAAATTCAGCATCCTGCAACATAAACAGTGTTACTCTCTCCGCGTGTTCAAAACCAGTTTGCTCAAACAGTTGGTCTCTCAAAAGCCTGCGACCGTTAACGAATCCGGTATTCAAATTTAATTTATTACCATTTTCTTTTGAACCGCGTAACCCTTACATACAAACTAGTATTAGTACCTCGAAAGCCTCTGTCTTTTTCACTCTGCAGGAATTCGAATTACCTTATCGGACCGCAGGTAAACCAGTATTAGGTGGATAAATTGAAAATGGCGTCGTTCAATATTGTTTATTAGTTTATTAAGGACAGCGGTACTCGGTTGGGTAGTAGGTGTGCTTGTAGTGACGTAAGCGGCTGTCTTGCTCTAGCTAGTCATTGTCAGGTGTATTTGTCTCGCTCCCTCCTCCCACCGGTCCTCACGTCGACGCTACGCTATTGCCTTGCTCGGCAGTGTTCGGCGGACGACCGCTTGCGCCCTAGTGCAGTGCAGTGCATGCCGGATATTTATAATTTAATTAAAATCGCCGCACATACTACACTTACATTTACAACAAAAACATAACTTAAAACTAAAAAAAATATATGTATCAATCATTAAGGTTAGAAAAATTGTGCCAAAATGTTTTGATTTAAATTACAATTTGTGTTTAGTGAAGTGAACAGTGTACCTAACTTAGTTGTGCGTTATTACAATATCCAAGTTAAATGACACGGGTTTTGGGAAAGCCGGAGAGGACTTGATGCCAGCGAATAAGGTACGAAACCGGATATTTTACTAGACTGTTTAGTTGCTTGACTAGTTTTACAAGCGCATCGAGTTGGGATCATTTATACTCGTATCTTCTACCTCAAAAATCCCCACACAACTTTCATTTTGGTCATGTCATAGTATAAATATTTACGTCGAATCTAAACACCGGTTTGTAGACGCCACCCTCATCCCATTTGGCAGCCAGGTGTGCTCACAGGTGCTCCAACAAACACATCATTTACTGACAGTAAACAGATACGGAAATGTTTACAACCCCTGGTATTTACCAAAGAAACTTTCCTTCACAAAAGACATCAACGCGCGTTCCCTAAAGTACCAGGATCTGATTGCCCGTTTCCTGCATAGCAATTTATATTGCAATCGTGACTATAAGAAATCTTTGTTATTACTAGACAACCTGCACTAGAGAAAATACTATTATTATGAACCGGATATTTATTATTTATCTTCCGAGAAGCGTCTGATATTATTGTTTCAAGCGATTTTAAAACGAATAATCTCGAGATAAAACGGTTTTTTGATTGCCAAGAAGCCGTTTTAAAAGGTTTCATTAAAGATGAACATTGAAAGTCGGTTATGGGCAAGGTTTATAAAAACAAGGTTCACGACAAAGGAGCCGTGCAAAAACGGCAAGAGTTTTTGTAACGATCTCCGAGGAATTTGCTTATTGATTGTGCCTTGCGTCTTCTCTTGTTTTTTTCCTGAAAATTATGTAGGGTTCTTGACTTGGAAGTAAAAATATCAATTCATATAAAATTAAAAACATAATTTAAGATACCTATTGTTGACGTGTCTTTCAGCAATCAAGCTACATCTTACTACATTGATGATAAGCATAAGATAGGCCACAGTTAAACGTTAGTCTATTTGAGCAATAAACAAAAACAAAACATTTTTAATTTGTGTAAAATTAAGATGGCAAAAATAACAGAATCGATCCTCAAAACGTCCATCGTCATTCTTTATTCAGCTTTCTACCAACCACGGTGAGCTACAGAACCTCCGATACCTCACTCGCATACTAATATCAATAAAGACCTTTTCTGTGTTTACTATGACTCACATCAGTTGCTAAATAATATACTGTAGGTAAACCGCTAAAGCATTTGGGACTGTCAAATCAAATATGGAGAAGATGTGTCATCGACATCTTAACGTAAGTGGCCTGAGTGTGGTTATTTATATACAAACTTTTTTGTATAGGCTCTAAACAAAAAAAAATGGGTGATTAATAATTACTAGTACTTATGTTGAAGTATTTATAGGGATTCAAATGAGTTTCTTTTTTAAAAGCACTGAATGTGGTTTGTTGTCAAAAAGCGAAAAAACTAAAAAGAGTCCAAACAGAGAACATAATGTCTTTATGTTTCATCATCTGAAAATTTTGTTAGTTTTAATATTTTACCCAAATTTGAAAGAATACATACAAAGCAAACATGTTTGAGACCTGCTTTTTTCTTCGTTTTAACTCTTAGCTAACTGTAACTATTCGACAATACAGTACAATATATCGTATAATCTTAAGTTCAGACTAGCACCTTACCGTCTGGGCCTCAGCGTCTTTTCAACCTTCTCTCAAGTAAAGTCTCAAGCAGGTAGTCAGAACCTTTCGCAACATTTTTTGTCCACAATCTTTATAAAGCATGAATGGCGGAGTTTTGTTTGCCATACACTTGTTGCTGTGCTAATGTGCCCTTTAGTTTTTCTATGCGTTGCGCCATTCTAGTAGCGATTATTCTACTGGTTATAAGAAACTATTCGTCTTATCTTATCGCTTGTTTCTATTGAAATTACGTGACCTATCTGCGTTTAATAAATAATTTGATAAGGATAGTGTTGTACATTTTTATGTACTTTTTGTATATAAGAGATGCTTTTTCATGTCTTTGGCTTCTACTATCGGGTCGTCTTTTGTCTTCGTGTGTGTTGTCGATAGACTCTTCACAACGCATGTCTAGTTGGATTAACTTTTTGCTGCAGTTAGTCGAGAGCCTGCAGTTGTATGAATCATTTCTTGTAGCGTACAGAACCGGTACCTCCTTATCAAAGCCAGTCTATTAGTAAGGACTTCCGCAGTATACAGTACACCCAGCTGAGGTTACACCCCGCTCTCCCGCGGGGTGAGTGGCCGGCCCGGCGCCCGCACACTACTATGATACGGACAAAAACTCCTTCCTTTTCAGCTTTTGTTATGTTTGTACCACACTCGGCCCTGAGGGCTTGAAACTTGGAATTCGGAAGATTAACTTTAATACGGGCCCGGCGCGGCGATTAGAAACGCTTCGAAATAAGGACACTTTAGCTACGCTCGGAATGCGCCCGTGGTCGTGTTGTTCGATGTTGTACTTGTCTAGTCTCAGCCCCTTATCTAAATCTTAATTCGTGCCCACCATGACAATGTGAACACCATATTTCAATCTACGGGCCCGAGTTCGTGAACATTGTTACCTGTAACATTGATTTGGCTATTTGCAAATCTATTGGTCCCGGGCATTCGATCAGTCATAGTAACGGTTTTCGTCCAAAGCGGATATTGGAAATACTTGTTACGCCGTCGCCGTGGAATATGCTCCGCTTCGCTCTTTACTTTTTTCGAGCCATTTCAATATAGCGTTGACTTTTATTTGCGATGGAAATTCCGTTTCGTTTTATCGATCTTGAGGTCGCTTGGAGCGTTCCTCGACATTTAACCGTACGTTGCGCGGAATATTGCAAACGTGAAAGGAACTTTGGAATGCAGCGGACGTCCCTGCGCTCTTACAGATACATCTTATATAGGTATAGCTATATCTTGGAACCATGCGAGACCGCCTTAGTCCCACCATCTTTTTTACGAAGTTAATCGATCGAGCCTGTTTCATGTCAGAGTTGTTTACTTATCTAAGTGCAAGGTGATACGGTTAGATAAACTATGAACACAAGGGAGATCAATATGGCTGAGAAATACGGCACTTTGTGCTCAAGTTATGAAGGAAAGCGCCTGGTCGGTCGATAACACTGCAGGCTGCGTTGCATAAGTCTGGGATCTGCGGGCTTTATCTGTAAAGCACATTCTTCTTCATTTCCTACGACATTAAATTTTCATGGACTGACTGGAGAAAATAATTTTGTAAGCGCACAGAGCAATTCACAGCTTCTACACACTAATTTCAATCGATACCCGGAATACATGAAGCGAATATAGCACGCTAGTTTTCTAATTGGAATGCGCTTGTTCTATCTTTTAGAAATATAGCTAATTCTGCCTACACGAAGCCAGAAATTAACTAAAGTACAAGCACAAGCTTGCTATAAAGCTTAAATAACTAGCCTAGTGTATACATTTCAATCCTGAAAGTTTTATATTTACATTGAAATGATTGCATCTCATGCTAAATTTGTATAAAAATTTAGGTTAGATTAGTAACTACTAGCGGAAGATGAATATTCCGCTAGTAGTTACTAATCTAACCTAAAATTTTTGAGGAAAATATACAGATATATGAGGCAAATAGACCAGACCTGGCATTTGCTGTGCTATGTCGTTGTTCACATCCACAATACGGCGTTGTTTACGAACAAATATTTGAACTGCGTTCGGGTCACGTTCCGAAATAAGCGTTAAAGAGGTTAATTTTTTCGTAACCACCGAAGCTTTAGTGACAATCGCGGTCAGATGGTAAAGTGTGTAAGCCACTTATGAATTTAACAGTATTGAGTTTCGTGGAAGGGCAAGGATCATTTTACGTTTACTAATAACTGACTAAGCTGTTGCCTTTATGGTTATTATGAGCTTTAGATAATTTGACAGATAAAAACTTTGTTGCGTGCATACTGCTACATAGTTCTCCGTTTACAGCGACTTTAAAACCTGTATCTTGAACACAATATACACTACAAATTGACTTCAATTTGGCTTTTCTTCAACTTTACTTTATAGTCAGTAGTAGTTCGTAGTTTTTTCTCCTTATTACGAGTATTCATTAGAGGCAATGCCAAAAATGGTATGCCTAAATTGTCTGTACACTATGCTTGCAATATTATATAGGTACTTATGGGTGCTGACATTACTAGTCTAGATAATAATGTTATCTAGTCTGTCCAAATGCCTACTTCTATTTCTATTTGTCTATTCGCCAATTATTTCGCAGTCATCAAAATTTCGTGCATGGCTAAATCATCGAATTCGTAAATTTATTTATGTGCCAACGCAAATTTAGTACAATACATGTGTAGTTTGTTTATACCTACATATATACTATAATTAAATATATTAAAACTTTCGTGAGACATTTTATCAATATATTAACTAAACGGTTTTCACTCACGTGTAAATCCTCGCCTCCACCCCCACCACCCCAGGCCCCCGCCCCCGTGTCCCGGCGGGCCGCTCGCGCGGCGGCGCGCAGTCTGCGTGCTGCCGCGGTCCCAGAACATACGTTCTGAAGATGGATGTCATAACATCCGAAACGCGTAAACAACTTACACGATTTACACGTGAGTGAAAACCGTTTAGTTAATATATTGATAATTAAATATAGCTTAATAGATAAAGGCCTAAAAGTGTACTGCTTTTACAAGCAATAAGTGCATTAGTTTACTACAGTTTTAGACACGAAAGTCTTGATAAATCATTCAGTTTTACAGTTTATACAGGTTTACAGTTCATTAAAAAGTTGATCATAGGAAAGAGGAATCCTTTTAAACGTTTTGTTGTGCACGATTTTGTATGATAGGATTATTATTATTTTACACTATTATATCAAATGTTTTATAAGTTTGTGGTTAATAAATATTTTCAAAACTCAAACTCAACATACTAGTATATTACTACAAAAGCGAAAGTTTGTGTATGCTTTAGTGTGTGTGTTTATTCCTTCTTCATACTAATATTGACACGATATCAGAATAGAGTTAGTCTGGAATAAAGATAAAAGATAAAGAATATTTATCGATACTGTAAAGATGCAACAAACATATGTACAATATTGAAGTATACTCATAGAATAATTGACTGGCCTGTTAGCTTAGTTGGTAGTGGCTCTGCCTTCTAATCTAGAGGTCGCGGGTTCGATTCCCGCATGACACAAGTATTTATGTACTTTAAAAATTTATAATTACTTGTGTTGAGTCTGGTCGTTTGTATGTATAATAAGTATGTATTTACAAAAGAAAAGTATATAAGTATTATATCCGTCATCTAGTACCCACGACACAAGCGTTTGCTTAGTGTGGGGCTAGATGGCGTTGTGTGCAATGTCCCCGAATATTTATTTTTTTATAATGCTCCACCAATTACAACATCTCAAGGCAACGTTAGCTTCTAATCCTGAGTTAAACTTTACTAACCAGAGAGTCCTAACTAAAAGACGTAGGTGTATACTACTAACTAAGTAGCTAACCAACATACAAAATGATTATCTTAATCTATGCAGCGACAATAACTTTCCTCTCTCACGACTCCATTCAGTAGACCGTATGTCTGCTTCTCTCGATGCTTATCAGATAATTTGACGTCTAACTACTAACAGTAGCCTACTGTATACTATGTCATTATGTACTTAAAATGCTGTTAAATTTCACGCCCCATAAATGATACTTACTTTTGGATGTAGGTACTTGCAAAGTGTGCTATATAAGTGATTTGGTATGGTAAGTCTTAAGTATGTAAATTTTAAAGATGTTTTGAAACATCATTATCTAAATAGCATGTATTCTAATGTTTGTACTTATGTATGGTATACCTCCTATTGTAGCATGTAAATAGTTGATGCTTACGTAACTATACTAAACCACTTCATATCTTTTTGTGCTAGTTTTGTAAATCAAGTTTCTAATTAATATAAAAATACAGAGTCAAACATTTTACGTAATTAAGCTCACAAGTGCAACGATTTATACGCATTTAGTTGTAAAAATAACTAAATTTATTTAACAGTTGTTGTAAAAAGAAAGCAAGAAAAGAAAAAAAAAACAGAAGAACCCCCTTCCTAACAGAACAGGGCCCTAGAATAATTTATTTTTTAAATTAGCTTGCAAGAAGAATTGTAATTGTTTATAGGTTATCTGATGTAATCTGAATACCAACTATAAAAATAAAACTGTGTTTTCTTTGGATTTGCACACAAAAGCTTTGTTCTGTGTTATTAGGTAACTGGCATTTGTAGTATTTTAGGATTCACACAGTTTTATTGCATGTTTATGTAGCTGTGTAAACTTTCTACGTGATTTCATGATGTTATATTTGGAACTAATCGATTTTTATTACGAATACTGAAATTAAAAAACCAAGAGATTTTACGATTTGCAATTCCTATACGTTTTATCAAAAAAACATTTTCAATTAACCATGTACGAGTACAAAAGACTTTTTATTATTTCAGTTAAGTAGGTCTGAAATAACTTTTAAATCTATATTTTAAACCGTTTTAAATGTCGTATTTAGTATTTAAATGATTACACCAAGAATGACAAAGTAGTAGACAATTTATTAAATAAAAAACGAAATATTTTACGAGAATATTTTCTAGATTTTTTTAAATTTATTTTAATTCCATTCTTGTTATTCAACTTGTTATAGACAAAATTCACACTCCATTGATGATGACTGATTGACTATGTGACACTACATTTTTAGCAGAATATCACACTAGTAAATCACCTTCTATTAGGTTCCCTACCAAATCCTTGAGGATAAAGTCAGGCTTTCGATCCACGTGAAGTCCTAATTACAGTTAATTCAGCTCACAAGTCTTCTATGGCGATATTCTACGAATTATTGTTATAGAAACGCTACTGGGTTAATGAATACCTACTTAGTTCTACGAGTAGCCACCTCGGCGTCGCGGTTGAGTTAATTGGTGGGCAGGGATCAAGTCAATAGCGACTAATCATAGAAAAAAAAAACTGTATTCGATAATATTAGCTTATTTCAGCATCGTAATCAATTACGAGCTAGCTTTGTGAGCGAGAGAAATGAAGTAGAAGCATTTTCGATACGAAATTTCTCTGGAGTAACCGTTCTATGGTACCGTTATTCGTAAGATGCTAGTCTGCGATTAAAGAAGCCCTAATGGGACTTAATCTGCCCCAATTATTTATTAGAGGGTGATCGGCAGGTTGAGGGACTTTCTGAATGATTGGATTGAGCTGCAGGTAAACGGCTCTTGTGGTTAAAGTTTTTTTTTATTTCTAAGCCTTCCTTATTGTTTATGTTGTTTAATGATGATATTAGTTGTGGCTTATATTGGGTAATTACGCAAAATATGATGTTTGCTGAGCATAAACCTATCCACTCTGTCTTGTGTCGTATTCCTTATTGCTAAGGGTTGTGACTCCACAGATTCAATTTGTTGTTCTCCTACGCAGATACATCGTGGTAGGTACTAAGATATTAACACTTACATACCCAAATGGAAGCTGACATAATGATCCTAATACTTACATATTTATCTGAGAGCTGACATATTGTAATTAAGAAGTTTGTGTGAGTCTTTATTCCATCTGCTTCTCAAATATCTCAAATTTATTATTAAGAATTTTTCTACCACCTTCCAAGTTTGATCATAAAAGAGAGAATATTTTTCTTATTGTGTGGTCTACCAAATTTTATTGCGGAAGTCTCAAATTCCCAATAGCAAACTTTCAATAAAATGCATGCTCCAATTCAATAAAAATGCTATAAAATAGCGATAAACTATTGCCAAACAGTGTCACCACGATCTACATAAATGTCATTATCGCTGTTCTAAAAACGCATGGAAGCTCTCAAGTAGTAGGTATACTAATTATAATTATCTTACAGCTTGCCAACTGGGTCATACTGTATCAACTCGTATATTTATTACGAAAACGCAAAGGTTGACCCATTTTTTAAACCTTGTAGAGTTTGTAAAGGAAAAGTCTTCGCTCCCAGCTTTTGAGAAAACTTATGGCTTCTTCTCTAGAAGTTATGGGTCAAGAAAGCAGAGTATATTTTTCATATATACTATACTTGTATATGTCGGAACAATGTGAAGATCGTTTTATAACTACTTATACCATATTACTACATTTATCACACAAATTTTATAAATGTGAGAGTTTGTGAGTGTATTGGTATGTGATGTTATTTAGTATGGAACATTATGTAAATGGTTTAAACGCTGGATGCATGCACAGGTTAGTTTTTAGCCTAGATTAAAGCACGTAACACCGAAGGTTACCACTAGGCACATAGGTCATTCAAATAAAGAAGTAGTACTTATTGAAATACATAGTAGAATCCTGTCAATATAAAATTAATTAACACAATACATGAATGATGTATATCATAAATATCGATTGTAATAAGTCATAACAAGTCTACCGTGGAAATGTTCTTGTTACTACAATACTGTTATTGATCCCAGAATATATTATTAAACTTACGTCGATATTATGATACGATGTCTCGGACGACCAATGAATGTGGCGTGGGTTTAAGATTATACATTAGTGTTTTTACTACTGCCTTGTAATAATAATAACATGAGCCGTGTAGGTACTTTGATAGAGATATCTACTGTTTGTCCAAAGTATCAAGAAATTGAAAAACTATTAAATACTAGAAACCTTTTTCTTGCTAGTTTTTCTTTAATTATTGTTTTAAATAAAGTTTATAATTATTCAAGTTGACACAGCAGGTGTCGCAAATTATTGTTAGCAAACTTTAACAATGTGTTATTTATTTTATTTATTTACAGAAATGTGTAATACAGTGAATACAAAAAAATCTGTGAACAAATACCGAAATTGATTTAATTGAAAAGCACGAATATAATAATTGAGATCAATTTTTACTTTTCTTTTTAATGGTCAACTGACCACACTTGATGACGCCTCAAGCTAGCATCAACGTGGTATAAAACTCAAGTACTTAATTTACTTAAGTTATTACAGAACTGTAGCATAACTTTAAGCACACCTGCCAGCTTAAGTATTTATGATACAGATATAATAACGTGGGTTTAGCCGTGCCATTAGCATACCAGACGGACTTATACCTACGTTTGGTAACTGGTTCACGAATGCAGTTGTACAGGGGTATTTAATTTGTTGATTAATCTTTATTGGTACGGTTTAAAATAATGCTATGGTGTATAATGTCTGTTCCTTATTATATTCATCAAATAAGAAGTAAGTTCGTAAGAAAGTGCCCAACCCTGGTGTCAGAGATTTCAAACCGCCCTAAAGGCCTCTGACATGGCTTAACGACTGACGTACTATGACAAACAGCCGGGACCTACAAGTTGACGTGTCATCCGATCCAAGGATCCGAGGAAGATCAGTTAGATCATAAAATAAATATAGACATAAATTCCGCTGTTCCTCATTTAAATAATGCAATGTATTGAAACAAAATATAAAGTAAGGGTACATAAAAAACAAACTGAAAGGAGATCATAATTTATTACAGTTGCATTCTTGCTAAAACCTTATTTTAAACTATTAATTTACTCATGTTTATAGCCACAGTTGTCATTTTTACAAGTAACCTTGTAGTATTGGTGTTCTTATACCTCTAGCTAGCCTTATACGGCATAAGCTACCATATGAAGCTCATCTCTCAAAATGTCAAATAGTTAACGATCAAGAAATATCTGTAAATAGGAATTCCAAATAAGATTTAAACGCTAGATTTGACACATAAAATAAGATAGATAAACTCATTATGCCTGTTTTATAAAATAGCTTAACATGATAATATTTACGGGATTGAACAGTGCATTCTTTCGATGAATTTTGAAATTCAAAATAGTACAAAAAATCACATGTTGGTTTGGTAAAAGTTCAAACCTTCAAAAACTGACAAAAGTAATAAATTTTAATTCGCTGTGGAGTGAAATAAGAGTATGTTAGTAATTCAATCATAAGTTGTGCCACAAAGTTGGTAGAAGCTTTCCACACCATATGCAAATCTATTCTGACTTGCAGATAATAATTACTTTATAAATTTGAAGAAAATCTAGTCATGTCACGTTAACATACATGCTTATCTGTTTCCTGAGTATGCAGGTATGTATACATATACCTATGTACGAAATTATGTTCCTACTCATATATCTGAGTCAATGTTATCTATACTAATATTATAAAGCTGAAGAGTTTGTTTGTTTGTTTGAACGCGCTAATCTCAGGAACTACTGGTCCGAATTGAAAAAATATTTTTGTGTTGGATAGAACATTTATCGAGGAAGGCTTTAGGCTATATAACATCACGCTGCAACTAATAGGAGCGAAGAAACAATAGTAAATGTGGAGAAAACGGGGAAAATTATTCATCTTTGAAGGCTTCCGTTGCGTTCGCTGCGAAAACGGTTCAAGATATCAAAAAAATGTGTATGAAAGAATTATTCCGCTTGAAAAGATCAAACAGTACATGTCTATCTTTTAAGATTAACTCACTAGAACCGTTTTTATGGTGATAACTATTCCATGCGGACGAAGTCGCTGGCACAGCTAGTTATAAAAAGCTGCATTTGCTTATCAAATCTCATACATTTTGGCTTAAATGCTTTGCGTTAAGCTATGAAAGAAACACAACCAACAACATCGTTCATACATCTTTCTTCATAATAAATTTTGTAAGTCAGTCGTCAAAATTTCCTGCAAGTACATATGTATATTAAATATATATTACATCTTATTTCTTTTAAATACGGGAAGCTTCGTTTTATAAACAAAATCATCCCATTTAAAAACAGTTTAATTTGAACTATCGAACAAACAGATCAATTCTAATAATCATCTGAGAACAGTTTGTAGTCCAACAAACCACGGTCCCTATAGCTTTCATAGTTCCGTTTGTAATGTACATTTGTCATGTAATGTCACAAACCAAGTGGTTCAGATTGCATGGGTGAAGTAGCGTGGGAGTGTATACTTTGTTTATTTCTATTACATTCATGTACAGCTTCAATGAATGACGTCATATTATTCATAAGGCATAGTAAAGTTAAGCAACAGTTGTAGTTTGTATTTGACTGGATGTCGCTGGGTGATTTGCCCTGAAATATTTGTTTATTTATTGTTGAAGTAACTGCTGGTACTATTGGACCCATATATTTCAAACTCACGTATATAATAATAACTTTGGTGAACAATGAGTTTATCGTTTTGAAATGAAAATTACTTAAAGCAACGTCTTAGGGCGGATTTAAACTTAAAACCACATGTAGCCACTCTCATTCGATGTGAAGAAAAAAACGTATCATTGTAGTTTAATACGAAGCAGGCGTTCATGTACCGGAAATACATGTTACACACAAAACTTAATTAACTTTCACATTTTCCCAAATTTTACTAAAACGTATCACACCTCGAATCAAAGCTTGCAACAAGAAATGAAAGAAGCAATCGTGAGAATGCCATCATTACAGAGAAGCAAAAACACACTCATAACTTTACACCTTTGATAGCATAATTGCTGAGAAAGTTGTTTATGAATGGTTACATGGGCGACTATTAGTTTGTTGCTATTAACTTGGTGTTAGAATAAGTGCTATTATATTGTGTATGCACTTATAGAAAGAGAGGGGTGATAATTGACTTCTTCTTGTATATGATTACGTAATTTTCAGACCACCCATAAAGTATAATGTAGAAATAAGTGCCACTGAATGCGTTATGATTTAGCCTACTTTTGTTTGTTTAGTTTTCATTCAATTTGGGCTCATATTTGATTTCAAATTCCCTCATATTACTTAATCAATGTTACAGACACAGACTCACATATTTGTTCTAGCAATCAGTAACTTTGCATATTTTTTTAAGAGTCGAGAGAGTATTGTTTTCCGACAACCAAGTGATTTGAAACGAAACAAATAAATTCTGCTAAATTAATTAAAAAAACAAAAAAAAGACAAAAGGGTATGTTCCTCAATAATAATGGTAAACATAATATGACTTTAATAACCTTTACGTAACTTAACTTACAATGAAGTAACAAACGTTTCTTATCCAAAGTGACATTGTATTTTATCGCTCACCTTTGGTTTAGCAATTTGTCTAAGTACCAATAACATTCCGAGGAATACAATAGATGTTTGAAAAGAGGCCTTAACATTTTGTATAGAATTAGTGATGGACTATTTGTCTAATCTCTAGGTCAACCTTGTTTTAGATAGCCCATGAATAACGTGTTTACACCTTCGAATACACTTGAAATGAAATTATTATACATAATACGAACAAACAACACCTAATTAAAACTATTCTTCTTCTTATCGAATGAGAGTGGCCAACTCTGCCGCCCTAAGGGCCTCTGACGTGGCTTAACAACTGCCGTACACGTAATATATTTCGATGGCCGTACAACGTAAACAGTCGTGGCCTACAATTGAAGCAACCGCTCAAGATAAAAGTATTTATTAATGGTGACTTTATATCTGTTCATACAGAATACACAGGCACAGCCACAATATTGGGAATCGATAGGTATCTTTTCGTGGAGCCATAAGACAACAGAATTAACTAAAATAAAACAAAACACTTACCACCGTTAAATTGCTCTGCCCTATTTTTTTAGTCAAACAGCAGTGTAACTTTAATTTTATACTATGTGGGATGTGTAGTCAGGATAACTTTCTATGCAACGTACGGAGTTTACGTTCTCAAGTTTAACTTTGACTGTTTGGACACATGTCTAGATCGAAGTAATTTCGGAGCGCATTTTATTTACTTACAGATTTTTTGTCTCTTCCAAGATTTTGTAATCATTTTATGTAGAAAAATAAGTTTGTGTTTGATTTAGTGTGGCTTATTAAGAAAGTAGTAAAAATGTAATCAACAACAAACGATTACTTACGTCTTATTATAAAAAGCTTAGTATTTACTTTGGACACAAACAATAAAATTGTAAATCGGACTTAAATGATATTAGAATGGTGGTATTTGCACTGTTTGACTAATATAGATAATAATATATAATATATAGGTATATATATAATACTATTTGGCAAGCGTGCTAGATCGTAGATTATAACGTTGCTTAACATCAGGCAAGTTGTAGTCAAGCGTGAGCCTATTTCATGTAAAAAAATTAATATAATAACTGGAGCAAGTTCAAGTGTCAAGCCTGTTCCACTCTAACGACAGCGGAAGAGATGGAGCGGTTTGATTCCAAGTTGAGGTTCCAATTACAATTCCTTTGACAGAAGTGCGGAAATTTTGCCGTCAATGCACGTTATTTTCTAGCACATTTTAGGTAGTATACGTTAAAAAGGTTGATTAACCCTTGTTAACCTTATGAACTGCAAATAAGTTTTGAAAATTGCTTACTATTCAGTCCAACGGATGATAAATAAAATTTTTTGATGGTCAAAATTTTTTGATATTTATTCACCGTTTAAACCTTCGCTAGGCTTTCCTAATCTCAAAATCTGCCCAGCTTTTTTCGAACTTTAGCGAGACTAACGAATAGCGATAGGACAAAGTTTTTTTTGCTTTTCCGATTCCTACCAATAGACCCTACGTACTCGTATTCTACCGTACATTACCAGACAGTAAGTAATATTATTCAACGATACGTCCTCTGTTCACGGTCTGCTGGCCTCGCCCGCACGCGCTCCTAACTCGCTCATTTATGAAACGCCTGGCCTTTGCCCGTGACTTTGTAGGTGCATTTTTTTATGAGTATTTCACTATTTCTATTTGCTTGTTGGGAAAAAATGTGGAGAATGCTTGAAGTTGCTTCTTTGGAGAGATTGAGGTAATAATGTGAGCAATGTTTGTTTGGTCTTGTTTATACAAATAGTGTAGTAATACGATTGAATTAGCGTCATTAATAATATGTAAATTGAAATGTTTTCTATATTGAATCAATTGTTTGACCGTGTGAACTAGGTCGTCTTACTGATTAAGATAACAAAACTTGTACATACACATTACTGGATTGGACTGGCCCGTTAGCTTAGTTGGTAGTGAATCTAGGGGTTGCGGGTTCGATTCCCGCGTGACACAAGTATTTATGAATTTTAAAATTTATAATTACTTGTGTTAAGTCTGGTCGTTTGTATGTATAATAAGTATGTATTTACAAAAGAAAAGTATAAAAGTACATATTATATCCGTCCGTATCGTATCTAGTACCCACGACACAAGCGTTTGCTTAGTGTGGGGCTGGATGGCGCTGTGTGCAATGTCCCGGAATATTTATTTATTTTATTATTTATTATTTATAACATATATTATTTATTATTATTACATAATATGTTCCTAATATTTGCCGTCATAATTCATTGTTTGTTTTGAAACCATCTGCTTTTTAAAGCTTTTTCCGTGGTATTATTAACGTACGCATATTATGCTAAAAGAATGTATAATATAAGTACTTGTTTAGAAAATATGCTGAAATTTCTCAAGTGTCGGCGCCTTCTCTGAGATTTTATTTTACACGTAATTTTCAAACTGCTTCTTTTAAATTATAAAACCACACGTGTCTGGGAAATGGAATGTAAATTAAACTGCAGCTTGGCTTAGCTACATTAAACTTAGAATGTAATGACTGTAATTATGTGATATTTATTTTTATGAGTTTAATTACAATTTGTTATAAGTTGTTGTATATCGTTTTATCTCTCGCATTAACGCTGTTGACATTGCGGGGTACTGCTAGTTAATAAAAGTAACTTGCATTGCAAGCAATATTTTCAGTATCGAAATTTAACCAAAAAGAAACCCTACCATAAATCATTCTTATCACCGAAAGCTGTGATTCTCTCGTCACCTGAACCTGTAGAACTACAGAGCTATTATAATACCCTCCCCTTGTACAAGTATAAAGCGTAGTAAAGATTTAATTACCACTCTAACGGGGCGCGAGCACTAATGAAACAGGTGACATAGGGACAATACACCTAAATGACGCCTTATTATGGTGTGAAATAATATATCCCTAATAAAGGAATTGATATTGAAATTAAAAAATAAATGGGCTACTGCTTCTAAGGGTACTGAAGCCCGCACTAGGTTCATCAAGGGTACCTAAGGACACGGTATTTTATCAGAATGTACGTAATGTTGAGGTGTCTTTGAGTTCTCTTATGTATGAAGTAACATGGCTCGGGGTTGCCACCCGGTCTCGTTACGGCTGGGGGGGTCGAATGAAGGAGGAAATGCTGCTTTTTTGAATTGCTTTTTTGGACGTTGTAATGTTGGCAATTCGAAAACTTTTTTTGTGTTGCTGATTGTGACATTGCGATGGTGCTGTGAAATTGGGTGGTCGTTACAGTTGGTTACTTTTAGACAGATTATTTATTAAATCGGATTTGTTGAAAAACTTAGGTACATACCTATTACTTTTCTAATTTAAAAGTAGTCTATAAATTTGTCGCTGAAAAAAATAAGAATAATAAAAAAAATATGTTCTGTTTGTGAAAACAAGTAGAAATAATAAAAACTCGATTAATTAAAAAAATGCTCACTAAAATAAGCTGCTACTAGAAAACCAGAAATGCTACTCGACTAATAAATAGCTAAAGTTGTTCCAAACCGTTATTTTTAAAATTTCGCCAAAGTTTATGGCCACATAAATAAAAAGTTTAGAGGAGTGCTCGTTTGGAAGCATTATGAGCATATTATAGAATGCGAGTTTTGAAATGGAGCTTTTGCACCTGACTAAAAGCTCTATGAATCTCTTGCCTGGAGAGCTTTTGTTGGAAAGCTCATTTTTACGGAACTTTATATTGCTTTCTGATATTCTTGCTGAAGAATAGGTTTCTTGTAATGTATTGTACAAGATGTAACTTGTTATTTATACCAACGGATAGCTAAAAATTACGTCGTTGGATTTTATAAAGAAAAACGAAATGCAGTTTTCATAAAATACTGATTTATTAGCAAATGTTTAACTATTTCGATTTCTATTTATTATAAAATAAATTTATTTATACTAGAAATAAAAAAGACTACATTGAGAACAATGTATTTGATTGTTTGCTTAGGTTTCTTATTACCTTTTAAATACTAGAAAAACGGTAGTTACTACCCTAAAATCAGCGCTGGAGAGTAATATGCAGCAATGCTTAGGTATGATCTT
This sequence comes from Macaria liturata, assembly GCA_964023185.1. NCBI lineage: Eukaryota > Metazoa > Arthropoda > Insecta > Lepidoptera > Geometridae > Macaria > Macaria liturata. The sequence continues at coordinate 11,076,384 of OZ026828.1, forward strand.
TTTTGACGAACGGGAAACATCAATGTAACGCATATATCACCTTTGTATTCTACCTGTTTGTTCTGTACAACTTTATTATATGTATACTTTCTTTCTTCTTTCTACAACTAAAATAATGATGCGATGCGTCAAGCAAGGTAGCTACATTCTTAGTTACAAAAACGATAAGAAGAGTATGAACCAACTATGATATCATTGTATGCTATGGTATTATTTAATACTAGCTGTGCCTGCGACTTCGTCCGCGTGGAATAGTTATTGTGCATCACATTTATTTTTGCAAACAACCTCTTTAGCTTCATAAATTATAGCTGTTACTATAATCAGTAACTATAATCAGTATAATCAGTCAGTTGTGGCACTATTTTTTAAGTCGTTTGTGTTTTTGTTTGTCTTTATTTTTTTCAATGTGTGTTACAATAAAGAGTTTTATCTATCTATCTATCTATCTGTTACCCACGACTTGACCGTTTTCGCAGCGCACGCAACGGAATCCCTGAAAGATGAATAATTTTCCCCGTTTTTTCCCGATTTTCTATTGTTTCTTCGCTCCTATTAGTTGCAGCGTGATGTTATATAGCCTAAAGCCTTCCTCGATAAATGATCTATTCAACACAAAAAGAATTTTTCAAATCGCACCAGTAGTTCCTGAGATTAGCGCGTTCAAAGAAACAAACTCTTCTGCTTTATAATATTAGTATAGATCATCGAGCTAGAATATTGTTTACTTGCCAACTAATCTCACGTGGGTACAATAAATACTTAATGCCCTTCATCATTGAGCGCGCGATGACGTCAATCTTGGTATTTGTAGAAACATGTTCTAAGGTTTCCTATAGAAGCTGTTTGTGTTACAGTTTACACGAGAGACTTTTATTTTTTTTATGTTTGTTAGCTATGGTTGTGTGATGAAATTACAATTATATTATACAGAGTAAATAGAAGAAATTGATAAATATATGAAATCATAGTGCAAAGATTTTTTGATGGATTATTATGTGTATGTTTTCTAGAATTTCTTGTTTTTTTCTCCTTGTGTGTGTCTGAGTTAATTAGTTTCCGAGAGGCAAATGAAATGATAAAAATAAATTCATAGATTCACAGACTAATAAAATAACTATGTCAAAAGCCTTTCAAGTACAGGTACTTAGTTAAAAGGTTCACAAATAAAGTGTAGCCATATTACCATACTTTCTTCGTAAGCGAAATATAAAGTTTCGTACTCTAAGACCAGTATAATGAACTATTGTACATGTAACTGGTTTCCAAGTTTCATTCAGCTCAGAGGTTCAGCCTGAGGCCCGTCATGCACATAGAATAGTAATGGACGAGCATTATTTTCGACATTTACGAAGCACATCAGTGCCAGTTTGTTATAATATCAGTTTGTCAGTTCCAAAGAAACTGAGATATAATAAAATTGGCCATTATAGACATAATAGCTACACTATTCTAATACTTGCCTAAAAACTAAATAAAGAAAAGCATCTTTGATGTTCTGTATAGGATCAAATATAACCTTTATATATAATATGATTCTCAGAAACACAAAAAGATCTTTAAAAAAGGGTGCTTCATTTAGTACTCGTTTTCCCTTTAAAGACTTATAATGTTTGTGATTAAATGTATTGCCAAGGCCTGCCCTACAGTACTACGTCGTCGGGGCCCGGTTCTACCAGCCCCCGTTCATTGTTCTCAGCCTTCGCCGTGACTGTCAAGTTTCTATTGCATTTACCTACATTTAGTCCTCTTGTACTGACGATAACGTTACTACCATACATCTGAGTTCTGTGAAATTAAAAGAAAGCAATATACATGTAGATACATACATATGTAAAGTACATAAAATACACTTAATTACAAAACAACAAAATAAAGCATTACTTAAGGTATTATTTACTACATTTATGATCTGATTTTATTACTGATCTGTAGATGCTATAAATAATACATAAGACACATAATGAAACATATGTACTCACAGTTTATTTACACAAGGTATGTGTGTAGTGTATATTTGCATATTTGTAGATACACTCATGTTTAAACTGGAATGCGTTATACAAAGAACTAGAGTTCAGAGTAAATTAACAAATTAAGCTTTAGTTATTTCGTTGCCGTAATATATTTAACTAGTAGGTGCTCGCGGCTTCGCTCGCATTAAAAAGTAAAAGTTGCATCCCCTATTTCACCCCTTTAAAAGTGGCATTTCCAAAAATCCTTTCTTAAAGGATGCCTACGTCATGACATCTACCTTCATTCCTAATTTCAGCCCGATCCGTCCAGTGGTTTGGGCTGTGCGTTGATAGATCACTATATCAGTCAGTCAGTCACCTTTGAGTTTTATATATTTAGATATAGAAGATGTATCAAAAGCCAGTTTGCTTTACTTATAAAACACTGAATAAATTACACAGCAATTGTCAAACTTGAATAATTGGATTTCAAAAGTATGACAAGCGTCCCTAAATACTTTTGAATTTTACTTTCACATAAACATTCGCGTCCATTCTACAATATACTCGTAGACAGTGCAATGAGATGGGTACCTATTTAAAATATCTTTATGCCAGAGTAATTTCCAAGTTAAGTAAAACCAAATATCACGAAACTTATTTAAATCTATTAAAGGCATGCTCCTTGGGCCACAGTTTTTGATTGTGCTAATATCACTTTAGTTTTCGAATAATATTTATTCGTAAGCATCAGGTGAATAAAAAGTATCTCTAAACAGGCTGAGAGATGTGACCTTTTTCGTACAAAGCCGGAAAAACTACGTTAGTAAACTTCGCACCGGACATGTGTGTGGTTGTTTAGAAAGGAGCACGCGGCTCCAAGGACGGCGGAGCGGGCGGGTTGTTCACCTCTACGGGACATACAACGATGTTACTAGTAGTTGACACCTTATATGTAGCCAAGTGGATAGACTGACAAGAGATTTCAAGTGATTGTACATTTTCACCTCGACGTGACGAGAGAAGTCAGCCAACCAAACAGTAATGCAACCTTAGTACAGCCCATTTGCTAAACCTCCATTTTTTTTCGTAGAATAGGTACAGAAGCTTTGTTTTTCGTAATCTTCTCTGAGATGTGAGCATTCTTTGACAAAAAACATCCACCATCCTTTATAAGTGATCAAAATCTGGCGCGTTTGCGTTGTATTACGACTTAATCTACAGCATTCAGAATTTCATCTTCTTCTTAGCTGTCTATTTGAACAGCTTATGTCGAAGATATATTTATACATGTTCATAGAAGTCTCATGGTTACAAAGTGGTTGTCCATACCTGTGGTAGTGTCCGCAAGGAGCTAGTATCTCATTCCTGTGGTGAGAAGGTACGGGAACGCAGCTCACACCCGAGATGTGGTTGCAATGTCGCTTTGACTTAAGAGTTTGCTTCCATGAGTTTTCCAGTGCATGCCTCAATTATGTATAACCATTATTTAAAAAAAATCTAAAACCGACTTAATAATAATAAAACCGACTTCTAGTCTACTGTCACTTTACTGAACAAATCTAAGCCAATCAAAGCAAATCGCATCAAAATCGGGCTAATTATTCAGAAGATATACATACAGCAGCGCGCATTTTAGGTGTGGTCGATGACTATCGCAATAACATACGTTCTGGAATCGCTGCATCAGGTTATTTTTCTAAGTTTTGTTACGATAGTGGTCTGATCTAGATTTGTTAAATGTTTAGTTTTCATAATATTTTTCTAACAAAAGATACGGATTGTTCTCATTTCCAAACGTTTACGCGGTAAAATATGACACAGAAAATGGTTTTCTATTGTAGCTGCCCTTTATTAAACCTATGAGGACATTACAAAAATCAGTCCATCCACTCCCTAGAAAAACATTGACATTTAAAACCCCGCCCAAACATAGGCATCCCAATACTAAATCGCTACTTATAGATGTCTAGATTTGCGTAAGATCCTCGATTGGCCGAGAGTAGGACCTGGGATCCGGTCCACGCGGTCACAGCATTCCAATACCATGAATCACAAATTTATATTTCATTTGTAAATCTACACTTTATTTGCAAGCTGCGCCAATGATGTGTTTAACGGTATTTCATGTTAGTTATGAGCAAACCTTTGACGGTAGTGTATGATAAAGTATATTTTTAGAATGCAACACAACTATAATATTAGCACATCATAAATACAACGTGAACGTAATCTAAACCACTCTTTGATCCAAAATATCAAATCTAGAGTTAGTTGGTATCTTCTAGGTAAGCGTGTTACACCCTAGGCTGCAGCAATGCTTAACATCAGGCAGGCTGTAGTCAAAGTGAACTTATTCCACGTATGAAAAAAACAAATATGTCAGATAGATAGATAGATAGATATATGTACACTTTATTAAAAACACCAGCACAATACAGAAATTTACATAAAAAATTAAAACTTTTTTTTTTACGTGGGATAGGTTTTCGTTTGACTACAGCCTGCCTGATGTTAAGCATTGCTGCTGCCTAAGGTATAACACGTATACCTAGAAGATACCTATTAACTATAGATTTGAAAACCCCTGGATTATAAGCCTAGTGTATATGTAATACTATATCTAGGAAGTTTATAAATTACTCTATCTCTTGCACAAAAGCAAAGCAAAGCTATCGTAGGTGTTATTACGTCCCATAGTTATTATTATCCAACCTTTGTAAAGAATTCATTTAACTTTTTACTTTGAAAAGGTTGAATAACTTCTTTTAAAGCGGCGTACTTCATTTCGTTCAACGAATAATGATTCGATAGAATTGTAACTTACATATGTCGCGTTGAAAATGCTTCTTTACATTTCATCTTGCTCCTGTACACCATTCGCATACAATGCTTGGTCGTTATTGGTTACTATGCCAGAAATAGCAGAATACTTGGCCGCTTAGATTCAATCAACTAGCATGTAAGCTTTGTATGTATTAATTGAGCAAAGGAAGAGCCTACACAACACAGGTTATCCTAGTTTGGAGTACAGGAAACATATGCAATTGTTCGTAAGTTTTTTACTTTAATAAATAATTTGAAATTTGAACTCGACCGCAGTAGTCAACCGAACCGGCGCGGCGGTGGATAATATCGCGTGGAATTATTTTTTGGCTATAACGTTTCTATACTATTAATTATTCGTACATTTCGTTACATAATATGGCTCAAGTCGTGTCTTATGTCGCTAAAAGAATGTGAAATGCGATATTCGGAAGTTATCACGTAATAAATGAACAGGTGTTTCCGAATATATAAAAGTAGGTCAGTCTGTTACTTGTAACAGGTGCTACGTAGTTTATTAAGGGTCATATATATAATATCTTTGGTATACAGAGTTATTGGTAAGAAATGATAAATCGTTAAAAGGCAGTTTTGATATAATGAATAATTAATCGTTACCTTTGTTGTAGGTTTTTTTTTAATTCGCGGCTGGTATCAATTTTTTTTATAGAAAGTTTTGAGCATTCTCACTTTAGACAGTTTTACTCTTCAAAAGTCGTAAATTAATTATGAATTATATTCTTCCTCGAGTTGTATTCCTCATTACTGGGGGTCGTTACTTTTCCGTAGATCGATTAGACATCCATGCCAAGTTGATGTATTTTAAGTTCTCCAGTTTTGTTAGTTTTTTCAAAAAGTGTATGCTTAGAATAACATTTTCTAAAGGGTTCTTTCAAGTTACCACATAGCCTTGTATTATATAAAAGTAGGGCAGTCACAAGTAACAAGTGCTATGTAAGTTTAGCTTTATATAAATATAATAAAGTTGATTGTTGAATAGTTTGTCAGTAGATATATATTATGTATCGGTCGTGATTTGTATCAGTTTCAATCACGAAGCGTATCAATTACATATCGACAATCTTAATAGCTTATTGTTATTTATATAATGTACTTTATGTACTGAGATAATACTGGCAGGTTCTTATTTCAAAGTTTTTGTTTATTAGCTAAGACCAAAGTATATCTTATAATGATGTAAGATAATATTGAGAGGTTTTTATGACAAGGCTTATTTTAGAGTAAAATGTGATCTGATACGAGACTCCACTAATCAAGTAATTCAAGTACTTACCTATTGTTTTTGTAATTGCAGTACTTAATTCATTACTCAATCTATTTTTTATGTTGTATTAAACCCAATAGTGGAACATATATTTGGTAAAACAGTTGTAGCAGCAGTTATACAAATTACTTCCATAAATATGCTACTTGTTCTTCTTATCGAATGATAGTGGCCATCTCTGGTGTCGAGAGTTTATCAAGCCGCCCTAAGGGCCTCTGACGTGGCATAACGACTGACGTACTAGACAAACAGCCGGGACCTACAATTTAACGTGTCATTCGAGCCACGGCAGCGCCCAAAATTGAATGTCACTTTTCGGTCACCCATCCAAGAACTGACCGCGTCTACATTTGCTTAACATTGGTAATCGCATACTACGTATAATATGCTACTACAGAAGCATAACTCCATACTTAAAGTGCAATCTTCATTTTATCTGAGCCATTAGTGACAAAACCGAGTCATGTTAAAGTTATTTCTAAGAATATTTCAAGTATCCGCAAGCCACTAAGTTGCGGTTACCAACTCTGCTGCATCAGAACAAGTTATATACAGAGAAACTGATATCTTAAATTATAAGCAAGCTTTTAAACTATTTACTTTAATTCAATAAAATAAATAACCATTAAATACGTAGATAGTACATACAGTTCTAACGCTCCGACTTTGATCACAGATTTTATATTGGCAGGCATAAAGCCATGTCAGAGGCTCTTAAAGCGGCTTGATAAACTCTCGACACCAGAGTTGACCACTCATTCGATAAGAAGTAGCAGAATATTATGAAAATATTAGTTCGGGCGATCTGCTGATCCAATGTCTGTATTGTAAAACCGTATTTGCTTCATTCCGGAAAAATCTTCTGTTTCTTCTAAGAATTTTGCATCTCGGATCGACAGATTTTTATTACGAAACACTCGATTTAATTTTCACGTATAGACAAAAATTGTAGAACAAAAGTGTTGCCAATATTAATAATACAAAAGCTGCCTTTTTCTGCTCATTATACACAAGTAACCATGTATAGGTACCTAGTAATAGGTACTAGTTTAACTTTTACCTAGTAAGCTATAATAGGGTTGATGATTATTAGACATCCGTTCTTCGACATGGTAGTGGGTTGTGACTTGTGTCTGTATAATTTTACTGCAATTATCTACTGCTTACTGATGTTCTAAATGACCTCATTAACAGCTAACATATTGTTTCTATTGATAACTTTGTAATGTGGTTTCATTTGAAATTACAATTTCGTTTGAAAAACTTCTAGTAGAAGAAAGAAATCGACTAAATCACATTAACAATTATAATGGTTTCTTAATACAATGAAAACAGTCAAAGATAAACATTATCTAAATTGATAAACCTACTCGTTTTTGAATTAGTCACCTCAATTCTTAATTAATTACTATTTTTTTTTACGTGGGATAGTTTTACGTTTGACTACAGCCTGCCTGATGTTAAGCATTGCTGCAGCCTAGGGTCTAACACGTTTACCTAGAAGATACCTATTAACTCTAGATTTGAAAACCCCTGGATTGTAGTTCACTAAACTAAATTTCTTATAACTAGAAATAATATTGATAAAAATGAGCTGCAATGGTTCGAAATAAATGCATGATTTGTTTCATAGAATACCAACTTTAAAATAGACTGGGTATAAAAAAATAACATACAAAAGTAGCTCTGATACACTATTTTATTCTGAGCTGGTAGTTGAATAAATTGTAATTGCATAGTTATGGAAACGCTATACAATTAAACTTTATAGCGGCAATTAGCAGTTATTAATTAATAGTATGAGATACTTTACAACGTAATTGACGAATAATTTACATTTTTGTACGGTAACATGGTGTGAAAAGAAGACATTTTCATTTTCATCTTTGCAAAATACGAACGCCGCTTTAGGATTATTTTTTATGCGCTTGACCACAGATTATGATGATGCTAAAAATGCCTGATGATAAAAAGAAATTGTCAAAAATGGAACGTTTTCTCATTACTAGATTTTACTTTGCGGGGAATATGGAACATACAAAGCTATTCGTGTATATCTATAAAATAACCGTTACAAGTACAATTAAGTGCATAAGTAAGAATATCTATTATTCAAATAATTTTCGGTAATTTGATTATCTTACTGTGGAGTATTTTTAACATCTCTCTTCTCTCTTGAGTCGTATTTCCTCACGACCGAGGGTCGTTACTCTCCCGCAGAATTAATTTGATATGGGAGTTCTCTTGGGCATATTCATAGTGGTGGGCGCCAAGGTCTTTCCACGGAAGACACATGTCCTCGGATATTATGGTCCTCAAACATGTCGGTTTCCTCACGACGTTTTCCTTCACCGTGAAACGAGTGCAAATCCACACAATATAACTTGAAAATACAAGTCATTCGTGTAGGGCCGGATTCGATCCTTAAAGTCTTCTGTCCTTACGTGTAAGTACATTAAAGTCTTATAACTTCGTCTAACCTTGATCCAAATATAAACTCAGATGAATAAACTAATCCAAACAATCAAAATTGAAAGCTCTAATACATTTTTGATGACACGTTTGTACTCACTTACACGTTACTTTAATATTACTTTCACTCGGTAATTATGGTTTGACTCATAGCCATTTTGTGGCGAATCGAAACGTGTCTAGAGAACAAGTAAATGATGATTTAATTGGACAAACGTGCAACGTATTTCGTGTCGTTAGAAACATACTCGGTCGTGTGTTTGAATATTTAGATGGAAGGAAATGTAAAGATTGGATTCGTTATAAGAGTTTTGAATTGTAGATGTGAAATTATCGGTGTATATCTTTGTGATAATTTGTTTAGTTATATTTGGTTGCGTTTGGGAGGGGCAAATGGGGCTAAACTAAAGATCTTGGCATCTCAGTCACTTCAGCCACTTGTATAAGGAGTATTCTCACGAGGGACAATCCGATCAGATAAACCTAAATTGACATTAATTTCGAGAATCACAATAAAGCTGGCGGTTTCGATCGGTGTAGTCTTATATGTGTGATAACATTTCCTTGTGAGACTAATCCTTCAATCTATTAGCGAGTGTGAACGATAAAAGTTATGGATTTTTTCCTATTTTGGCCCATCAGTAGCTTAGGCAGAACATGTTGCTTTGAAATAGACAGAAAAAGAATCGCATTTTACAATTACTGGCAAAGTTTATACATACATAGTTGTTATATTATGAAAGTATGTAAATATGCCGATGACTAGACTGGGCAATACCTAACAGGTATCTTATTTCGGATTTTTCTTGTTGATTCATGATGAGTCATTTAAGGATAGTAGAAGCTTTACACGTAAACCAAATAGTTGTTCAATTTGTGTCGCAATAGTTAATTGAAAGTAACCTTTTCTCACGAGTTTTTCATACCATGTGATCTTAAACATTAATAATTCAAGTGGAGAGTAAACCGGTTTCTTCTAGGTTAGTGCGCTAGATCGTAGATTACAACGTTGCTTAACATCGAGCGTGTTGTAGTCAAGTGTAGACCTATCAAGTGTTAAATAAGACTTTCTTATTACATATTGTTTTGTTTTGTATAAGACCAGTATGCTTAATCAGACCAAAAACCTTTCCCACGGGTTTTTGATTTTCGTTTCAACCTTCATAAAAATGTTAAATTATTCTGAAGCAAAATCGAGATAAGAGGCCAAATTCCAAATGTAGTTTCGTCAGGTGCAATACCGATCACAATAGATTTGTATTGAGCTGTTCAGTTACGACACAGATTGGTAATCTGATGAAACGTCAGCTGTCAGAATAGAGCCAAGCCTAACAACAGCATACCTAATAGACGTCTAAAAATACAGTATTTAGTATCCATATCTACAGCATAAATTAATTTTAATTATTTAATTTACAATTCAGATTTGTACACTCTGCCTACATGGTATCTTAACAGTAAACATTAACATGTTATAACTCGCCAAACAAATATAACGTGATATACCTACATGTTGATAGGTCCATCAGGTTTGAATATACTCGAAGCTATATCATCTTATGCCCATTGGTAGTATTACTTATGATGTAATATAATTAAAAATTGCAGACGTTTGATGTAAGTCACTATCAGCTTTTCTAGTAATCGGTACTCTATCTAGTCAGAATATCAACAAAGTTTGTTAGATGTCTCTAGGTTATATCGTCTATTAAAAAGCCCAAATGGCTCCGCATTTCGCACTCAATCTTCCAATAGGTTAATAATAATGCGGTGATGTAATATCGGAGTGCTATTCGCGTTTTGCGGTGCAACGTAGTGCAGTACTTTGCTCGTACTGCAGCCTATTTGGGGCGCTGTTTTGTTGTTTAATGGGTTATTTGTGTTTATGTAGTTTTGTAGGATGATTGCCGTCGGCGTTACTTCAACTGTAGGATGTAGTGATTTTGTTGAGTTGATCATTTAGTTCTCCTAAGGGACGCCTGCCTTGGTGACACTGTAGCCAAATGAGATATATGTATATTATATCTGTATAAATTCAAACTGGTCCTCAAACAAATCTATAGCACATAGTATTGTATCTGATGACAAAACATATGTTATTTAGCTCTCGGCAAGCGGGTAAAATCTTCTTTCTATTGATTATGAGTGGCCAACTCTAGTATCGAGAGTTTATCAAGCCGTCTTAAGGCCATGGCTTAACGATAGAAGTACTAGACAAACAGCCGGGGCTTAAACCTATGTATAGCGGGAAATATAAAAACAATTAAATATTTTGCCACCATGCCAGACCGAAGTGAAAATAAAGCTCTACTTTTTATCGCGTTTACTTGAAGGTTTTTTTCCTGATACTTTACCTAAATCCCTCCTCCTTCAGGACCCATCATCTGTTGTATATAGGTCGTGAAGTGACATTGAAAGTAGCGACCGCCGCAGCCGTGTCGGCAGAAACGGCCGCATTGTTGGGCGCGGGCCAAGTGTAACGTATCGTGAGTTACAGACAGTGGTTCATGTTTTATAATATGGTAATATTGATAGTAATTCAAATATTAATAATGAAACGGATTAAAAATTAAAGGGATTGCAAAGTGAAATCACTATTCCCGGGATCTGTGCCTTTTAAAATATGTACTACAACAGGAAACCAGACAATATACATAATAATCTAAAAGCTGAAAGCTAAGCCATACTTTGGATAAGAAAATTATTTTATAATTTATTTACTTATTGCTTTAGCAGGATCTCCTAAAAATTTCGAGAAATGTTAAAGACATTAACTGCTGAAACTGTTCTGAAGTCCAGTTACAGATCAGGAATAATAGGGCGTGACGGGTGGTGACGGCAACAGTTTTATTAAAGTAGGGACAACAGAGACTATAGAAAGTGTTCATTGAAAATGTATCGTTGTTTTTGATTAATTTGGATCTTAGCTACTGTTTGTACATATGTACACAATCTCTATCCATATGATGCATAGATTATAAGCCACGTTATTTTAACGACGCTAGACTAAACACAAACACTAACACTTGCCCTAATTACGAAGTTTTTCTACGCCAGACAGCCTTGACAGTTTCTTTAATTAGCCACAACGAAATATTGCCCTACAAAGATAAATTTATCGATACTAGATTGATTGATTGGAAATTTATAAATTACTAAAGACAAAAATAATACTTTAGGAATAAGTAGATTGTTGACCATATCAGACCTAAATCTAGGTCTAGGTAGGTAATCTAGTTAAACAATCTGTTGCTTGGTTTTGTCTAATAAAATGTAACAAAGTAGGTAACTACTATGATGAAACTATGATATTTTACCTGTACGGCCTGTACCACAGAAAACAGAATACAACGTGTACCTACTCAAAATATGTTCATGAAATTCCTTGTTATATTGTAACATTTAAAATATCGCTAGTTATTATGAAATAAATATACTATAATTACAAATTATTCAATCTGTTAACCATAGAACTGTCGAAATTTCTCTACCTATTTTTTCGTCCTAATTTCACCCGACAAATATGTAACCGGAAATCATCCCAATTAGTATCCCAGTGATCTCTTCCGGCTAAGCTCCATCTCCAGACTGATTGACTTGACGGGCTCATTTGCCATCAGGAAGCCGTGGCGGACGGACGTGCCCAGAACTGACACTACTATGTCTATCTTCCGGCTATTACACATAGACAAAGTTAATCGGATACTCATTTTTAAGGGTAAAAATCGTTTGGTGGCCGGTCTCATCACATTATTGACATGATTCACCTCGGATTACAGTGTTGCTTGAGCTGTTCTCATTTCAGGTGAATTAGTAACAAATACCTGACTGGCCAATGTAAAAAAATATGACTACATGAGCGTTATTCCAAAGTCTAATCTATCTTAATATTAAAACTTTCGTGAGACATTTTATCAATATATTAACTAAACGGTTTTCACTCACGTGTAAATCGCGTAAGTTGTTTACGCGTTTCGGATGTTCTAATCTATCTCTTTACCATTTTTTAAACTAATTCCGTTCACTAGTCATAGCGTGAAGAAGTAACTAACACACACTTGTCTCGGCTTTTTCTCTATATTAAATCTTCTAATTTTTATTGTGATGAGATGTCTATGTTGTGATGTCTTATCATTAGAGTCCACTATTTCATTCACATGTTGCAGCGGAAGCCACTTGTTGAATGATCGATAGACGATAATTAGATACCGATTTAGTGCTAAATTGAGTACTAATGTTGTTCTAGTCGTAATTGATGAATGAATGAATGAATGAATGAATGTATTTATTGTCCGAAAACTAGGTATAGTACAGATCTTAAATAATATTTTACATTTAGCACGCTAGTTTTTACCTTGTTAGGTTTTAATTGTCTGTCATATGTCGGTGTCTGTGATGATTAGGGTAATTATTAATCGGTTTTTATTTGTATATGTGTTGTATTACCAGAATAGCTATAATAATGGTGATAAATTTTGTGATAACCAATTTATTATATCGATTACGTATGAAAGTTACGATTTTATTTTACTTAAAAAAATCTACTTAATTAATGTCCTCTCTTATGTTAGTATTGTAATAAGTGTGCTATATATAATAATTTTGATGTTAATAAATGCTATCTATCAATTGATTTTAAATTTACAGAAAAAAAATAGCAATAAAAGCTATACTTACGACAAATGGTGAAAAATTTAACGGTCATCTAAAGTAAACCGACAAGAAAATCCAAATTTTTATCTTTCATCTTAATTTAAAAAATATGCTACGTCTATGACTAGCTTTATAACCAGCGCAGCTTTCCACCCATGTATGTAGCACGGACATGAGCTTGCTAGAATTAAATATGTATGCATGCATGAATATTAGCAGCGTTCAATCGATATTAATCTGATTGGTCTATGCATAACCAACGAGGAGGCTTTCAGTGCAAGCGAGCTTCAAATAGGAATTGAATTTTTACAACCAATGACATGATACCAATAGACCCCTAAATTAATACGTTCACTGTATAAAGACCAGATATGGTCTGTAGACTGGTCAGTACTACCATGAGTAGTCTGTTTGTTAATAAATACTACACCGCACTAAAGAGATAAAATGATACTTTGAACAAGATAAATAAACACCAACTACTCTTTGCACTCCAATTTATTATGGATATAGATTGGACTCTCAATTATCATTTATTTATTTATTTCCTATCTAATGGTAACACTGCGAAGAAGCGCTATTATGCCCAGAAATTAATTAATATAATTTTATTCTGACCCAACTATATCTGCAAGCTGATAAATGCGTTGCCAATTGGCACGAACGGCAACGTGTAAGTCTATATTTAATGGTCCATGAAAAACATATGATTATCAGAGTAGTTTGTGTAGTTATAATAGGCGTTTCTGCTTTATTTTGTCGATGCTAACGACCCAAGTTTTTGTGCCAAGTAATGAAAGTGCAATAAAGTGCACTGCGGACTGCCATTTGGACAAAATGCTCTCATATTCCAGAGAAATTGTAGCTATAAATGTTGGAAACCGGACGCTTGCCATTTATTTGTGTTCAAAATATTTATACCTACATTTTCGAGCATTTTTTTTGTGTCAAGTGCTAAGAACACTTTCTTTAAAGCGATTAAATGGTGATTAGTAATTGGAACCGTATCACTAAGATACCCACTTACCTAATAACCTATTAATCGTGCGTTAAAATTGATTGTGAGGCGTAATCGATTCGATGTAGGTCGATGACATTTCCAACAAGTGTTTGTTTACTTTGCTATCTTATCTTTGAATTTAAACACGTTTTTTAGGTGCATAAATATTTTTTTGAAAGACGCACGTCATGTTCTTGTGTCATATCATATTTTTAGCTGGTAAGCAATTTTTTTGATGTCTTAAGACTGCATCAACTACGGACTTAAAAAAAATATTATGTGTGCTCCATTGTAGACTACATTACATTACATATTTATTTATAGGCCAATTGTTAGTGACTTTAAAATCGAGTTATTTAAACAAAGGCTTTTTAATTTCACATAGCACTTCTCTAGCGACTATTCAAAACCTTAAAAAGAAAAGTGTTAGGTATACTCACTCAACAAACATAAAACCGGTGATTATAATAATAATAATAATATAAATAAGAATACTCACAAAAATACAAGTTCTTGGGAACAAGCTCAGCGTTCCAGGTCAAGTATTTGCGGTGAAAAAAAAAACGTGTCCAATGATGTTATAATACGAGTAAGAATAGAGGCGTATTTTCACACGAACCCTTCATTTGCTTCGATACGCGTGGGAACGGTCGTTTCGCGTGCTCCGTCTACTCTGCACATTAACTTTATCTATGGTTATTTGAATAAGGGTGGTCATGAAGGCCAAGTAAACGATGTAATCCACCGCCTGCGATAAGAAATTGCCTCATTTTTCACATGGTCGTGACCTTTTCTAGGTCGATTATGTATAACATTACAATAAAACTGATGTAGCTTACGAAATAATAAAAGAACAATGGAAATAATGTTATGACATGTTATCTATTTACAAGCACATACACGTGTTTAAATAAAGAATATGCAATGAAATCGTATAATATTACGATCGGTTCTCAGAATCACGAGTGTTACGTGATGATGCTAAACTAGACTTCTTTTACGTCCCTCTCTACGCACCTTATCAAACCCATGACGATAACGATTCTTCGATTATCCAACGCAAATTGAATTGTTTCGCTCTACATGTAGCCGGCACGCGAAGTCATTGAATTTGAATTTTACTACGCCATCATTTAATAGTAAATAGCCGTCATAAAATTTGATATACGACGAGTACCGTTTGATATTTATTCCATTTCTTTGTTGCAGGATTGACCCACCGGTAGCGCAGTCACAATACCAAATGGAGAACAAAAAGACGGTTCCGGCGACGCAGCAGCCGCTGACACAGCAACACCTGATGGCTCACCATGTCCACCCAGACCAGATATACAGCCAGCATCATCCACAGATGTCATCACATCTCACATCTGCGCAAGCTGGCCAGATACAACCCAACGGTGTCATGCATCAGTTGCTGCAAAGCCAGTACCACTCCAACATGAACGCGCGGTCACCTCTCCTGGAAAACAAACACGATCTGTACGGAACAGGACACAACCACGACTACGCAAGACATTACGGAGCCAACGACAACTACAACTATCCCCAGTCACCACCGAGACCTGAAAGGACAGAAATCCACACAGACCACAATGTCAATCACGAGCTGCTCCAAAACATGCCAAAAGGTTACAACGCAGAAGTTTATCAAGACTACTTGAAACGCAACCCACCGAAAGACACCAATCAAATATACCAAAATCATCAACCTACGTATAGGCCTAATGTTAATCAGTACGGTTCTAAGCCATATCTTCCGTATTCTAGTAGAATAGGACCCCAGAGTAACACAGAGTTGTTACGGAAACAGTACAATGAAATTCAACAAATGAAGCTTCAACAACAAATGCACTATCAGAACCAAGCGCAAATGCACCAGCAGCAAAAGTTTGCAGAAAGACAACTCTTGTTACAACAGATACATGGTGTTCAACCTCCTCCTAATCTACAAAATAGCATTTATTCAGACAGTTCATTTAGAGACTTAGATCGGTATAGTAAGAGCGATTACAAAGACTTCAGCCCAGAAAGCCAGCTTAGCCAATCTGATTTAGATCGCTATGCAAAAAATAATGAATATCGAGAAATGGAAAAACAAAATCGCCAGTACCAGGAACAACAGTGGCAGGCCAAACAAGCTGCCGAATTAAGAGAACAGGAACAACAGTATGTTAGTAGCAGACGGCAACAAGAGGCGAACCACGATAAGAGTCAATCTCCTCCTTCAGATTACAACAACCAAAGTCAGAGGAATAACGCCAGTATGGCCTCTCCCATGAAATCCAGCGAATCGAGTACACCAAGTGTGAAATCTCCGTCATCAGATAGCCGACGGAGCAGCAGCGGCACTCAGGCTCTCAGGTCACCTGTAGCTCAGAGAATACCATCTGCCCCAGTAACATTGTCTGGCATTCTATACAAGCAAGGATCTGATGGTTTGAAGGTGTGGAGAAAGAGGTGGTTTGTACTCTCAGAGTACTGTCTGTTTTACTATAAAAGTAAGTTGTTTAAACTATTGTTTCAATTCAATTCCGGTACCTATTCGATTTGTTTTCAAGGACTAACAATTTAATTCCTTTTTTCTCAGGTCAAGATGAAGAAAAATTGCTTGGGTCAGTTCTACTGCCATCGTACAAAGTATCAGCTTGTACTTCCGAGGACAAAGTTCTGCGGAAATACGCTTTCAAATTGGAGCATGCGAACATGAGGACTTACATATTAGCGGCTCCTGACCAAGACTCCATGATGAAGTGGGTGAAGGCAATGACCATGGCTGCCCTAATGCAGAGCCCCAAGTAAGATCTGATTATATTATGATTAAGTGCTTGATTACTATGTATTAATCTTTTGTTCAGTTTTGACAGGTGCCAGTGATAACTGTTGAATTTGACCTCGAAAGTTCATTTATTTAGACCGATTTTATCATGACGTCAATACGCGTAGCCTTATTATGCTACTGCCATTCATACAGTATTAAACATAGAAACAGTAGATTTTTTATTATTTGTGATAACACTAATTTTTTGCTATTTGATATAAAAATAATTTGTTTCTATTTATTTTCAGTGAGCAGACTCAAAAGCAGAGCGACAGAGCAGCAATAAAACCAGAGGTGCGTATTACTGTTGGCAGAGACGTGGATAGTTTGCAGGTGATACCAGTTAGCTGGCCACAGCCCAAGCGGAACCAAGGACAGCAATTATGCCCCATTATAACGGCAAATAATAGGACAGCAGAGCGATTGATTCTATCATTAGCGACGCATATGGACATGTCTGCTAACCACTTAATTATAACCTGGCAATATGCTGAAAATAGAATTGAGTGCATAACATGGACTGCAACTGGTTTGTTTATGTGTTTTACAGGATGACGATGGTATACCGACTTATGCGAATGCACCGCCTAAACCAAGGCGTTCCAATGAAGGCTACAATTCACCTAGCCCTGATATGTAAGTGTACTTATTAATCTAATAAAGTAAAATAATCACCTGATTTACATGCACACTTCACAAACAACTAAAATGTACCTTATAACATTACAGGTATGACCCTAACTACGATTTGCTCAAAAAACCAGCATCACACTACAGCCAAGGGACAGGACACAACCGATACCAAGATCACGGCAACTACTCTACTAGTCCTAATCAAGAGTATACGCGCAGTCCCAATCCGGATTACTCTCGTAGCCTAAATCAAGAGTACACAAGAAGCCCTATTTCGGACTACACACGCAGTCCTAACCAAGACTATATGCGGAGTCCTCAATCGCCACAAACTCAAACTCAGTATAAAACTTACGACGCTCAAAACCTTACTCTCACACTGCCCAGTACCAACGACACTCAACCGAGCACTTCAACTATGTTCCAAAACAACTCACAGTCACCTTACCTTGATAGGATGCACCAGCAAGCACCAGATAATAGGCAAGAACAAATATACGACCGACAGCCTCAAAGGAATCCGTTCTTGCAAGAGACGCCTCAATTAGAAACTCCACCTAAAGAAATAAATCAACAAACCAAAATACAGGATAGAGCTCAATCGGTTCACAATGAGTACACAGACTCTCGCAATTTGAATGACATGAATGCGTATAATAGAGACGTGTACGGTGAATTAAATGCAAGGCCTAATAGATCAGCAAGTACTGTGAATGAGAGGCTCATGAATGAAAGGCGTACTCCTGACGCGTACGGGCGCTCGACTACAATGGCTCCTTATAAAGGCAAAATGGGTGATTATGAAGATGTATATGGAAGTTACGCAACAGATAAAGAATACGGACAGATGTATGCTAAATCACCCAATGCATCCCAGGCGAGGGATGCAATAAGCATTTCAAGTCACCAACAACAGCCGCAGCAGGAATCTACGGTCAATTACGTAAGTATTTTCGAAAGTAACATATTCTAATGTTAACATTTCCAACACATTATTTATATTATTTTATTTTGTTTATTTCAGGCGCCAGAGAAAACATTCAGTGGTCCATCAGTTTTGCGACGAAAGAAGATGCAAGCCAGCGGCATCCAACCTCCGATGCCAAGGCCACATAGCGCAGACTTCCTCGAGTATGAATCTAAAAATGAGATGCTAAATAAAACTGTTCCTGCGAGGAATGTAAGCGAGGCGCCTAGACAACCACAACGTCCCAAATCTAGTCTAGACATAAATTCATCGTACGATCCCAGCTCAGACAGATATTATTCCGAAGAGAGTTACGCGGAAAAAATGCGGCAGTCTGCTATTTATCTGCAACAGAAAGGAGGGCTCGGCCAAAAAACTATGGACATTCCGTTGGCAAAGTACGCCAGTGGCCTCGCTCAAAAGCAACTTAGTACGGCTTACTCACACATTGCAAACAACAACTTTGACGCAGAGAAAACTAAGGATAATCTCAGTTACAGTTCGAAGTACGCCGATATTGAAAGCTTGAATTCTAATTGGACACTGAAAGAAAAGGGCATTGAGAATCAAAAAGAGTACAATACAGCCAATAGAAGTGGAAGCGTGATGAGTGATGGATCTAATAGTGGTTTTGCGAAAGATCTTAGCAGATACGACCCCAACTCTTCAGAGTTCATGCGATCTGCCAGTGCAAGGCTACCATCTACTTCCAATGACAAGGAAGGAGAAAAGAAAGTCCAACAGGTAAACCCGTTTAATCAACGTCATTATTTTGTTGTAATGAAATAATCAGCATTAGATTATAAATAGCACTGCAATTCATAAATCTCTTTCCTTTTGTGTCTATTATCCGCAAACCGGCTGTTTATTAGCTACCCAACCATTGTATAGATTTTTTTAAATTTTGACAACCTACATGAAGACCTACATAAAGGAAAGTTTGTAAGGGTGTGAGTGTGTTTGTTTCTTCTTCATTGTTAAATAAATGAATTGATCTAACTGATTTATTAGTTTCTGTATAATAGCACAAACTATTCTAAACTCATCCAATGACGCGAAAAATATATAGCTATAGACACATCAATATGACCGTGATCTATACTATATAATATTATAAAGCTGAAGAGTTTGTTTGTTTGTTTGAACGCGCTAATCTCAGGAACTACTGGTGTGAATCGAAAAATTATTTTTGTGTTGGATAGACCATTTATCGAGGAAGGCTTTAGGCTATATAACATAACATCACGCTACAACTAATAGGAGCGAAGACAGAATGGAAAATGTGGAAAAAAAACGGCGAAAATTATTCATCTTCGAGGGTTTCCGTTGCGTGTACTGCGAAAACGGTTCAAGATATTTAAAAAAAATATGTATGAAAGAATTATTCCTCTTAAAATGATCTAACAAAATGTCTGCAACAGTCTATGTCTATCTTTTAAGATTAACTCACTAGAACCGTTATTATGGGAATAACTATTCCATGCGGACGAAGTCGCTGGCACAGCTAGTTATTAAATAAAATAGCTGCTATACTTATAGAACTACATTTGTGTACATGAATTACAAATGTGCTAGCTATAAGTCAATAAACATACATAATATACATACATTATTATGACTAATTTAAAAATGTTTTCATTTCCAGCGCGAAGAGTCCATGAAAAGGCTTTTAGAATGGAAACAAAGAATGCTCCAATCACCTCTGACAAGGAAAAGTACACCAGCCGCGATATCTTTGGCTCGGTCGTTGAACCAGAGCCGGCAATCCTTGAGATCGGATCAGTACAATCCAAAGCAACCTAAAACTTATGCAAACGCTTCGTATAACAGCTGTTATTCATCGGATGACGAAGGTATGCTCATTTAATATCACTTACTCGTAGGTACATTTATTTTTGTGTAATTTCACAGTAGCATGAAACATAAGACAGAATTCCTATAAATTATTCCATCAAAGTAAGCATGATTTAAACGATATTATTGCATGATTTGTATATTTTATTTGTTTCCATTTGGAATATATAATTTAAAGGAAATTTTACATATTTTTGGTTTCCATTTAATTAAATTGACTACAAAATTTTGATATTTCTTACAATGCAAATTCGAATGATCATTTTTAACATTCATTAATTTGTTAGGTCATTTCGCATAATATACTCGTAGTTACAAATCCGACTCACAGCAGATTAAATGTCAATAAAAATGCCATTTCTTACTCTTAATTAAAAGTTTTATTACTGTTTATAATAATTATTGTAGTATTTATATAAAGTAGCATTATGATGACTTCGCTTTTCGGAGGGGTACCTTCCTGCCTGCTGGGATACTGTGCCACTAACAAAATACTCGGTTCATAACGGTGGTGGGCTCTTATACACATATGTACTATATTGGTAGTCTTGGATTACTCTAACATTTTGAGGTCTACTAACACTAGTAACAATTGATGAAATATTGAGTCTCTAACTACTATACATGTAGTGATTGTCGGTTTCACTTTTGCACCTCAGAGGAAACATCGGGCACTGATCTGCAAAAACCCAGAGAAATGCAGGCAGGAAGGTCTCCTAATGCGAACCTTACGAGTCCTATCGTTCGGAAACCTATGACCCCGCACGCACCCTCTGTTGAAAACATAAATACAAACAATGATGACCGCGAAACACGAAATGATAATAATGAAAACATGTATGAAAATATTCTTTGCACCATTTCAATACCAAAAATAAATTTAGATGAAACAGACAATGATTATGAAGAAACATGTAGCAATAACGACAATAACGAACATGCTGGGAGATTTTCACCAGAAGTTGAGAATGGATACGAAACTCATGAGAGTGAAGCTGAATCTGAAACTCAAATGGAATATACCGATGACGATTTGGATGAAGTATTGCAAGAATCAGAAATTGAAACAAAGGCTTTACAACCAGAATGTAGCAATGATGCCCTAGAAATAAGCAGTAATAACGAAGAATCTAAAGATCAAGAAATAGTTGATGAACCAAGTACTCCTACTACAACAACTCAAGGAGAAGATCACTACTTGCCTATGAGTCCTAGAAAAGCATCTGTGATAGAACAAGCCCATAAGGATATTATAAAAAATCTGCACGCATTTGACAAAACAATGCGACATGCTTATGAAGATAGCCCTTACGTTGAAATGAATGTTGGCACAGAAGAAGAAGATACGCAAACATATGAAGTTGTTTGCGTCAATAATGGAAAAGTAGAACCGGTTTATATGGAACTTAGTAATGTAACTGAAAAAGAATCTCAAGAGGACGCAGTGCAAAAACACATGAGTGATACTGCATCAAACTTTGCTGATACCAAAGATCACACTTTAAAACGAGCATCTAAGAGTGAGCTCAAAGGAAAAGAGTTACAAGATTTTTCTGATACTGGTGATGAAGAAACCAAAGAATTTTCTTTAGATAGCCCTTTTAGCAGATTTAGTATTTCTGATACGTTTAGGCCGGCATCGTATTATCTTAGTGCCAGTAAAAGTACTTTGGATGTACAAGATTGTTTGGAAGGTGATAGTTTACCACCACCTATCCCAAGTTCTTCGCCTCCCTGTGAAGATTTAAGTGATGACGCTTTATCCAAATATATTTTAGACAAATTGGACCAATCAGATATGTCAGGTGAAAATTCGATTTTGAAAATGTTGACAGCTGAGAACCAAAACATGAATACTGTCAAAAGGAAAACAACGTCATTGATGATATACGGCAGCAGAACTTCAATACACGACACGCTCTCGAGAGGTGAAAAGATCCGTAATAGTCGAGCTAGTCTGAACGAACGGAATAGAATGCTTGGAGCTTCACAAAACATGCTCAATAACAGTCCATTAGATCAGTATAATTCTAGTAGCATAGAAACTGATTCCTTACGAAGTTACAATGCGGATAGAGGGTCATCACGATTATCTCTTGAATCTGATGTCAGTAGTAAATTTGATATGGTGCCATCAAATTTATCTTCTGAAGTTACAAGCTTATATGAAAGCGACTCTGCCGTTGATTTCCGACATTATAAAGACATTGAAATGATGATGAAAAGAAGACCTCTCTCCGATGATTCCATATTTGAATTAGCTGAATCAAATTTTTTGCTTCCAAACGAAACTGCTGGAAATGTAGACTTAGATAGCTATTTGGACAATTTACAACCAAGTTCAAGCAACAAATCTATTAACTTTGGCAGCTATAGTAACTGTAGATTTAATAATTCTTCGACAGATATATCCAACCACAAAGATAACAACCAAGTAATTCCTCCAAATGTCACTCATATGCGATGTTCAAGCACACCTGTTGGACATAGCAGTAGAAACCACGTTCACGCGAATAGAAACCAGGATAGCATTCACTTTAAAAATATAAGTGAACAAGTTTCCGGATATAATGGTTCCCAAAGTTCGTGTAGTTCAGCTGGACTGCCGAGGTCACCGATATCATATTACTGCAAAGATAACGATGAAGAGAAAATCCTTCGTAAAAACTTAAACAACGCGACACTGGCAGATAAAATTAAGGAATTCGAAAATGAGAAGCTAACATTGAAATCGGAAACTAACGCTTCGTCTACTTCGACAGGATTTCATAGCAGAGAAAGCTCTAATGAGCACAGTGCACCATACTACTACTCCGATCTTTCTTCACAGGAGCACATTAATGTGTTACCTACTTCTCACTACCTTAAGAATACTAACCTTCACCGCAAACTAAACAATCAACGGCGCAGAGGACCTTTACACAAGAAAAATGAGATTTCACACATTCATAATCCCATTAAAAATAACCGTGTCGCAATACCAGAACAATCATTTGAACTTGCAGCAGCTCGAAGTGTATCAGTAGAGTTCTTAAGTGCCGCAGATAAAGATCCAGAAATAGATTTAAAGAATATTTATGAGTCTACTGGTGGAAGAAATTCTAAGATACCAGAATCTATGAATTTATCTGGCCTGGGTTGTAAAAGAAGCTCCTGTAACAATAGCATTAACGAAAATTCGTCATTAGAATCTACAGGTCTTAGTGCAAGTGCATTAATAAAGTTATCTTCGACAAGTATGTCATCACATTGCAGTGGAAATTCATCTAACACAGTTTATTATGACGCAGAAGCGGAAGCCAGTGCTTATGAAAATGTGATGTGCCACGGAGAGAAGCTGTGGGAAGACGATACTTTGTGGAGAGATAATTTGCGACGGATTTCTCACAGACATGCTCGGTCAATGGATGATATAGATGCTATGCCTGTAGAAAATACTACGCCACGCAGGGTTAGCTTTGAGACCTGTGGAATGAACAGTATAAAGAGAGTGAAAAAGCTTTCTCCGAACAGAATCTCCAGAAATGTAACTTACGTAAACTGTGATTTTCAAGGCCGAACCTTAATGTGTCGAGATAAGACCGTTGGTTATAACACTGACTGTTTTGAAGAAGAACCAAGATTGGACGATAATGATGTATACGTTAGTTTAGCAGAAAGTGCCGGTTCTGTAATCATCTATTCAGATGAGGGCGTCTATGAGTCTTTAGCGGTAGAATCTCCAGGAAATTCCATGACTAGTGTAGAAAATACAGCTGTAAATAAAAATAAGAAGAAGTTTGAGATAGATAGGGAAAAGCTAAGGCAGTGGGATTTGATGTCGAGTGGGTTGATGAAAGGTGGGATGGGTCGCGTGCGGGGCGCGGGTCCAGGAGTGGGCGCAGGAGACCCTGCCTGCGGCACGGATACGGGAACTGATAGTGCAAGCAATGAAGGTATCCTCTAACATACTAAGGTCCCGTCAGGTACACTATGTAAGTCACATTTCTTTACACTATATTCCTCCAAAGCAAAGTCATTATAAAACTTGTAAATAAATTGGCATTTTTATGATTGAAAATTGAAATATACATAGACGAGTCAGGGTATAAACAAGATAAGGTGTACAGTGAAATCAAGCGTGCATGTTGTAATAATGTTTGTATAATATTTGTACATAAAGTTATAGATTAAGCACTTCTACGTAATGCATATTGATTGACACTTTATCATGTTTGGCAATACACATATATAAATTTTAATAACTTGAATACTGTAATCATACAACTTATAAATCACATTTTACAGCATCTATGACTATGGCAGCAAATAACCCGGAACCGAACACAAATAGCAATTTGAGCAATCAGCAAACATTGTCCAAGAAAGCATTTCTTGGGAGCAACACATCTATTGGAAGGAACATCAATAGGGAAGGCAATATACCAGTTAGAGCGGTCAGCCCTAGAGTCAGATGGGTTGAAGATAAACCATCTAACGAACATTATGGCTCGCAACAGTTATCCACTTCACAACAAAATGTAAGTTTAAATGCAGACTGATATTTTAGAAATCAGTTCATATTTACTATTTTGGTGTTATGTCTCGTACTCAACCTTTTTTATTGATAGTAAGCAACACCTTGAAATTTAATCCGGGGTAAAAAGTAGCCTCATCTTTAATTAAGTAAAATAATAATTTTCATACCATTCGGTTCAGCTACACATATGTACAAACTTTGGCCTATAATAATTAGTCGGACAAGATCGGATTGCATCACGGATCATTCATATCTTGTTTTTGACACCTGTGGAGAGCATATCAGAAAATAAATATTAGTAGGTAAATCTGTCTGAAAAAGATTCGTTTGCAATACCAATATGACACAGAAACGACATGGTCGAATAAAAAACAAAAACAAGAGTCGGATTAGAGTTAGGTTACTCAATAGATATTAATTAACTGGTATTCGTGTTTCAGTTAAACAACTTGACAGCGACAGAAGATTCTTGGGCCACAGCCAGGTCGCCTTCAAGGGCGTCTCAGCAGCCAATCAGAGCTGTCAGTCCTAGAGTGCGACGGAACACCGAAAACGACAATATGGTAATATTTGTTGAACTTTCTAAACCTGCTTCTTTAGATATTTTGACTGCCATATCGCATATTTTGTCCTTTCATTTGTCGTTGTACACTCTGGTCTTAAATATATTACATTTATTGTATGCTCCCAGTAGATTTTCACAAGCATTTTGATTTTATGGTTTGCCGCATGCCTTTCATTCGATGTTATCAATTCGGAATCGATTGGACGTTACAATATTGCTGCTTTGAAAAAAGAAAGTAAACTAGATTTTTAATATTTGTTGTTCTATTGTGTAATGTTGCTCTAGATGGAATCGATTGGACGTTACAATATTGCCACATTGAATGTTAACTTGCTAGTTTCAATATATTTTGCTATATTGTTATGTTGCTCATTTTATGTTGCCTGTTCCATTAGCAAAGGGTACCTCCAACTCATCAAGAGTTGTCAGACATACCTACGGCAGGGGAGCTACTTGGGCATACTCATGAGGAATTGGTCCTGCTGCTAATTCAACTGAGGAGAAGAC
This sequence comes from Macaria liturata, assembly GCA_964023185.1. Lineage (NCBI taxonomy): Eukaryota > Metazoa > Arthropoda > Insecta > Lepidoptera > Geometridae > Macaria > Macaria liturata. The sequence continues at coordinate 11,102,441 of OZ026828.1, forward strand.
ACGCAGCCACGCATCGTGCTATTGAACAGTGCTGTGCTCAGATCAGTAGCATAGAGGTGCTTTTGATTTGTGATTAGCTTCGGGTTTTGGGTTGCATGTGTTTGATTAGCTGTTTGATATTTATGTTAGGTAATAGACACTAAAAGTGTACCAACAAAGGTAAGTTACTAACCAAATTAACTACTCATGTCATAATATTTTTGATTGATCTCACTTACGCTGTGTTATTGTCAAGATGTTATAACATAATTAATGTTATTGGTTGTGCTTTCTGTTTATCTAATTGATACCTACGGCTTATAACAAAACTGAATACAAATGGTTTTATTGGTTTTCAAAATAAAAATAGATTAAATAATGCCAACCTAACCAAGAAACTAACACTAATCATTCCAATAACAAAATGGAAATATACTTATAACCAATACTTCAATTCCAGGATTGTCTCGGCTCCCTAAAAGCAATGGAACGTGAAGAAAACCTCCAAAGACTGGAGCAGCTAAAGATGCAGTTGATGGAGCTAGAACAGCAGTACGAGAAGAGCAAGCCACTGGTTCAGCTGGTGGATAATATGGTAAAACTGGGCTCGTTGTACAACAGACCAGGGTCGACCGTGGAGAGACTTGAAAGGAATCAGAGGCTGAGGCAGAAAGTCTTGGCTGAACACGCTTTGGAACAACAGAGGTGAGAAATGAAATTAAATATTATTTGTTCTCTACCCAATCCATCTTGTCCAATTTTTGGAAAGGTTGCTCAGCTGAAGAGATAATGCAATAATGACAAATTACTTGCTAAGTACGTAACAAGGTCTGTGTGTAATATAACATTTTCCTCTCATCTCTACCAAGTTAAGATTTATAGTTTTAACTTCTTCACATCTTAAACTAGTATGTAGGGTAGGTAGTTAGTAACTATACCTTCACTGTAAGCAACGGAACTACAAAACGTTACAAACACTCCAGTACGTATATAGAAGGTTATTTTTTTTAGAAACAGGTTAACCAGTATACATTATATCACTACTAACAAAACAACTTTTTCTTGAAATTCCAGGTGGCTAGAAAGTGTAGCAGCCGGCAAGCCTTTAGAAACAGAAGCGGCCAGAGCAAGAGTGGCGGAACTTTGGGCTTTAGAACAAGAACTAGCTGACGAGGCAGCCATACTTCAGGGGCTGAAGACCGATAAGGATACCATTGAGTCACTGCTTACTGGTAAGAATAGCGAAATTATAGCCAGAAAACTATACTGGCTTATGTTTGGACATTAGTGATATTCATTTTCTTTTCAAATGAGAGTGGTCCTTTCTAATGTGGTGAGTTTTTGAAGTTGCTCTTACGGCGTATCAACTGTGAAGCCTAGTTTTGTGGTTCCTTTTAACTTTCTTCATTTATTGATCGTCTTGAGATGTATATGATTTGGCTGAATAGCATTTTTTACTCGAGCGACTGCTGTCAATCACCCAAAGTATTCACTAATATAGGACAGTTAAGACCGATTATCAGATTAAGATAAGAAAGAAGCAGAAGTAGTCCCGTTTGTTTCTTGTTCCAGGTGTGCGTGGCAAGTTAGCGACAGTACAGAAGACCGACCTGGTCTTGGAGCGCCGCCCCTCGGGCCTGGAGGCTGAGCTGGCGCGGGTCCACGCCATGTTGGCGCACAATTCTAAGGTTTATAAGGTTTTATATGCACCGAGCACATTTTTATATTTTTTCTCCTTTATTATTATTTTAAGTATTTGATTTTATTTAGCTTATACTGTCTAGAATCTAGATAGACATGTATTTTCAATGGTTGCGTATGTGCATGTTATCTACTTTTTTTAGTTTGAATTTTATAAGTGTTGTACGGTTCTGTATTTTGAAATTGAGTAACGTTTTACATTCGTTTATTTGTTTACTTTGTAGCTTAGAAACTCTTTATTTTTTCTATCCTGCTTGCATGAGTTGCCTTTGCCTTTACAAGTGGCTTTCGTAATACCTAATTTATCCTTTCATATTTGTTCTTGTTTATTATCTATGTAGTTTACATTTTTAGATTTACTCTTATGCATGAAATAGCCATGTCACGATAATAGAGATAAATTTCTATCGATGTAATGTATTACAATTTTAATTTATATTTGCATGCATTCTTAGTGTAATTATTTGTTCTAGTTGATTGATGAACTTACAACTTCAATGTTCACACGTATACCTACGGGTATCTATAATATAATTTTGGTGATATTAAAATATCTTAGAATATTATCTTTTTCGAGTTTTTGACCGTTATTTATATTTCCTACAGAAACTTGAGCAGACGGTAGCAGACAACGCCCGGTTAGAGCGCGAGTTACAACAACTGCGGCGAGCTCTGCAGGCGCGCCGTGCTGCTGCGCCCACCCATCCCACTGCCATGCTTGAAGATGGTATGTAACAATTCTGCTGATGAGCTAATTTCTAGAGATGTTCAAGATTTAGTATCTGTTTGCCTAGTACGGCAGTCGTTAAGCCACGTCAGAGGCTCTTAGGGCGGTTTGAAAACTCTCGACACCAGAGTTGGCCGCTCTCATTCGATGAGAAAAAGAAAGTATCGCAATTTCATTTTTTTTTGAGACAAAATATTACAAGCACTGTTTTGTAAACTCTGGATGAACATTACTGAAAAATAGTCAATATTGTACAATCAGAATTAACAAAGCTGCTCTAAAATATTCTTTAAAGCGGATAGCGACTAAATTGCCTATTTAAAATGATTGTGCAAACGGACTGCTTAGTCTATAAGCGCCAGTTACTGTGTGCAAAATATGAAATCTGGATCATCTCTGTCTGTCATCTGTGTCTTCCGAAGGCAAAGTATTGAAAAGTCTCATCCGGCAGATCTTATTAAATGTCTTTATTTTCGTGTTCCAGAGGTGAGCCGCGTCCAACAGTTAGTGTCAGCTCTACAAAGACAGCGGCAAGAGCTGAGTCGTGCTGTGCGCCACCTCACGCAGCAGTCGCACGCGCTGCAGACCACGCAGGGACACGATGCCACTGGTATGAACTTTTTAATTGCTTTCAATGTCGGCAATACTATTTCATGGTATTAATGCCTTTATTAATGTTTTTTTTTGTAAGTTATTTCGGACTTGCGGAGGCCTGATAGCAGTCGCTCTGTGTAACAGGCGGTATTCTGGCAAATCAGGTAGCTCGGGATCGACTCCATAAATTATGAACATGGCTAAGAGGATTAGAATCATAGCATTGCATTATCATATATTTAACCTTTTCTCGAGTATATAAATAAAATCGTTATATGTTCCATGCTGGAATCTACGGTCATCGAGGGTTCCTGTAACTGAAATGGGCTAGAATAGTGCTTGATTGCGTGAAACGAATAGTGTACTATGTTGCATTATGGAAACTAAAATTTCACTTACTTATTTTTCAGGCAAACGTCGCCCACCATCCTCTTCCTGGCAAGAGACCAACCTGGACACAGGTCACACCATCGACCACGGACAGAACGACTATGAGTACGAAGTGAGCAGAGGTCTGGTCCCGCCAGGACACTATGACCCTTCCAATGTGGAGACACCGCTGTATGTCGACACTAGAGGCCCTGGGGATGTTACCTCGCCGCTTACTAGCGAGGATATTCAGCATGGAGGGTTTGGTGAGTAGAATAGTATACTAAATCGTGATTATAACTAGCTTGGTTGATAAAATACTGTTGGAGTTTTAATCTCTTTGCTACAAAGAGAACAAATCTGCTGCAGAACCTAAATCTCCAGTTCTTTAATAGTAACCCCGCGGTCGTAGAAATTTTATTTCCTACGATATCTTACATTTATATTAAAATTGCAAGTAATTTACCTACATACGATATGTAAGGATAAATAAATAAAATATATAGATTTAACTAATCAATTTTTTAAAAATCTATTTTAATCCTCGTATTTTTAGTGGCCAGCATTGTAATAACAAGGAAAATTATATTATAAAAACAACACACATAAAATACATGCGACTAAATAAACATTCTTACTTTTCAGCAAATCTCTCCAACGTGGAAAAGCAAGAGATCAAAACGGTCCGCATAGTGAAGCGAGAGAGCGAGCGCCGACAACGCGACCGAGAACGTTCACTACAACCCCTCTCCGACTGGCCTGCCAACCCCATCACTGCCAACCTCGACCAATTCATCGAAGAAGAACTTGTCCAATCACTCAACAACACCCGAGCTTCATCTCTCCCAAGAACCGACTACTACAAGAACCCACCCAACTACCTCAGCATCGCGGAACAAAACATGGAACTGAGCCCCAAATACGTCTCCAGCCCATCTCTCTCCAACTACGATTACAACAACCAATCAATGAACAGCAGTTACAACCAACAGACCATGACTAACAGCTACAACAATCAGTATATGACCAGCAGCTACAACAACCCCTCAATGAACAGCAGTTACAATCAAAGCGTATCCATGAATAGTAGCTATACCAAGAGCTACGATAGAGGATATGATAGAAACATGTCTCTGTCGAACCAATATTTGAATAGTCCTACGGAAAGTTCCAGAACTTTGACCAACGATCCTATTTCGAAGACTAGTAGCATTGTCAGTTTGACGAGATCTGTTGAACTGTCTCCTATATTCAAGAGTGAAGCTGCGAAACAGATAATAACGGAGATGTCGGAGCCCAAGAATGGGTCGTTGCATAGGAGGCAGGTTCCTAAGGAAAAGAGAAGGCATTACACGGCGCCACATCACTTGAGTGCGAAGACGTTGAATGAGCTACCGCAGGATGCGTACAATCAAGATGTAAGTACCAATATTTTTGTGTACTTGCCTGACTCTATTAAAATGAAGTGAGCGGTCATACCATCATCAGCCTATCAATAAAATAACATTCCTATTGATTTACGTATACCTACTTTATAATAAAATACAGCATGTATATTATAGACGAAAATACAAATGTAGTCGGTGTAAAGCCATATAAGAGCCTACTGATCTGTTTGAAAACACTATTCGGAACTCCGACAGAGAAGAACTAGTTAGTAATGGTATTCACAGCCGCATAACGTCACCCACAGTCTTCCCTTTACTGGGCCTTCACTTTTTTCTATTCGTATAAGTATCGTGGCATAGTGTGAGTCGTTCCTAATACGTACAGCAGCTCTGTGGAATGCCTTCAAAGCACGAGTAAATAGGTTTCTTCTGGGCAAGCTTGCTCTATCTTCGACTTCACCGTCGTTTCCCATCAAGCGAGGTGCAGTCAAACGTAAGCCCATATAATGTAAAAAAAAGGGTCTCTACTGCTCTTTGAATTTGACTGGCCTGTTAGCTTGGTTGGTAGTGGCTCTGCCTTCTAATCTAGGGATGCAGGTTCGATTCCCGCGTCACACAAGTAATTATGAATTTAAAAAAATCTATAATTATCTACTTGTGTTGAGGCTGGTCGTTTCTATGTATAATAAGTATGTATAGACAAAAGAAAAGTATATAAGTATTATATATTCGTAATCTAGTACCCACGACACAAGCGTATGCTTAGTGTGGGACTAGATGGCGCTGTGTGCAATTTCCCGGAATATTTATTTATTTGAATTAACCTTCAAATGTCTGTTCATAATATTGACATTATTAACATCTACCTCAGAAGCTGGGTCGCTCTCTAGACGACGCAGACATGGAGCGCGCCCTGCGTTGCGGCCCCGCTCCGGACGTGGTGCGCTCCGCCCTCCCTGCACCAGGCCACAGACTCGCAGACAACACCATCGACCAGCTGCTAGCAGCTCCGCAGAAGATTCTCATTCCCGAGCGGTATATTCCTGAGAAGGTAAGTTTTTCGAATAACTAACGTGGTAATTCCCTTGTAAATTGCGGTTCACTTCTGGACGTGATTGGTTCGTCCCTCCCAGCACCAGCCCACAAGCTTGCAGACAACACCATCGACCGCAGAAGATTCACATCATACTCCTCAGTAGATAAATGATTGAGACATAAAGTCCACATCCCTTCTTAAGCTATGGCTCAATAATGAATATCGTAGGTACTAGTCTAGATCTTGTGAACCATAAACTGCTAAATCTCGACCGCTGGCTTGTGATTGGGTTAGCTTGCGTAGTCAATATTAGGCATAGATTATAATCAAGACAGAGTATCCCTCTTTCCCTCTCCTAACCAGTTATTTCCTGAGGTGTTACACTACTTTTCACTGGTACTTATAATAGATTCAAAATGGTAAACGAAAACTGAACTTTGACTTCTTTGTAATACTGTATTCTTATTTGTCCACCAGCCTCCAGAACTGTCTCCCGAGGAACAACAGAAGCGTCAAGAGAAGGTGGAGTCTATCAAGAAGATGCTGACCAGCACCTCAGCAGATCCTAATAGCAAGGTAAACTTACAAATAATTCTTAATAATATCCAAAGAAAGGAGAGGAGGAAATCATGATACTCAGATTAAAGATATCTTAAGGCAACAAAAAATTCTTCTTTTACAAATTATAAATTCTTACCTGTTTGGTCTCATAGCAACCTAAAAGTCCTATGTTGTTTGGACACTCGCACAGAATAATTTTGAAAAGGGAAAGTCACAGTTCACCAAATTAATAATACCTCATTACAGATCGTTTGATTTCCGTTCGCAATGATTTATAGTTCACCAATGACTTAACCTGGATGTTATGTCAGCAGTATCATGCGATGTTTCATTCATGAATTTAGTACTATGAATTCTACTGCACGGATTAATTCATTGCGTGAGTCTTTAATTCCGACGTGTTTACTTGCTTCATCGGTCTTTGATTTTATGATCCTATGATTGCAGATTTTGTAGTTTTGGTTGTGGATTTTTTATGTTTCAACAGACGGAATGTTTAACTTTTTTATTTAATTATCCGAAGAGAATGATGCGCTCGCATAAATTAAGATATATCTATTAATAAATTTATCGAAGGTTTCTATTTTTTTTAACAAACGTCTACTTAGATGTATTATGCATCTCCATTTCACATTTAGGCGAAAATGTTTCCTTGAAAATAGTAATTTATCTGCATATCTAACATTTAATTCATCATTCCGTACAGACAGAGAGATTACGTCTGCTTAAATGTTATCATACTTATCATGGTATGATGAAATCTATGCCAAATTAATTTAGGGTCCCAAAAGTGCCACGGGCTACTTCTTTCTCGATATCACGTGATTTGCGAGCTAAGGTGACCTGTGGCTTTGGTAAAGCTATTTGCTTTTTTTCACAATCTAAACGGAATTTCTATTAGTCCGTAACTTTATTTGTAAACTTGTAATCTATGTATTTACAAAAGAAAACTATATAAGTTTTATATCCGTTACCTAGTACCCACGATACAAGCGTTTGCTTAGTGTGGGGCTAGATGGCTCAGTGTGCAATGTCCTGGAATATTTATTCTATTTGTTTATTTCCTAGAGCCCCGACGCAGACGAGAAGCGTCAACGGGAACATCTGCTGCAAATGAATCAGATCCTAGCCAAGCAAGTCACGGAGATGAGTAAAATCATTGCCGGTAAGAATACACACATTTTTTTTATTTCGTATGTGTTTTGTTTGTCTTTGAACGATGGGTAAAAGAGGTTGAATCACTTTGTCAGATACTTCATAGAGCTCAACTTTGAATTAAGAATTGACTAGAACATATCCTATCTACATCACTTGATAGTTGACTCTTGATAGGTTGACGAAGAAAACGCTAAAAATCATTTGGCTCGTACATTTTCTATTGGTAGAATTACTTAACCTATTTTTTACATGTAATTATATATGTTATCTGAATTTAATTTGGCAATAATAAGTTCCGTATTGTAATTGTAGTGGTTCAAACTTTTTACCCAAAATGTTTTGTGTTTCTGGCATGTTCAACCGTTTGATCTGATTGGAAATTTTATAATGTTTTAAAAATTACTTTTCTATATCAATGTTTGTAACAGTTTGGATCTCTTTCTCTTATGCAAATTAATATAAAATCATATCTATTATTCAATATGTTTTTACATAAAATACAGTTTTTTTTTTTTGAAACAAAATTTTAATGTTTATTCGATTTTTTATTTAATTTACGTTGAATATGCCTCTAAGTTTGCTACTAACTTCACTATCAGCATTTGTTTACTCGTTCTGTTAATTAATTTATTAATTCATGTTTTGTTTTAGTTAGATTTGAGTGTTGCACATTTAATTTGCAATATTAGAGAACCATTTCTACTTGTAAGGAATTGTCAGAATTGTAGCAACTAATTATTTAATTACGTTCAGTATTTAAAAAAAAAAAAAACTTAATTAACATACGGTTAGTAAAAGTTTTATATCTCTTTCTAAATTGCTAACCAATCTTCGAATAAATTTACGTATAAACAAAAGTGCCAATTTCCATATAAACTTTTAATATGTTTTATGTGCGCTAAATGAATCACTCGCGTGGTGATTCGATTAGCATAATTTATTTACATTCAAGACGTATATCTAATCCTATGCACAGCTTAAAGAAAATCATAAAATACAAAAAAAACTAATAATAGCTCCAATATCTACAAATCTGACCATTCCTATATGTTTTGGCGTGACTAATCCGACACGAGTGGCCACGCATGTAACAACATCTTGCTTGATGTTATTGTCCCGTTTCTGCAGGAACCAACCCTGAACAAGGACCGTCAGCCAACCACTGAGTCACTGTCACATATCATCACACACATATCACAATATTATCATACCCTATCACAATATATCACTTTCTATTTGCTCTCAAGAAAGTCCTTTTGAATGTCGTTTAGTGAAAATGTTACTTTCTAATGCTATAGAAGATTTAACATATTGTCACATTAGTTGAATATGTTAAACGTGTTTTGCTAATTGATTATAGCCATTAAGACTATCATAGGTGACATTTACACTTTTCTTCTAAGATACATATCTCTAATATTACTATCATCATATGATTCTTATCCGACACCAACTTTGAGACCCTCCATACAATCTTGGGGAGTTGGCTCCCATTCTTGGCAGCCAGGACGGTCCTAAGAAGATCCAGTGTGTTGCAGCATGGTTTCGTTTTATGCGTTATGTTGTGAGTAGTCCCTTTACTAAATCTTCAGTAGTTGCCTCCTTACTTTGCATTTTGAATTCGTACTTACAGATATATTGTTAACGTATTTTTGAATAACCATAAAATATAATTTGCTTTCCGGTGCCAAGTCATTTGATAATAGTAAACAAAGTTCCCAAAAAAATTATGAAATACCTAATTGTAATATTAAGTTAAAGTATTGCCGTGGGTTATTGGCATAAAAAGATATGAACGAACTTATTCTTATGAACAACTTTTACTCCAAAAGCTAAGGAAAAAATGGTTAGTCTATTTGTTTCATCAGTTACAAATCTTTGATTTGACAAATAATTTTCTTGATTTGTTCTATCACAATAACCCGGAACAAGTTCAGAAAGTAAAACGCCCCAAATAATCTATTATCAAAAGACTTTTGTCGCAGTTATTTGAATGTATTGTTTTTGTCCAGTGAAAGCGTTGGAAGAGCTGCCTAAGAACACGTGTGACGAAGACTGGGACGACCGCTCACCTGAAGTTGAACTACCTATTTATCAACAAAGGGACAACTTTTTCACGTAATACCGTTAAAAAAACTATAGACATTGGCACGGATTTCAATTCATGAGCAAAAAATGTACAAGAATAATTTAGAGTCTGTCTGCTCAAAGAAAAGGACATTTATCAGTATGTATCATCAACAACCATTATACACGTTGGCTGGGTGTATCAATTACGTGTCATAATTTCTTATTAATGTTTCACAAATTCTTTGTGAAACACCCTGTTTGGTCTCCACCTTTTGGTGCCTAAGATATTGGTCTTATTCTAAAAGCAGTACCTAATCAAAATTTTCTTGTTCATCTTTACATTACTCTATTGATAAAGGATTACTATCACTTTCCTCGGTTCTGATGTACTAAAGTATATTACTAAAGTAATTATTAGAATGTTTCGATTTGTAATAATGTTTGCTGAAGTAATATAAACAAAGACAAGACATCAAAATCTGAGTTTAGTTATCATAAACTTCATAGTAAATAAAGAGCAACTTAATATCGTTTTAACGCATTAATTAATTAACATAAAATACATCATGGACTCTGTTACAATTATTTTGCTCAATATGTATAACATTCCTAAATGTTTTAATTTTATTTTACTGACAAATGTACAGTTATATTTTACGTGTAGCAAATTAATATAGGTACATATATGGGCCAGTTGTAATTTAACCTCTTTTCATTATGCTTGTTATTAAAATTTATAGCAAAAATAAGAACAAAATTGTGGTGGATTTATTTTGTGAAAAATACTTAAAGAGTTTTGATGGAACTAAAATAAATACCTCCGAAATTTGAATTAAGGTTTTGTAGTTAGTGAATTTTGTTGGTAAGTATTGTAAAATATTTTCTGGTTGAACTACACAACAGCAATAGCTTGGGCTATCGTAACTTATTTAAAGAAGTTATTAATTTAGTAATTGGGTTTAACACTAGTTTATTCCATAGCATGAAATCAATGTTTTAGACGAATATGCGTTTTAGTATTATTTCGTTATTTTTGTACGTACTTACATAGATGTATATAATTTGAATTAAGTGTTGTAAATCATACATTTTGCTTTAGTACGCGTAGGGTTAGTCAATTAATTTAATAAATTCTCATAGAAGTTATACAGTGAACGTAGTTATATTATTAACAAATAAACTATAGATAATAAAATATTTAAATAACTATTGTTGAGGAATCTAAACAAATATATCACTAATTTTCCAACATAACATGTGAAACTTAGGCTTAAATATGCACAAATACATACAGTTAATCAAATCATCTTTACTATTTTTGGTTGAATTTTGTTTTACGAAGTTTAATTTTTTTATGTACAACCAAACAGATATTTTTTTTAATCATTTGTTTACATCAATTTTAAAGTTAAGTCTAACAAGTACTGAAATAAAAGCTTACCTTTAAATAAATAAAAATATATCGGTAGAAAAGCAAAGCCTATAGCTTATATTACTTAGACAAATATACCCCAAGTTTTGTGTAGTAAACTTTATAGTAGAAAATAATAGGAAGCCATTTTTGGTAATACATATAATATATTAAGTACCTTATAAGCCTAAATAAAAAGCTTTAAAATATGTACTTAATTACTAGTAGCTTATATTCGAATAGTATCTCTATCTGAACTTAAACTGTTTACCTAAGAGCTTAAATCCTCACTCATTTTTACATAAATTCTTTCCAAAATACTAATAATACAAATTATGGTATAAAGTTTCATTTTAACTAATTTAACAGTCAATGTGCCATATTCAAAATATGTGGTATCGCCATCGTTTGATTTAATTAAAACATGTTATAGAAAATAATTTCTTTAAATGCCCGAACTAGCAATTATTTAGAAAATATAGACTGACTTCAGTTTGCCTTAGAATTACTTAATTGTGATTTGACACAATTACAAAATTTACGTGAATAATAAATAAGTCAATTATTGTATCAAACAAAAAATATATTCATTATTGTGACTGTCCTTCTTAACTTCCAGCTATTATATAAAAAGTTGTAGCAATTTTATATAATTTTACTAATAAACCATTAATACTTCCACTGATATTACATATTTTAATATTAAAACTTTCGTGAGACATTTTATCAATATATTAACTAAACGGTTTTCACTCACGTGTAAATCGCGTAAGTTGTTTACGCGTTTCGGATGTTATGACATCCATCTTCAGAAACAACTTACGCGATTTACACGTCAGTGAAAACCGTTTAGTCAATATATTGATATTACATATTTGCTACTATTGAATATCTATTATATATATGATTAAAAACTGTAATATTGTACTCTTCTCAATATATAATCATAATATATAAATGCACCCTTTGACTGTTACATAATATAAAATAAAAGCTGACTTAGATAAATTAAGCTAAAGCGCCATATCTTAAAAATATTGTGAAATACAATTGTAACGTAGAGTAGAGAAAAATAAATCAATAATATTAAACACTTACGAGCATTTTACATAATATTTTCTATATATATATATATATATATGAACAAGACATCAATAACATGTATCTAGTGTCTAATGGTCTTTATTGGTTAACCTTCTGTTCGAAAAATTGATCCGTCTGTTACATCTATGGCTATCATAAAATAAAAAGTTATTTTTGTCAAAACTACCAATTAGAGCGAGAAAATATTTCAAATTCATGTGAATATGCTCGTAAGAATTTAATAAAATTAGCTGTTTCTTAGATCCCGTATTAGACCTCCAACTTATGCCTTATATAAGTTGTATTGACCTACAGGGATACGTGCATATTGTTTTATAATCTATCCTATTGTATTTTATCAACCCTTGGACTATAGCGCGTATGTTGTTCAAATATGAAAATAAATACCTATGCTACTTATTTTTGTTCTTTTATTTACTAGATACACATCTTACCCTAGTAAAGAAGCGTTTTAAGCAAAATTAAATCGTATGTAAATTAAGAGTCGGTAATTAAGTTGCTTATGAAATGAGTCCGCCAGACTTAATCTCGTCTTACTTGTATGGTGTTTTAATAAAGTACCTACATATACGATACTATATACATATATATCTGCGAATGATAGTATAAAATGCTGATATAAATAAACGTCGTTAGGTCAGTTTCAATGTTGTAAAATGATATTTAGAAACAATATTACATTAAAGGTCACCTGGAAGAAATCGCCTAAGGCGATAAGGCCGCCGAATGTTCAGCACTTTAATCTAAGTATATATATCTGTTTTGCAATTTCTGTGTTTTATGGTGTACATTAAAGTTATATTCTGTTCTACAGTGAGATAAACCTATTTGTTAAAAGATTCCTTAATTAATAATTAACTTGTTCTTATATAAATACCTAATTCTGTGCTAAATTGAATAGATTGAATATTATTTTTGATATAAGCATGATAAAAAGCATAAGTAAGGTCAGTCAAAGAAAAACAAATATACCTAAGCAAAATGAATGAGTTTTGAATGTATACTTAGCTTATTTGGGAACACATTCTGTTTTGTGTACCATTATAAATAAATAAATAAAATTAATGAATCATCATTCAAATAACGCTTGCAAAAGTAGGTCAGGAATATTTTCATTCATTCATTGGAGAGACAAATTCTACGCAAAATTCTACAGAGGACATTCAAAATATCTTCGCCAGAATTTAAATTCTCACGAGGATTCATCAGCATGTCTACCGATATACGTTTGCATGTAGCTACTAGCACTCGCTCTCGACTTTACCTGATTTTCACTCGATTGTCAGGTGTTAGAACTGAGTCTCTAAAAGCAACATCCGCACAAGCTACGAAGTTGTTTAAGGTATAGCACGCTAGAAATGGTATTGCCACATACAGATATGTACGTGCTTGAAGATAAATTTGATAATTTACTAAATGTTCCTAAACTTCATTATGCAGGCTGTATCAATCGTAAGCGTTAAAAAAACCGAATCTTTGTTTTTAAAAAGATATTGATTTTAAACACTTATTCAAATATTAAAAAAATAAAATGTAAGATTGATTATGTTTGTTTAGTTTTAATTACTGTGGGTTTCGTATGTGCCTATAAGCTGGCCAGCCTAGTCAGTCTGACAGACAATATTTCCCTTTTATACAGCCTGATGAGTACCGGAAAGAAGGTCATGGTACAGAGGGTGGTCGCGCTAATGATCGTTAAATCGAAGCTGCTTTAATGCAAACCTACTTGATTGATTGCGAATCGAAAAAAATGTCAAGATTGCGAGGGCACTGAAACAGGATATTAAAATACGCAGGCAGTTAAATGGGGCTGAGGAACATCTGGTTTGTGTCAAGCTATTGATATATTTTTGGAATGCTGTTAAATTGTAGACTGAAAGGCGAATTGATGATATTGGATGGGTGAATTATTTTTCGGTTGTTAAATGTAATTAATGTTTTTTATGAATTATTTTTCGGGTATTCAATATTTTTTTATCGAATTATTTGTTTTTTTACAATAGTATTTCTGAGTAGATTTGCTGAGTAGACTCCAAGTTTTTGTTGTCATTTTTTGCTGACATAAGTTAATTTCACTATGTCTGGTACAGTTTTTATGATATGAAATGCCATGGTCTTTCCATGGCAATGCAATTCAGTACAGAATTAGTCTGATTTAGCTTTCCTCAAATAGGTGAAGACATCGCTACCATGAGTTTTATTGAACAGTTTGGCATTTACTGTGAAGTTACAATTTATACATTTTGTTTAAGATACATGAAAACAACATCCGATGAATGATTGCGCTGTTGCTGTTGTGTTTACAACAGCGCAATCATTTCATAGAATCAGCGTTTTTGATTACATTAAAATGCTAAGTTTTACCTAATAGAATAAGTAAATTAATCCGACCTGGATGAGGTCTCTACAAGATCGACAAACAATAATAATAGGATGTCACATACCTACAAAGGGAGGCCTAAGCCCAGCAGTGGGGTCCCAAGAGCTGTGAATGATGAAGTTGAAGAAATCTATTGTTGTTAAGCCTTTGTTTACAGCTACCGGTGATTACCGGTGATACCGGTGACAAAGTATTAATATTGCAATGCAGGTCACGTAGACGCGGTCAGTTCAATGCCGCGGCGATGCTTCCTTCCGTTATTTAGTAGAGTAACGGCCGGTGATGTCTCGGAGGAATTCGAGCAATACTTTATCCGTTTAGTATATATTATACTTCAGGTCAACCGAAGACGATTATATTGCTTACTAAGCAGCAGTCTGTGGAATTATGCTGCCACTGTCACACATTTAGATAGTTAACTACTTTAAAAAAGCAAAATTCAACTTCACTCGTTTCCGTATCCGCTCCACTCGGCTCACCACGTGGAAAGGCGCCTGCAACTCGCCATTACGTGATTTTGTGTCGCCGCTGTCGCACGCCTTAAACAATTTGTTTAAAAATCTATTAAAATTTAAATATTCTTTACGTGTTGTGTCCAGTGATTATTAAAGAACATTGTGAACCGTTCCAAATACCCATAACGTTCAAATTTATACATTCGAAATGTGTTAATAACAAAAAACAAAAATAAACAAAAATAACGGCTATTTAACGTTGTTAAATCATTTAACCAAACATTACGACAAAACCAGTGAATATTAATTGCTTTTGTGAGACCAGGTTACTGGAATTCTGTCTATGACGGAATTTTATGGATAAATTATCTTTGGTGAGTGACTTATTTTATTACCATATGATCTTATTTTTGAACTTAATTTATAACTACTTACTTTTACTTTACTTTTCTTTTTAACTACCCTCGAATTTATGATAATGGTAGTTTGTTTTTACTTGATTGTAATAACTACTCAAGTACGCACCTTTTGTACTTTTTCTTAAAAAATTTGTCCTTTATAAGACTTTAATACTACATGTAACAAAATAATGTACAAATAGAGAATGAGCATTGAGCATGCAACATCGCGCCCTGGCGCAAATAAGATTTAATTGTTTTCTATCATTATTCACAACGATTCTCAATTTAACTGCTCAGATCAACCTAAACGGTTTATTATTCGATCGTAACTTTTTATATGATGATGCTATGCGTTTTACTCTCGTTAATCGTAGAAAATTAGTGAAAATCTATGTAATTCCTGTGGAGAATATTTATGATGCATCACGTATATCGTGTTAAGTAATTAATATGCATTAGTTTACAGCAAATCTCCATGTCAATCATGTTGAGAATATTTGAATGGTTTCACGTGTATCGTGTGTAGCAATGAATGTGGATTATTCTGCCGTCGTAAGAAAGAAGGGCACAACTAACATTTTTTCCAAAATTGAGTTACATACATATTTGGAATCAGGAAAAAAAGGCTTATCTGCTAAATTTTTTGTAAAATTTTAAGAACAAGATTCACGAAATAACGTTTAGCTCAAAGGGCACAACTGAATCATTTTTTGTATTGTAGTTTGTAAAAAGAGCATATCTGACGTAGGACACGTAAAAAGGTCACAAATTTGTAGTTGGTACTTTTATTTTACTAAAATATTTTTAAACTGACTAATTGAAAAGGCACAATTATCTTGCATTAAAATTGTTAAGGCTTAACTGTGACAAACGTGTCGTGTTTTAAAATTTACCATAGCATTTATTTATAAAGAAAAAGCACATCTGCCAGTTATGCCTTTACTATCTAAACTACAACTTAATAGTTTATTTTAAGAAAGTCACATCGGCTGTTATGCCTTTCCAACTAAACATGTTTGAGTGGCGGTGAAGTGCGGGGGACGAGATACGTAGGAAACTGCGCCAGTTGTGCCTGCCTGACATATCACGGCGAGACCACGCTTGTCAGCGCGCCGCTCCGGGTAAGTTTATTTTAGTTTGTTTTTAACAGTGCTTAATTCATAATTGTAATGCACGAATGATCTAGGCTAGGTATGTATGGCATCGAATCGGTAAACGCCCGCACGTCACACAATAACAAAGTTGTTGTACGACGCGCGTTGTGACGTTGCGATGCTGTGCATTCCTACTTTATAGATTATTTGCGCGTTATTAAGTAATAGTTTGAATTTTGATTCAAGTGTTAAGTAGTGTATTTGCGGATATTTCTTTTCTAAGTGTTTTATTTAGCTAAAAATACAGTGATACCAAAATGTCTAGAAATGGCACTCATTTCTTAATAATTTTTCTACACAAAAAATAATTTATGTATGATGTCAAAATGTACTGTTATTCTTCACTTTATTATAGATTACTTTTTACTTATTAATCATCTGGAAAGGGACAAATAAACTAAACAAGTATACTCATGTAGCGCCGCCATATTTTCTGCACTTTGCGTAGCGTTCTCTACCTAGTCTGTGACACTTTTTGGTTGGGGTATTTATACCTATTTGATGAAGTTTGTATTCAGTGCGTTCTCGAAATTCCTCGCCAATTAATCAAATTGAGAGTATTGTTTTTTTTTCAGCAATAAGGAGTCACGAGCCCCAAAATTAGTGAGTGCTTTAGGAATTATTGGTAATAATGCAGTTGACGAATGGACACCCGCACCGTCATCAAGTGGGATTCAAAACTCACTGCCACTATCGTGCTCACAGGATATTTGGTCTGATTTTGATTCTGATGATTCAGGATTAGACAAAAATTAAGAAATACCAAAAACACATGAAAAAATTGACAGTGATGATACTGATTCCGAATCTGACTATATACCATGTTCACAGCGAGTTCTAGGAAAAATCATTTTAGGATCACCGGAACATTCAGATGAAGAAACAAACCACGTTCAATTGACAAAGAAAGGAAACATAAGAAAGCGACAAACATATAACATTAGTCTCAAAGATCGAAAGCGACAAAAGAGAGAGGAAAAAATATTTAATAAATATTTTGTTAAACCTGGATGCCATGAAAATGTCTGTAAAAAAAATGTTCGACGCGCTTTTCAGAGGAGTATCGCAAAACAGTAAATCGTAATTTTTGGAAAATGTCTTGGATGGAACAAAAATATTTCTTTTTGTGTAACACAGCTCAAAAAAAACCAGAAAGACCAAAAAACAGAGAAAATGATGCTAAGGAAGGTCGTAATTACGTACGGTCTAAAACTGTCTCATATATAATTAGAATATATAGTGCCTTAAGTTTATTGTTGTTTCTTGATTGATTTTGAATTTGTGATATTAATAAAAACAGGTATGATTTAAGTAGGTATTGAAATTGTGTGATTTTAGTAAAAGTTATTGTGATTTTTTGAATAAATACTGTGATTTTAAGATACTGAAAACATAAGTACAAATTAAACTAAGTTAATTGATATGAATGACAGTTCCTTTAAATATCTTGTTAAATAACATAAATATTTAGTTTTAGAATTTTTCTGATAACATTTTATAATAAAAAATTGTGTCCTAATAACCGTTTTTTTACTAAATGTGCATTAATACTGACAACTTTAGTACAAAGCATAGGCACAATTGAATAAATATGCCTTTTCAATGTAATGCTCAACTTTTTTTTCGCATATTATCACATTAAAAGGTCATATTTGGTTATTTGTGCCTTTTAAGCATAATATTACATAATATTCTTGATTTTTTATGCTACGTTGAAAATATTTTTTTCAGTTATATATTATATACATATGAAATACATAATATTGTATTTATAATCTATTAGTAATGGTTAAACTCCTATAATTTTCATTTAAACATTTTCGAAATATCTATTTAGTTGCGTAATTATTGACATTTGAAATTGAAATATTTAAACCCGATTTTCTTAAAATTTACATAATGTAAGATATGCCCTTTTTTTGTTACGACGGCAGTATTATCCACCAAAGTTTCATGTTTATCATGTTGTGTATATTTATGCTCCTTTACGTATATCGTGTTAAGTGATTAATATGAATGAGTTTACAGCAAATCTCCATGTAAATAATGTTGAGAATATTTATATAGCTTCACGTATATCGTGTAAAGCAATTAATGTGTATTAATTTCCACCATATCTCCATGTAAATCATGTTGAGAATATTTATGATCTTTCACGTATATCGTGAAAAGCAATTAATGTGTATTAGTGTCCACCATATCTCCATGTAAATCATGTTGAGAATATTTATATAGCTTCACGTATATCGTGTAAAGCAATTAATGTGTATTAGTGTCCACCATATCTCTATGTGAATCATGTTAAGAATATTTATATAGCTTCACCTACATACATAGATCGTGTAAAGCAATTAAAGTGTATTAGTGTCCACCGTATCTCCATGTTAATCTAATATTTATGATCTTTCACGTATATCGTGTAAAGTAATTAATACTAATTAGTGTAGGTACATCAAATTTTGATGTGAATCATATTGAGAATATTTAAGTGACTTCATGTATATCGTGTAATGTAATAAATCGGGATTAATGTACAGCTTAATATCAATGCTAATCATAATGAGAAAATTTAAACTCCTTCACGTTTATCGTGCAAGGTAATAATTGTGGGTTGCTTATTTCTTTTTTCTCCGCGTGTGGCTCGTTGAGGTACCTACCAATTACCGATTTATCTTTAATTACAAATATAAATCACAGAATGAAATAGCTCAATATAATAGCATGGTAATAATGCCTCCCTAGAAAAAGAGGCCTAACAAATAATACATTCGAAGCCTCATAATCAAAGGCAACCACAGATGTATTATAAAAACTTGTTCCTGAAACCGTACGTTTACACAATCAGTATTCAGTACGGAGTACAAAACACGGAAAAAACTAGGATAAGGATAGGATAAGGATTTTGCTATCTGGTATTGGCTATCCATGAAAAGCTTGCTTTACAAAAAAAAAAATGATATTATGCAACTAAACGAAACAGTTTTGCTGTTAATCAGCTGTCAGAAGCGTTTGGCTGGGCTTTATCATCAAAATTTAAAAGGTGAAAGGCCTTCAGTTTGTTATGTCCAACACATAATTAAATTATCACTTTCTTAATGGCATAGCATTATAGCATTGCACTCAATTTCAATTTCCAATTTTTATCATAATATGACTTCAATAAAATAAGAAAGTCAATGTAGTTACATTCAAGTCACTGTATTAAATAAACATACTAAATATTATTATGCTGTAAAACTAGTAAAATTGGTAGCATTTTCTTTAGTGCTATTCTAACTGAGCACATACTTATTAAATCTTTACAAGCAGACACAATATTGGGGGCAGAAATAAGATATACTTCGCATGCACCGCTGAGACCTCGTGTCCACAACTAGCCGAGGTGCTTTAAACTTGAGGGGATGTCACGGCCAGCCACGAACCCTGAAGCCAGTAGGCATGCGCCGGCTGCGGGGCCACCGCCAGGAATTCTCAAACAGCCGCCAGAGCTACATGAAGTTAGGAGCCCGAGGATATTAATGCTAAAACTGCAGGTACTTATTACAGAAAAACTTAATAGTTGTAGAACATTTCTATGAACAATGGTGTACCAAAATGGATGACTGTGTAGCATTGTTAACATTGTGTTGGGACCTGGGTGACAGTTTCACCATTTAAAAAGAAAACCAATATAGCATATTACTACTATTGATACCGAACTTTTGTAAAACAATATTCAAAGTCACAAAATTGATAAATATATCATAGATATAATCTTGTTGCATCTGAAGATGCAGATCAATTTCTATCACGACGTTTACTGTACAAAAACCTAATATCATGGTCACCATGATCATCATTTGATTGTTTACAGAACTTATTCATTTAAAACATTTTCAAATAGTGAATATGGTATCTTCAAATGTAGTGGACTACAAATTATAACAGAAGAACTAAATTATATTTATGTACACGATGCTTACATTTACTTGCTACAAATGCAAATAAAAATAGAAAGTGGTTACGTTTTACATAGAATACATATGTATATGTACAAATTTAATTTTCTAAATATTGATATGGCGTCACTTGTGTTCACTAAGCTAAATGCAACCTTACGGTGTTATATCTATCTCATTAAAATGAGTTTATTTTATTTGGCTGGTCTGGTTCTGACCTTATATATTATTTTCATGTTCGGTGCCTATGCCAAGCAAGTTATACATTATAGAGTAACTTATGTTTAGCACCCAAAATCACATTCTACCTACCACGCGAGAAATAAACAACGGATCATTTTAAAACTCCATTTTGCCCAGCCGTTTAATATGATATAATTATTAAATAAGTACAGCGCGAATATACTTTATAAATATTATACAAATAAATTTGAAAGTGATAAGTTAATATTAATAGCTCTACCTAGTATCGGAGAGCAAAGTGCATTAGAGAAAATTTTATATAGTGAAATTTAAAAATAAATGATTGAAAAATGCGCCGTACGCAACTGTGACTAGTTATTTAGTCTACAGTGACTACTTTACCAGTACTTTATACAAAATGGTGTTTTCGGTGTATCAAAGCTCTTATGGGCATTGGACATCGGTATGGATATTGGTTTCAACTCGTTTAACACTGAGTTAATTTTGTGGTGAAATCCCTGAGGTCAAATATATTATAATTATCATGTCAATAGATAATTGTTTTTATTATACTTTCAAGTCTTAAACTATTTTTTTTTAACTTTTACTATATACGAATATCAGTCTGCATTATTTGCCTCACAAATGATTAATTTACCCAAAAATCGGGTTAGAGTGTACTTTACGGGACGCCAAAAATATGTTTTTTTTTTTGATAGGTCATTGACCTTTGACCCCGGGAATCATGTTACGAGTCAAGGTCAATGACCCGAGGTCAAATATCAATGACCTTTAAAAAAATCTCGAACCACACGGAACTACGGGGTCATTGACCCTGACTCGCAATAATGATTCCCGATGTCAAAGGTCAATGACCTTTCAAAATTAAATATCTCGTAATACTATACTTCAAAACTCCTTAACATATGGAAGGAATAATTTAAAAAAAAAGTTGTCCATACATTTCATCATTCTCTAACCTTCCTTTATCCATATCAGTTATAAAAAAGTGGTGTTATGTGAACATCACACATGCCCGAAAAAAAACAAAGTCCTGCGTCCCGTCAAGTATACTTCATAGAAAAATTCAACTTTGATTTTTTTCTGACATGTGCGGTATTAACATGAGCCCCTTGTTTTATTCTCAATATAGATAGATGATGTATAGCTGATCAACATTCCTAAGACCATTTTTGTCATAACTGCCTAGTTCGCTTTCTATGATATTCTAAATATTTCGTAATAGCTTCAAAACTCCTTAAAATATGGAAGGAATAATTTAAGAAAAAAGTTGTCCATACATTTCGTCATTCTCTAACCTTCCTTTATCCATATCAGTTATAAAAAAGTTGTGTTATGTGAACATCACACATGCCCGAAAAAAAACTAAGTTGAATTTTTCTATGAAGTATACTTGACGGGACGCAGG
The DNA here is from genome assembly GCA_964023185.1 of Macaria liturata. Lineage (NCBI taxonomy): Eukaryota > Metazoa > Arthropoda > Insecta > Lepidoptera > Geometridae > Macaria > Macaria liturata. The sequence continues at coordinate 11,124,479 of OZ026828.1, forward strand.
ACTTGGCTCCTCCTCGCTTCGCTCGTCGTCGCATGTGCGTGGTAGAAAGCAACCTAACGAACCTAATCTTACCTCCTGTCACAGACAAGTGACTTCGAGTCCAACACTTGCACTACAACAGGACTTGGCTCCTCCTCGCTTCGCTCGTCGTCGCATGTGCGTGGTAGAAAGCAACCTAACGAACCTAATCTTACCTCCTGTCACAGACAAGTGACTTCGAGTCCAACACTTGCACTACAACAGGACTTGGCTCCTCCTCGCTTCGCTCGTCGTCGCATGTGCGTGGTAGAAAGCAACCTAACGAACCTAATCTTACCTCCTGTCACAGACAAGTGACTTCGAGTCCAACACTTGCACTACAACAGGACTTGGCTCCTCCTCAAGTATACTTCATTCCCGTCAAGTATACTTCATAGAAAAATTCAACTTAGTTTTTTTTCGGGCATGTGTGATATTCACATAACACCACTTTTTTATAACTGATATGGATAAAAGAAGGTTAGAGAATGACGAAATGTATGGACAACTTTTTTCTTAAATTATTCCTTCCATATTTTAAGGAGTTTTGAAGCTATTACGAAATATTTAGAATATCATAGAAAGCGAACTAAGCAGTTATGACAAAAATGGTCTTTAGGAATGTTGATCAGCTATACATCTTCTGTCTATATTTAGAATAAAAAAGGGGGCTCATGTAAATACCGCACATGTCAGAAAAAATCAGTTGAATTTTTCTATGAACTCCTTAACATATGGAAGGAATAATTTAAGAAAAAAGTTGTCCATACATTTCGTCATTCTCTAACCTTCCTTTATCCATATCAGTTATAAAAAAGTGGTGTTATGTGAACATCACACATGCCCGAAAAAAATCAAAGTCCTGCGTCCCGTAGAGTACACCCCAACCAAAAATCGATTCTATCTAATAGAGCAAATTTTGAGGTTCATTAAATTGAACAATAAAACCATGAGTGAAATCGTTGTTAAGGTAAGTAAATAAAGTAAGCTGTTCCAGATTTTATTAATTAATTCACGTCATGTTCGTAAGTGGTGGCACTTATAAGATTTAATAAATTAAAGAAAAGCTGACCTTTTAGTTTTTTTGTCCAGCATTGGTTATTCAAACTTACTTAGGGAAAACATCTTTCCTGACATCAGAACCTATGATGATAACCCTTTTGTTATATCCATACAGAAACCGCTCACGGGATGTCGCTAGCGAAATAGCTCATCAAATTGAAAATAATTCCATTGTAGACATATTAAATTACATATATTATGTAATCTTTTCTTATAGGCAGTGCCTAGTATTATTAAATATTTATACATACTTGCGCATATAAAGTATTAATCTTACATCATTTAAGCAAAATAAATGTTAAGCACATGATTATTAAAAAAATATAATCACAAGAAATAGTTATCTTATTACTACTTTGTGGTTGCAAGATATAGGTAAAACTAATTTATTTGATTTTGTTACTGAATATGTTAATAAACATTTTTGCAGTTTCTTTCCTAGATTGAAAAAACTAAACATCTGCTTAGTAAACAATATAATCGTCTTCGGTTGACCCGAAGTATAATTAAGAATCAAACGAAAACTTACCTGTTTGATGTTTAATTCCAATTATGCGAGGGTCAACCGAAGACGATTATACTCCCTAAATTTTGAACCCTTTAAAGCAAAAATGTTTATTGTAAGGCATATATTACTGGGTGTGCGTGTACTATGTCTCTAAAAATAATGGCGAGTTGCAGGCGCCTTCCCACGTGGTGAGCCGAGTGGAGCGGATACGGAAACGAGTGAAGTTGAATTTTACCTTTTTTAAAGTAGTTAACTATCTAAATGTGTGACAGTGGCAGCACAATTCCACAGACTGCTGCTTAGTAAACAATATAATCGTCTTCGGTTGACCCTCGCATAATTGGAATCAAACATCAAACAGGTAAGTTTTCGTTTGATTCTTAATTATTGATATATTCCTCCTCAAGTGGTATTACAAAAAAAACATTGTCCCGGAATATTAATTTATTCATATATTACTTATTGACTAGTGTACGCCCGCGGCTTCGCTCGCATTATTTTGAGATAAAAACTAAATATGAATATATAACATTTTTATTTATGAACCGATTGAAATGAAATAAACACTGAATGTTAAGTAAATGCACCAAAATGTTAGTGAAAATCGTAGACAAATCGGTTCAGCCGTTTTCGAGTCTATAACGAAGTAAACATAGGATACCTAGAGACAAACAGTTTTTTTTAAACATGACTTTTGTGTTCTATTGCATCAATGAAGGAGGACTCCTCAACATTTTTTTTAAATTATCTTCAATGTACAGACACCGACCAGTTACAGCCTTATTATATATATAGATAAGTCTCCTCAATAAATGTTCCTCATTACTGAGGGTTGAAACTTCTCTACACAATTGATTCATGGGGGATGTTCTCTTAGGCAAATATCCGGATTCGTCCACGGAAGACACATGTTCATAAATTTTATGGCCCAATAGCACGACGGTTTCTTCACAATATATTCTTTTACCTTTAGATAAGTAAGTTATTAGTAATTAAGTTTCATTATAAACAATATAAGATGTAGGTAAATGTGAATTACATGCTGAGCCTAATAAATGTACCTACTTTTATGTATAAATTTATAGCCGGGAAATATCTAACTCTCATAGAAATGAGAAAAAAATAAGGAGTTACGATAGGCATTTTTTCTTAACCAATATTATACCAATCAAGAATCATAAAACATAGCTAGATATATAAAATTGACACATGTAAAGCAAACATTCACACGCATAGAAAACACTACTTTAACTTGTTCAATATCATCTAGAATAAGGGTCCCACATTCTTTGGAGCTAAAGGCTGCGATATATCAGCCAGATTAGAACATTTACTTCTCACCGCGAACCGTATAAATGCAAAGTAGGCGCCATTTCTTTCTGCAACTGGCTTACACAGGGTTACTATTTATTTAAGACTATGTTTTTTTCTGATGTATAAAAGAATATATAACAAAATAAAAAGAAGTAGATAATATAAATGTTACATATTAATGAACAAAAAGACAATGTCGTTGGTGCTAAAATCTTAGAACATGTCACGCTTCAAGGAATGAACACCGTATAAAGATTTAACAATGTTCATGATTAAGAAAATCCTGTCTTTCCCTGGGTACACAACTATAAGGTTTATTTTAACCCCAACTCAATAAACACTAATTATAAACCTAAAAAACCTAGCTTAAAGCAACAATAGCTTAGCTTTGTTTTGACTGCGTTAAACCAGATTAAAATATAGGTAGTCGCGTGAAGAAGCGATAAAAAATAAAGACATGTTACCTTTCACATTTTATAATATTAGTAATTTTTTTACTAACAGAAATTTTAATTATAAAGAAGAGTAAAATGCTTAGAGGAACTAAAGGAACACTATATACAAACGGAAAACATGTATACACAGGTCCGAACTGATGTTCTTATTGTGCCTAAATCAATTGACACCATTATCTAATAACCCAGTAAATATAAACAACATGCATACATTTAAAAGTATTGATACATCTGTGAGGGGAATGTGCAAGTCATGCATCCATCTTAAATGTCAATAGATCTGGATCGATGGAATTAGATCGATGGCTCGGCCCACCGTCCGTTAGCCATGGTCTTTGATCGGATATTACTGACTTACTTAGTTGAGAGAAAAGTTTATTCTATAGATACATATAATAAAGCTAAACTGGATCAAAAATCTGAACATAGAAGATGTAAAAAAAATGTGTTTGGGTATACTTTGAATCGATAATAAGACACGATTTAGCAGTTTTTATATGTTTTGTCTGTGTCTCTGTCTCTGTTTATTTAAACGCTAATCACGCAAAAACGAATCATCATGATTTTTGGTGTGTAGGTAGTATGAGGTCTAAGGAGTGTCATAGGCTACTTTTTATCCTAAAACAATGCAAGCGAAGCCACGGGCGTCCACTAGTATGCCAAAGCATTAAAATAGAGATGAGTGTATATGTAGGTATATATGTATGTTTGTGTTCTAATTGGTCGGATACTTCAAATTCTCCTCTTCGCATCGTGTTGCATCCTCATAACTGAGGGTCGTGACTTCCTCCTGATTTTACTCATTGGGTAAGTTTTCTTGGGCAAGGACATTCTAGTCGCTAAAATCCTGTCACGGACTTTCGTGCAATACTTATAACCACATATATTATATAGGTATAAGTAAAGATAAGTATATAAGTATTATATCCGTTATCTAGTACCCACGACACAAGCATTTGCTTAGTGTGGGACTAGATGGCACTGTGTGCTATGTCCCCGAATATTTATTTTTATTTATATTTAATTTGTTAATAATAAGATTTGGGCTCAATCTGACATTACTTATTAATCTTACGAGGTGAATTCTAGCCAAACGTGAGAATAGAGGATTTAGTACTAGATGCTTTAACAATCAACTGTTCTTTAAGCAAGAAAATAAAATATGACTAATGCATTTTAGAATTAATTGCTCAGTGCATTAACCTGTGCTTCGTAACCTACATGCAGCCTTATCTAATTAGGTTAATTCAATATTTTAATTAATTATTATATTTCAGCCAGATTTAATATCCCAAATATTGGATTGTACTTCCTTACATTTCGAACAACTTCTTTGTCAATAAAAATAGTAACGTTTGAAAATACTATGCACACGTGAATATATACAATACGAGTAGAAATGTACATTTTATTGCTGTATCTATATAGACAATACAAAACTCAGAAAAAAATACAAAAACATAAATTAAACTAGGTAAACAACTTAGTAGGCATTGTGTTCTCATTACAAGCAATTTCTTTCAAGCACTGTTGATTTAATATTTATGTAAGTCTACTAAATGAAAAGAAGACACAATAATATGATTCCTATACATATAATCCAGAAAAAAAACATTCCGGCTAATAAAGAAGAGGCAGTGTTACTCAGAGTCCCGTTTTTGATTAAAATTAATAACGTCAGATTTGCCAGATCACAGACGTTGCTTCTTAAATTAAAAAAGCATAATAATAAAAAAGGCAGTTCAATATCGCAGCAGTCCCCACAAAGAAAATTTTACACTCAATAGTAGCAGCATTTCCATGCATTGGTTTTTAAGATTTTATCCCGGAATTTAAACATAAAGCGAGTGTGGCTTTGGCGGTTTCAGCGTCTGCTTTTCATCCTGGTGAGTCTTGGTTCGAATCCGGTGCCACACCAATGACTTGTATTTTCAAATTATGTGTGGATTTGCACTCGCCAATCGGTGAAGGAAAATATCGCGAGGAAATCGACATGTTTCAGGATCACAATATCCGAGGACTTGTGTCATCCGTGCGTAGGACCTGGTCGCCCACCACGATGTATCTGCCCCAGAGAACTCCCCTAACGAATTAGTTCTGAGGGGGAGTTACGACCCTCAGTTATGAGGAAGTAACTCTCAAAAATGATGAAAAATACAGAGTATTTTTTAGTTCACATATTTTCCGTTTGCAGATTTGTCCTTTTTGGTGTTTTTTAATAAACGCGAAGTGGTTTTAATGTCGTCTCATTATTTGGCTGCAGGACGATTACAGTCGGGAGTATTTCGGCCAATTTTATCATTGGTATAAATTTAATCAACACAGTGGGACTGGGATACACATTAACGTTAATAAGTAAGCATAACCCAAACTCTATAGTCGCTGATCGTTCTTACCTGTATAGGAGACATGTATAATAAAACGGATAAAAAAGGTTTTGACTGTAACAAACTACATCTTACAAAATAAAAGCGTGAATCGTTGAGCATGATAACTAAAAATAAAGATAAAGATAAAAGTTTTATTCACCTTATGACGTCACATCATATAGGGCAAGTCAGTTTACATAATTTTCCTTAAATACTAAGTAATTTATCACTCTTATTATCTAATGAATTTATGTATATAACTATAAGTTTTTGCATCTTAATTACAATACCAGATAAAATATGATCTCTGATTTAACTAACATGAAGAAATGAAGATTCTACTAGTGCTCATGAATTCTTTAAGAGAATAAAATGGGTTGCTTACAAAGAATTGTTTGTGTTCTTTTGAATTGTATAGCCGACAATTCTTTTATTTTTAAAAGAACCTATTTCGTTTAGTCCAACATTCCGACTTCAAGATTGTAATTTTATTATCTATTATTCAAATGATTGTGACGTAGCTGAACATATAATCTACATTCACTGCTGAATATGTAAGTGCTTGGATGTCATGTGGTAAAGAACATAGCATCCCAATTGCCTTCAATATTAATAATTCACAAAATGACTGCTCTTTACATACAATTATATACAATACATACTTTCATTTTGTCTCGAATCCCACATACATAAAAAATCTTCTCTCACTGATCGTGGTCGCACTATATCTGATGCCTACATCCCCGGTACTGGTTGTACCGTTGCTCGGCCTCGCACCCACATTGCTCTCATTGTTTGATACATTGCACTTTTACACCCAAACACAACGGTTTGGGCCAACCATTTGGGCACACCATTGCGTTCTCCTTCTTATAGAATGAGAGTGGCCAACTCAAGAGTTTATCAAGCCACCCTAAGAGCCTCTGACATGGCTTAACGACTGCCGTATTATGACAAACAGCCGGTTTAAAGTCGTGGTGTTTGGACCAATAGGCAATTGAACAGTGGGATAGGAACTTTCTACTAAGTCTTTATCGACTATATATCTACTATATCGACTATTATGTATCGATAATATGATGATGATGATGATAATATTATCGTAGGTGTTTCTGAGGTGGTGAACTTAGTCAAGATTTTCTCACGTGTACCTACTTTTAAATTAAAGGGCTTACAAACCAGAATTTCTTCCTAGACAAGCCAGTCAAACGACGCGAAGTATTTCTTTTCGTAGTAGGTATAGATTCATGTGTTTCAAGATAAACATGGCTAAAGTTCGTTAATTTGCAGGGGACATAATTTCAGTAGGCCTTAACCGAAAATACTGAAATTCTTGTATAAAAAGTTTCGGGCAATCTTAGCGAGTTTCGGATAGCGAAAGATGATGTTGTATTCTGGCATGGATAGTTAAACATACTGCGAGTGACTCAAATAGAAAAGTATAACTGAATTATAAAATATTCCTGGTATAGAACTAAAGGTTCATAAATGTACCCGTTAGTAACAGTTAGTAAATTAATAAAGTCTTAAATTTCAATTTTGAACTCCCTTTGATCGTAAAATAACACAAAATATCTCTCAGCCGCACTTAATCGTTTCCATGAGCCCCAACTAAGTTATACAGGAGAATAATTACAATTTAAATCAAATCCGCTGAGGATTGAATAGTAAGTTTAATTTGAGGACGTAAAGGATTTGAGATTATATGGCACCGATTTTGTATAATTTGGTTAATCCATGTGTTTCATTAATTTGAAAAATAATTAAAGATATAATGATTATGTGAGCTTAAAAACTTTTATACTGTAGGTTTGAATATTTAATTAAATTAATTTAAAAGAATTTAATATCTCCATTGGAAATCTACACACTATTTGCTCGAAAACTATCTTTCATTTCAGTGGCGCCAGTATCAAACCAAAAGCAGTTACATCGTAAGGAGGAAGTTTTTCCACCAAGTCACAAACGCTGAATTCATCATAGCATTATACAAAAGCTAAAGTGAGTTTGTTTGATGATCTTTTTTTTACTCTTTCCCGTCTCAATAAAGCAACGGATCATCCTATTTTTTTGTATCGCATAGGATTTTTAAAGTGGCATAGTCTACTTATTATCAGAATACAACACCGCCAAAGCCGCGGGCATCCGCCCTTTATTTAAACACAAACACATTTATGACTGACAACTGAGAACATGGCAAAGAAAAACAACAACAGGTCTTAAGACTAGTTGTTGTTTTTCTTAACCGGATGGATAATAATTATTACCTGCTAGTATGTGGAGGATTCCAGATATACTCACAAACTAAACTAACTGGATCGCTCTCAGGCATTTGAACCTAGACTCATAATGCAACTGGTATTCGACTTTGTATGGCTATGAAGATACAAATATCAGAATCTTGTTTACGTTATGATAGAAAGAAAATTTTAATTTGATTTGATTACTGGATTTGATGTAAAGGAAATTGGTGTGGGTAATGGCATCCTGGCTGAGCCCGTATAGGACTAGGCCAGATTGCTATATTAATTATTAATAGAGGTTAAAGTATGAAATTGCCGTTTTATTGTAATAGGTACTTTGAATTGACGTAGAACCTTCATGGTTTGAGGTTTTTGAATAAAACTTTTTTCGCTAGGTTTCTATGATGTTTTTTTTTAATTAAAACATTTGAAAATCGACTTTGTATACTTTAACCCCTTTCATTATTTATTAGTAGGAATCAAGGGTAGATTATAAGTAAGGCCCAATACAAGGCCAATAAGACCAAAACCAATAAAAAAAATGATCAAGTTAAATAAGTATAGGTAGGAAGGAGTACCTAATAGGACCTAAAACTTACAGAAGCTTAGTAATCATACTTTCTCTAGCCGTTTTTACTTTGTTTTAGTATATGTTAATTTCAATAAAATGTTTAGCACATTCATTTTTGGAAATCCGTTAATAATAAAAAAATTACAATTAGCTCACAAGCAAGTACCATATTATATAAAGAGCCTTAACCTATATTTATGACTACCTACTTTGTTGTTTTTGTTTATTTGTTTTTTTTAACTCTTTGTTTAAATCCAGAAGGAAAATAATTGCCATGCGTATCACACGTAACCACCCTGACTAAGCAAAACGTGCGAATTTACCTCAAAATTATCAGGAAAAAAACATGTGTAGAGTTTTGTCTTCCTTTCAACCCATTTCAGCATGTGTCATAACTGAAACTCTTTAGCACAAGTGATTTGAAAATAAATGCTGGGAAAACAATCAAGAAAATGTATGAAAATATCAGTAAAAGGTTTCCATTTATTTACTTGTTTCGTTAATTGTGAAAATTATGTTTAGCGATTTTGGTGCCATCGGTAAGATAAGAGATTATGAAAACAATGCAGAAGTTATCTAAACAAAACCTTTTCTTAAAAAAAACACACTTCTATTATTAACAATGTACGTATGTATTTACATATATATATAAAAAATATTTAAACACAGAAATTAAAACTTAAAAAAAATGTATGTGTATTGATAAACACGTTCTTTTTCCTAAATAATAAAATAAATTCTTTTCCAAATGTAAACGCTAATACATGTTTTTTTTTTCCAACTAGTTCCTTATCAATACCAAACTCTTTGTCCAAATCCAGAAGGAAAACAATTGATATGTGTGTCACATCGAGCACCCTGCGGGCCGTGTGCGCATAAAAACGAGTTGCATCGCGGGATGGGCACATTCGCACGGCGGTCGTCGCGCGCGCAACGTCAAACGTGAGTACCGACATACGTCACACACACACGCAACTTATAAACAAATACAATTGTGACTAGTAAAATAGTAGATAGTGTATGTAGTATAAGACCCATTTGGGATTTAAAATAAATGATATGTTCTGAAATATGTGCCTATTTTAGTGAAAAATGATTTAAAATACCTTACACACATGATTCGCCAGTTGTATAAGAATTTCTATAGTCGATGATATTTGTTTGGTATTGTTTTATTTGAGACAAATTGGAAGGTGATGAGAGTAAAAAAAATACCAAAATATTAGATTTCAATGAATGCATAATTCTTTTTTAAATTGATAAAATATCGGAGCTAAATTTTGCGCGTTAAAGTCTTTTTTGCCAGAGTTAAAGTGCTACGCCATTTGCTACGACATTTTTGTATATCTAACAGAATTAAATAAATGACATTTATTAACTGAACAGTGCCGTATTTAATAATATTTAGATTTTGCAAATTTGTGATTTGAATTTCCCCGATGAAGATTATTATATTTTATGTACCTATGCAGATTATTAATGTGACAAAAATAGTAAATAGAAAGTGAAACATTAGATTATTCATGATTTATTCGATCAAAATTTATAAATAGAATATGAATATAAATTATAAGTATTAGTACTATAAAAGCCCTAATTTGAAAAAATTCTAAATTATTTTGTTGCAACACAAATGCAGTTTTGTACAAATATAAAAATAAACCACTTATTTATGGATGTTTTGTAAGCAAAAGTCGGGTTGCAAAATGTCAAAACAAACAAACATACAATATAATTGCAGATTGCTACACGGCCTTCACCTGTTGCATTGTATCGGTACAATTCACGATGCTTACGAATTTAGTTATAATCACGCGATATGCGTTTATTAATAACTTGCATGATATTTTGCTCTGTACGTAACACGTAATTTAAAAAGATATTTTTATTGAATTAAAGTTTGTTAAAAATGAAATGATTTTAACTGTAGCTATACATTTTTATAGTTCTTCTTCTACTTATCAAATGAGAGAGGCTTACTCTGGTGTCGAGAATTTATCAAGCCGCCCTAAGGGCCATAGTTATTAGTATAGGTCTTTGGTTAGATACTGGCTTTTAAATTTGATACTGCTTAGCCCAAATCAATCACTCTTTTTGTGTATTTACAAAAGATGTAGCACAAAAGTAGTTATTTATGATGTTGTCTAATCTTGCAAGGTGTTGGTAGTTTTAGTGTTTTTAAATATCAAATAAAAATACGGTTTCTTTGGTCATTGAAGCAAAATATCTAAAGTATTTTATTTTCAAATTACTTACATTTTACATAAATGTTAGACTGTCCAGGTTTTCCCTAAGATTCACTTTCTGACCTGAGTATGAGTCCAGTGCACTGACCTCCCTTACTTCAATATTCCAACAACGTTTTGGCAATACGTGTATGAAGCCAGGTGTGCGGACAAATGCTACTTCAATAATATGTAGAAGTTATTGGGTTAGACTGGCTTGCTTATGAATCTTTGCAAAGATATCTGATATTTTTTTTATTATATTGAGGCGCCCGTAGCTCAGCTAACGGAGGCAATCGCATGCGATTACCAATGTTAAGCAAAGGTCAGTCCTTGGATAAGTTACCGAAAAGTGGCAATCCATTTTGGGCGCTTCCGTGGGTCGGATGACACGCTAAATTGTAGGTCTCGGCTGTTTGTTTAGTACGGCAGTCGTTAAACCATGTCAGAGCACTTAGCTTGAAGAACTCTCTACACCAGAATTTGCCACTCTCATTCGATAAGAAGAAGAAGATTACATTTAAATTAATCCATATCTTGTTTTTGTGTAGTATAGGTTTTCTCTTCAACTCACTGTTAAGAAGTTGTTGTTGAAACTAATGTTAAAAAGACAAATTGGTATGTGGGTGTGTTTATTTCATGTTCACGCTTAAAAAGTTCACCCAATTTGAACAAAATTTGCAATGGAAACACTTGATTTAAAAACTGCAAGTCACTGCTAATCCAAAAATAAATATAACAACTCAAAATTACATAGATGTTATTAAAAATTGTAGGTACAAAATTTTACATCTTACAATCATTGAAATAGACCACCAAATTGTAAACAAAAAGCAATCTGTGAATGGATAACCAGATACTCCAGAAGAGATCTCAGGAACTTTGGCTCCTCACCTAAAAATGAATGCCGCACACAACCCTTCTTGGAGCTAAAAATAAATATCCCAATTACTGGGAACAGGGCCCGCTAATAAGAGCAACTAAAAACAAAAAGAAGCAATCCTATTAGAGCAAGTAACAGAGATCGTACAAAGCATTTTTTCCCTTATTTTTACTGCGGCTCGTCTCAATGGTCTTGTTTTTATGGTTTCTAACGAGGCTGCGAATCAGGACGAGAGCAATATTTAACTGCTCCTAACCACGAGAATACCTAGTATATGTCCAACTATGGCAAAACCAATGTCAGCATCCTATTTGACAAATCTATATCTCTTTTCCAATCTTATCATTACAAAGGGTCGTGACTACTTCTCAGAATTTCGAAAAAAGGTTATCTTGGGCAAGTATGTAAAAAAAATACAGTCCAGTCTTATACCTAAATATCGTTATCGTATCTGGCTTTTTACAGCATTATTTCAAAATTTTGCTAGCCGTGACATAAGATTTGTATCCTTGCTCCACAGGATCGTAGGATATGTAGCGCAAGGGCTTGAAAAACTTTCTAATGCACAAAACTTTTGGCACAGAGCAAAAAATATACGCACATGTTTTTCTAAAGTGAAAATCACAAATATTAAATGAAAAAGTTTTTTTGCGACACTGTTTCCATATGTTTTTCTCGACCTATTCGTGGTATATTACTTATTGCTGACTCTTAATACATATATAAAACTGAAAGGTGACTGACTGACTGGCATAGTGATATATTAACTCAAAGCCCAAACCACTGGACGGAACGGGCTGAAATTTGCCAAACCGAATCCATTAATTTTATTTTTTATTTTATTTATTTTGGCTTAACATTGGTAATAACATTGATACATTTATCTTACACTAGTATTTTTGTATATATATACAAAATGTATTACCTATTGAAGCTAAGCACAGCATGCACAATTTTATTATTACTACAATAAGTAAAGATAGTGAAAATATATTTACAAACTAATCCTAGTTGTAAACAATAGCAATGGTGTTTAGGAACTTAACAAGTTATGGATTTGAAATTTATGCAACAAAACACTTTTAAAGGGTGAAATAGGGAACGCAAGTTTTACTTCTTAATGCGAACGAAGCCCCAAGCACCCATCGGTTATTTATTGATAAAGGTAATGAAAAGTCCTAGGTTAATTTAGTCTATGGTTCCCAACCTTTGCCATTTGAGTTTTGAGTGCTCTGCCGCTTCAGATATAAAGTAATAAAAGCGTGGGTTTCGCGGTGAAATGCTATTTGAACTCCATTGACGAGTTACGAATTTCCGCAGGAAATTATGAAATGTTTTTAAACGATGTTTGTTTATTTGGATCTATGTTTTTTTTTAAAATTGGTTTAGATTAAGTCGCTTAGTTAATAAATGTTCCAACATATGTATGTATATGTATTTATATTTCTTGTAGTGCATAGTTAACCGCCGCATAGTTTTGCAAAGTTAACCCAAATAACCTTTGTGCTATTCTGTGTTCTAATCTACCTTCTACTAAAACTAATCTAAAATAGTTCAGTTTCTAAGTATTAAAATAGAACCATCACAATCACACACAAGTACTCTCAATAACATTTTATTTTATTAGTTTGATGTTATTTCCTGTTCTCTGTATCGATTAGTAGAAAATTTATAATTTCATAAAATAAGTGAGAAAATAAAGGTATCTCTTCACAAGAAGCTTAACCCCATTACAACAGACTAAAAAGACCGAGTAAAGATTATTTATTTCTTTACTTTTATTTTCTTTTGGCAATGATTTACAAAACCTGTGGCTTGTCAACCACATCCTCGGATGAGTCAAAGTGTTTATGAATACATTTGCATGATGGAAAGCTGACAGACTGGTTTCACTGTCAACGAGACAACAACAAAGATGTGGGTGAATCATTCTTGAAATGTTCTTGTGAAGTTAGTGCTTAAATTTAAAACATATAAATTAAGCAAAGAATTGTTTTTAAAGTAGCTACGTTTTAAAAAAAAATAACGGTGGTTGAATGAAAATGTGCCCTTGTTTTGTTCGTTGTTCCCAAATCATAACTTTAGTTTCTATAATATATAACTATTTTAGACATCCAAATTACAATTCACTCAGATTTATTTCGACATTTTGCAATCGTTATATTTAATTGCAGATTAAATTCTAAAGTGTCTTTAGATCTGTTGTTAAATGCGACGTTCGTGCATCTAAACTATTGTTAGACGAAAATTAAAGATCATTTCGAGTGGCGGTTGCGTTTTGAATGAGGTTAAGGATATTTGTATTATTGGTGTGACATTACAAATTGTTCGATAGACTTGACTTTTGATAACTCGCAATAATATAAATAATCAGTTAAAGGTGTAAGTTAATTTGGCGTTATGGTTATTATGTCTTTTTACACCATTTTTAGAGAAATTTATTGATACCCAATAATGCGGGCGGTCTTGGTCCTTACTAAGGACCAAGACCGCCCGCATTATTTGGTTTATTACTAAGGACTCCTTAGTAATAAAGTCTAGATACGAATCGTGAAAGAGGATAGGTAACTGAAACCTGTACTCAGAATTTCTTATAGTCCTGCCCAAAACTATTCAAAAAAATTCAAACACAACATCGTTATCTAAAATTTTCTAGTTTTTTTTAAATCGTCATATTTCACGTTAATCTTTTTAAGGTATTCAAATAATGATGTATTATTTACCTAAATATCACTTATACTAACCAAAAAATTATTCATAAAAAAATCTAGTTTAATCACTAAATAAGAAAAGGTTTCTTATTTAAGACTATTTCTAGCATTACAAGCCTTAATTTACATGACATTCGTAGAAAACGAAAGTTGTAGATAATTTCGCGACTGTTGTTTTGAAACTTTAGTAAAGCGATAAAATATGTAAATTTGTAACTAATTCTCGAATGATTTGTTTGTAAAAGCAAAAGTGGATGACCGATAATGTCATACTCATACCTTTGTTATCAGTAACCCGATTTTTTTTTGTACAACATTTATATGCACGATTTATAATGACTATTTATTATTTATTATTATTCCTTCCCATAACTATTTGGAATTTGAAATGTTCTCCTATGTGCGATACATTAAATTATTTTAAAAGCTTACTCAACTAGTGTACAAAGTTTATAGTCTAAGTACTGCATCGTAGTGCATTGCGGTGATAGAGATCTGTACTTTTTTATGTGGGATAGGTTGACTGTTGTTTACAGCCTGCCAGATGATAAGCATAACTACTTATTCGGAATAAAACGTTCCTTATGTGCTAATCTATCTTAATACTAATAAATTGATTCAGCCGTTTGTACGAAAAATCATACACACTATTTTTTTAAGTGTGATTACTGAGACTAACTTTCCTCTTTAAATATGTTCAATGTGATCGACTTATCCTAGACACAGAGTATATACTAGTTATATAGAACTAGCTACACTTGGGTTCTAGTTGTCAATTAAAGTGATGTGCTCGCATCCAATCACTCTACTAACACAGCGTCACTTATCCCGCTAAGACAATACTGCGGAAATAGCATGCTTGCTTTAGATGAATTGCGGTTTGATATAATATTTTAACATGGTGATTGCTTCTTATCTAGTTAATTAAAATTTCATTTCATAATATAAATAGAAGTTAATTATTCGGCTTACAAATATGATTTTTGAAATATGTTCCTAACATGATGCTCAAATAGCAAGAGTTTACAGCTATCTACTTCATTTGAGGCACTTGAAACCTATTTTTTAACCAAACCCATCTATGAAAATTAGATTATGATGTGACTTTAGATGATGTCTTTGAGTTAATGATTCTGAAATAAATAAAATAAATATTTCGGGATATTGCACACAGCGCCATCTAGTCCCACACTAAGTAAACGCTTGTGTCGCGGGTACTAGATAACGAATTTAATACTTATATACTTTTTTTGTAGTTACATAATTAATATACAAGGAAAAGACCAGACTTATTTCTGTCTTATATACATATTTTGTGTAACAGTGCATGTCACATCTCATTTCGTTATATCGCTCTTAAATACATTTTACATTGATATATCTAAGAAACAGAATCACTCCATGAATCATAACGTGATTCATCCACCATACAAAACACCCAGTGGCCACACTAGGTCACAAGAAGTGACAGAAGTAGAGCACAGACCGTTATACCCCCGTTAGTGATCCGAACGGAACCAGTGTGTACTCAGCCTAATGTGTGTGCTGAGCTGATTAGAAAACAATTATAATTATAGTTTTTATGCATTTAATTAAAAAAATATATCAATAGGTAGCTATCCGTGGGTCAGCAGACACGTTAAATTGTACGTCCCGGCTGTTTGTCTAGTACGGCAGTCGTTAAGCCAGGTCAGAGTCCTTAGGTTGGTTTGAAAACTCTCGACACCAGAGTTGGCCACTCTCATTCCATAAGAAGAATAGGTAGCTGTTTGTTTTCTGATAGGTAATAGTGAGAAGTAGTTTATTGAAGTATTTTTTGAAGTGCGGCGCCTCGCAGTGTTACTCGCATTAATTCTAGATAAAAATAGCTGATGTGTTGATCCGGAGTGTAGGTAATACCCACATGCACAAACATTCCTCTTTATAATCTTAGCGTATGATCTAAAAAGTACTTTTATATTTACGCACTACTGAGGTTACTTTACATTATATTTGTACTAGAACTGTTTAATATAGAAAAACAATCGTTAAAATAAGTGAACTAAGCCGTAGGCTATACATAGACTGTGCTTAGACACAGTCTTTTAGCGCGTGGTTTGCAAAAAATCTCTGAATCACATAAATCTTTTGAGTAATTGCCTCTTAATCTAGGTACTTATATAAATTAGAATAGGTATGTATGTATGTATGTGTCGACAGGATCGTTTAATGTAATGAGTGGTGAGAGAGCTATAATACTTACAGCCTAGGATGAAAGTAAATGGGAGTAATGGTTTGGTCAGCAATTTTTTTTTCAATTTATTAAATTGATTATTTGAAAATTTATTTTATTACGTTACATTCGCCCATAACTGAAATGGTAAAATTATAATAATTGAGGCCGATAAGCCAAAATAAAAATAAAATAGCCTTAATGTTCTGAATTCTACATATTATATTATAGGCCACACTGATAAGTAGTGAAGCTATGTAAAAATACAGCTATTTTTCATAGTTTGTGTGCTAATCAAACACTTAATATTATATAACATTAATTGGATCGAAAAGTATGGCTGTTTTAGTAAAATATTTTTCCTGAACAGTCATAATTTAATTACTAGGACAGGGTTCGTTTCTTTAAAAGCCCGTAAACAGTATTGCTTATTGTCTGTTCAAACACATTTTACTGCTGACAAAACACATTGTATTTTGCTAACCAATTATTAAAAGTCTCCACCGTCTAGGATGAAAGTAAATTGAGGTTTATTGTGTCTGGGCTCGCTGCAAATTTAATGATAAGTAATGGATATAATTTCGTATATGGTTAGGGCAGTTTACAGGTACTTAAACGTGATTGTGTAAGGCTTTTAGTTTGGAATCATGACACATTGCTTAAAGTGATTGTTATGATTTGATAAAATTATTTGATAGCTTTTTGGCTTGCCAATTTAATCTCATATCAATGAATTACTTAATACTTTTTTAGTCTCATTCTAAAAAAAAACTATAAAATCCATCATGCATTTGTACGTTTGATTAAAACATATCTAATTTACTACAACAATATCAATCTTAAATGTCACACAGTCTCTGTCATACGTATTTTAGAAATCATCAACAAAAACACGAATATCTTACCCATTATTCTTGAGGAACTTATTAACAACAGCCTTTCTCGAACAGAGTAACACAAGTCACAATACAAGCGAAACCAGCCAAACCAGTCAGACGAACAAAGTGATATTTTCACGCATTTTTATTTCGGGACATTCTTCGAGTTTCAACCAAAGAGAAACTAATACGTAGAGAACCTTTGGCAGAACGCTAGATACGAAACAAACAATGATTTGTATTAAAGGAAATTGCGCGTCCTAGGCATGCTTTAAATTGTCAGATTTTGTCTAGGAGGGCGCCTTTTGGCGTAGATTCTTATAGAAAACCAGCTAAAGTGGTACCATTTACTTTCAGATTAAAGACCTACTCACTAGTTTCTCACATAAGCTTGTTAATTTACCTATCTCGCTCTACCAATCAAGGTTATTTAGATTCCATCTTTAGGTCTTTAATCTGAGCATTTACAATTTGAAGACGAAGATTACATTTAGGAGTACTGACAACATTTGAGGCCATTTCACTATCTGCCTCCTTATTTCCAAATGTTTTTTTAATATAAGCTGAAAAGAGATAAACATAAACCTCCTCTTTGCTGTATAGAACTCTTTGGTTTCAACGCATGGTATTGTTTGGGACCCGTGTATTTTAAGCAATGAAAAATTCCTACTTTTAATTTTCCGGTTGGAATTTGGACACGAATTTTTGGCGTTTGTTGAATAAAAGGTCCGGGTGTCGTCGTCGGAATTAAGAGGTATTCAATATAATATTGTTAAGGGTTGTTTGTTATTCCTTTAGGGCTTTCAGGGAATTTGTTTGATCTCTGGTGGTTTTTAAGGGTTGTTATATAGGGCAAATTACGCAAAAGTTTTTAAGGGTGGCTTTTTTACTTATGCACGAGCATAGGTCTAATGATATTTGGTAATTTGACTTCGTTTAGACAAAAAGTTTATTAACCAGCGATGAAATGTATGGAGAAACTATTTATTTAATATATTTTGGAATTAACACAATATCTTGTGACTACATTGCAATGTTTAAAATAAATATTTGATTAAGACCAGCGTAAGACAGAAATCAATGGCGTACAAGAGTAGAGGCATACCTATATATACCTAGGCCTTTATTTTATGTGCTTATGATAATGATGATAACTATGTACCCCCATAATACAAACGCTGGTAACACCTTGAAGCGCCTAGTCACAGCTACTTCATAACAAAGAGTCCCATCATATACCTGTATGGTACGCGACTTGCATTCCAAGCTGACTGCTTTCAATTCCGCAGGTGCATCATGCGGACTCTACTGGCGACGTTGGCTGTTCTGGCGGTCTGTGGCACCGCTATCGCTTGTGAGTATCACAAATAAGGCTGTGCACATATTGTTTATCTATTTATTTATTCATACTTGCAATACATATACAATTTAACAAAAAAAAAAATTAAATAATTTTGCTTACATCTAATTACGGCCGCTAGGATTCCGAACTGCATCTAAGTGATTGTAAAAAATCCCTGTCAGATTGGTTACCAAGAAAAAAAATTTCTTAGCGATAAAATTGCGAAGTTATTTTTCGTCTGCAAAATAAACTTGTATTGATAAATGGTTCAAATATTACGTACCCGTAACGTTTTTTTTGACTAACTGACTTTAACAGCGTAAAAAAAGGCAAATTATTTATTATCTTTTTAATTTTGTATTTTTTTATTAGTAGAATATAAAGATAAAGGATGAATGAAAAATAATTTGTAGTAGTATAGACCTTACCTATAATAATTTGTACCATTTGTATTTGAGTCTTGCACTGCTTATAGAAGCAGGTGTGCATGTTATTTGAAGTGGGTTGACCCTTTCATATACATAGAAGGAATAAAGTATTTGTTACTGTCAAAATATGTTGAAAAAGAAAAAAATCTGGGTTTTCAACAAACCACACAAAAATCTTCCCTTGAAAAAAATAAAAACGAAAAAATACACTCAATCAAAAACCAAACAGCATCGTCAGCCAATCAAATTTAGCTCGATATCTATTATATCATACTTATTATGTTTTTTTAACACCTGTCTTAAATCCTAGAAAAAATAAAGGAGAAAATTCAAACACAGGTGAAACGTGAATACGTCGTTTCCAACTCAGCTCCATTTGCACGTGTAAAAAATATACATTATATAATCACACATTAATATGTATATATATGTAAACGTAAACGTAGTGTAAATACAATAACGCACGCAAACCGCTCGTCTGTTAATCCTAACTGACAGCTTTCCTGCCTCAATGACTGGAGTGAATTAATATATTTTATAACAGTTAATTCTTAACAATCGAAATATACAAAATTATTTAAAAAGTCTTCAGAAGAATTTTGGAAGAGAATTTGAGTCATGAAACCTTAATGGGAAACCTTTTCTGTTGACAATTGATCGAAGTTTTTTTTTAATATTATGTTCATGTTATAAAATTTAGTTTTTGTATTACTCATTCGAATATAATGTACAAAATGTATTGAAACCTTATAAAAGCGTAGATATCTAGATATTATTTTTCGAATAGTATTTTTCTGTGATGAAAACAGATGGGTATTTACTAGTACCTACTCTTAGAACGTGACTGTCATTCAAGATTCACACATAAATCAAAAATCTATTCTGGAGTTTGTCTGTCTTGAATTTTTAGCTTTTATGAGATACTAGCTGTGCTCGTGACTTCGTCCGCGTGGAATAGTTATTTTGGGTATCATATTTATTTTTACAAACAACCTCTTCAGCTTTATAAATTATACCTGTTACCCACGACTTTCTGAACCATTTTCGCAGCGCACGTAACGGAAAACCCTCAAAGATGAATAATTTTCCCCGTTTTTGCCACATTGTCCGTTGTTTCTTCGCTCCTATTAGTTACAGTGTGATGTTATATAGCTAAAGTCTTCCTCGATAAATGGTCTCTTCAACACAAAAAGAATTTTTCAATTCGGATCAGTAGTTCCTGAGATTAGCGCGTTCAAACAAACAAACATACAAACAAACAAACAAACTCTTCAGCTTTATAATATTAGTATAGATGTAGTTAGAAAATTTGGCATCATTTTAATACCAGCCTCTTTGAAAGTATTTATACTTTAGTATTCATAAGTGTGTAAGCTGCATCCATGTCAAATTCCATTCAAATTGTTATAATATATATGCTTAAAGGGAGAACAAATCGATAAGGCATTAATTTGTGAATAAAAATCATGTGTATCAAAAATCTTGGTTTGTATTACCAGTAAATCCAGGTCAAAATTGACAGCGTCATGAAATATTTTCGCATTGTTTTTGAGATGGATTTCTAGAAAATGTTGAAGGATACCTAGAAACAGTTTTCATCCAGTCGTATTTATCTAAAAGCTTCAGTCCGACCTGAAATGTGGAAATACGTGATAAAATTCTTTGGAAATGAAACCAGGAATGAGAAAAGAACGGACGAGAGTAGAATCATATTCGAGGAATCCACATAATGCTATAATACTTGAAATATCTACCTTTAATCTAAGTAAGAGGTTCAAAGTTTTTGACCAACTTTTTCACATACTTAAAGATATCTCTTGAAATAATCAGAAAATCACTTTAAAAAAAATACTCGTATCAGGTAACTAAAAAAACTAAGAATAAATCTAAGAAAACAGCAACAGCCATACGTATACTTATTACTTAACTATACCTAGTTACTGGCTTTTCAAAGTTTTGCGCTTGACCATAATTTCCTGATGGTAAGCAATCATTATGGTCTATGGGGCGTGTCCCAGTAAGAACCAATTCACTCTCGCTTCGAAAATCGCTAGATCATGTAGAAACCTAATTATGGAATTGTCAATTCACATTCTGTTATTCTGGCATTACAATCATCATTTATTTCTGAACATATGAACATACAATATAATAAAATTATTTGTTAGTTTTTACCATTTTAATGGTTAAATATACATCATATGCGATCGATTACAAATATTTTGTTGCATTAGTAGCAGAATAATAGGCATTGTGATTTATATTAAGTTTTAGATTTAAAAATATTTAGTTTTAATTTTAGCAACGCCCTAATTCCCCTCTTAACAGGGTAAATGTAAATACATTTATGCTAATAAAGAAATTGAATTGAATTGATATCGTAGGACGCATTTAGTCTCAGGTATGAAGAATATTATCTCAATAGGCAGTAACTAGTAACGGAAATCTGGTATTAGAGATTACATTCCAGACATTTACTTTATCAATTATGATTAGCTCGTTCTAGGTAGTGCTATTATCTTATTCTAGACCTATTCAGACTTATACACTTGGGTACAGTAATTCTCGTAAATTAATTAATATTTTATACCGCCATTTACATTGGGGAATTTTGATGCCTGTGTTTTTACATTGGGGAGTTTTGATGCCTGTGTTTTTACATTGGGGAGTTTTGGTGCCTTTTTTTTCTAAATAATCTATATTAAGCTTTATCGCAATTCTAGATTTTTTCTATAGTTAATTGTTATTTAAAGTAATATTAACTCAATCTTAGCTTCAAAAGACCTTGTATGAATTAATGAAATTTATCATCAGGCAGTTAGCAGAATTATACGCCTTTATTCGTTATTTGTTAATTCGGACGTATAAAGAAACTTACATTTAGATGTAGGTTAGGTTCGCTTCCTACACTCACTCAATCAACAACCTAGACCTATCTAGATTATCTTACGGTATTGAATTAATAGTATTTGCACTTATAATGGAGTATGTGACGTGTCAGTAACGGTACATGCTAGTGCACTTGCTTTCTCAGTAAGTGTTTTGCTAGATTAACCAGGTAAATATTAGATTAACTAGAATTAGTAGGTAATTTACATATTACCTTGTCTTTACCTGGAGCCCTGTTCCCAGAAAATTACAACCCAGCAGTCTTCAAATCTAGAGTAAATAGGTTTCTTCTAGGCAAGCGTGCTACATCTTAGACTATAGTGGTGCTTAACATCAGGCAGGCTATAGTCAAACGTTAGCCTATTTCGTGTTAAAAAATATATATGAAGCACCTACTTAAGTACTTTGTTAGTTATAATTTAGTTTGCACTTGAACATAGTTTGCCTGATAAGATGCCTGATGATGCTTGATGATGTCGATGGTTTGACAATGATAGTTTACAATATATTTATTTTGTGTCCTTTATCTCACTTTATTGGTTGCCCCACACACTCATCATTTTTTTTCAAGTAATTGAATGTGTGTGTAATTCCTCTTTGAAGCTAAGATCAACTCTGTAAGGAAAATCAACTAGAAAAACGTTTTTTTCGTTCATTAATAATATTAAACGTTTATTTGGTCTTTTAACAAGGTTAGGTATAGTAATAAAAGGTGTAATGTACGTTGTAAATTGTGCTATGTACTAGGTCTTATAGGTCTTATACAATAAGAAATAAACCCTGGACGCCAAACAAGATCAGCACCTAAGTGATGAAGTCCTGTTAATCATTCATTATGTTTCATGACTGTTTTGTCAACTTAACTATAGTTTTAAAGTATTTTAAGTATTATATCCGTTACCTAGTACCCACGACACAAGCGTTTGCTTAGTGTGGGACTAGATGGCGATGTATGCAATGTCCCGGAATTGAATAGGTTAGAGTATACGAGAGTTTATTTTTTTTTAAATTGTTTTTCTTTTCTTTGTAGCGGACAGCAAAGCGCGCATAGTATGCTACTTCAGCAACTGGGCGGTGTACCGTCCGGGCGTGGGTCGGTATGGCATCGAAGACATACCCGTGGAGCTCTGCACGCACATCATCTACTCCTTCATCGGAGTCACTGAGAAGAGCAGCGAAGTGCTCATTATTGATCCGGAGGTAAGGTCTCTTTTACGTTTGACAATCAGGCACTGAATCAGTCCCTTCAGTAAATAGCCTGTAGTCGAAGATGGATTTGCAGGCAAAGATTGCATCTAAAAAATAAACTAGGCTTTTGTTATCATTGACAAGTATAAATATTAATTGAATTGTTGTTTTTTTACAATTTTGCATCTCTTTAATTCACGCTACAATTACCAACATACAAAAAATCAAAACGGTCTGTCACTCTATTGTGAAAAAAAAATCAAGAATCATACGAGTTATCGTATAATAATTTAATTTTAATAATTTTTTATATTTTTTTAATTTTTTAAGTTTTGAACAGTAAATAAACGAAATTATTATCGTATCTTTTTGCAATTGTTCTTCCCTCAAAAAGGTCGGGCTTGCAAATGCTTCGAAATTCCCGATTACAAAACTATATGATCAGAACTACTAAAAAACTTTTGTCACCAGTTTTATTCGCGTAATAAAAATTTAACGACTTAATTGAAGCAACTAGCTGTCGATGGATAGAGGTCGCGTCCCAAATATAGGGACCTAACTCTTTCGAACGCGATACGAATGCAATCTAAACAATATGTCACATCCGACTTGAATCTAAATTCTCTCTCTAAATCTATTTTATGACAGTGGCCAGCGGACACAGACTACTTGTAAACCTTATTGTACTTGTGGATGCAGCATTACCAAATTTGACTATGTGAATTGGTAGTGTGATAAAAAATACACCAAAGGTCTTTGAAGACACCATTTTTGTATTCTCTATTTGGAGTCTTTTCACCAACTATTATTCTCGTGAATGAATTCGATAATGCAGCTTAAAAACGCTATTTTCTCTAACCAAGAATAATTTATCTTATTAAATTGTCAATACAATCATATTGAAGTAAATAACACAAAAAGACAAGAAATACTTAGCGCGAAAGATATAAAATTAAAAAGAGATTAAAAGCCTTAAGAGACAAAAATGCCACAAAAATGCACAAACCGCCCAAAGAATGCAAAAAAACGCCCCAAGAAAGCACAAAATGCCCTAAGAATGCACAAAACGCCCCAAGAATGCACAAACGCCCCTAGATTGCACAAAACGCTCCAAGCGAGATGTCCGTGCAGCCTTAAAAGACAATAAAATTACGTAATCTCAACCCGATATCTATATTTAGTAATCCGTATAACCGTCCCACACTTGAACCCGTATGCAATGTTCAGCGCACTGTGAACCAAAACTCGCACCGCTCTATGCTGGCTTTTACACAGAAAGGAAATAATGATGCATATTTTACCCCAACCAGACGAATAAATAACGAGTCGGGTCACAAATTAGGTGAAAGTTGAAAGCCTAAACAATGTGCCAACATAATTTTAGGGAAAGCTGGTAGCAAAATTTATTCAAATGATATTGTTTCACCTTTTTATACGAATAGTATACAAATGCACACTTAAAAATTATATTCAGAAGAATTAAGCACCTCTTAACATAATTTTAATATAACTTACTGATTCAAAAAAACTTACATTTTGTTAAAAACTAATTTAAAAAACTAAATACTAACAATAGAATAAAAACTTAAACTACTTCTAAAACTAAAATACTTAATCTAAAATGCCTGTAGTAGAAGGAAAGGTCCCCAAAATGCTGGCGGCATTTCCGCGTTGTATAGCAATGCTCACCTTTTGAGCAAAGTAGCAGCCAGCATTCTGGAGACCTGTCACTTCCACCAAACGCTTGGCCAGGTCCCGATACAAATCCAACGCAGCTGGACCCCACGGCCCCAAAAATAGGTAAAGGTTTAGGTTTAGCCCTTAGGTTAGGGTTTAGGTTTCAAAATGCTAGGTGGAGGCTAAGAGACATAATAGTCGTATTTCAGTGATGTTGTTTTATTTGGGAACGAATAGTGAATTTGAGGTCTGCATATCTAGTATAAATGATGTAAAAAGCAGAGTTCAAGAATATCTGTTTGACAATTGATAAGAAAGAAAGCCTATATTTCTGGTTAAAAGTGGCTTATAGTACATTTCTGGGTTCATTATTTACTTATCTCTCTTGACTCGTATTTCCTCATGTGAGGGCTGTGACTCCCCCGCAGAATTAGAAGTTCCCTGGGGCAGATATATCGCGGTGGGCGCCCCAGGTCTTTCCACGGACTTCCACTTCCACTTTATTGAGTATATTTACAAAAATACAATGATCCAACTTTCTCTTGCGGCTTGATATAAGACTAAAACAGCAGTTACAAAATAGTGGCTTAGAACTGACAGGCGAGGAGTGGGTTCCGTCCTCCGGTTGCAACCGGACTAACTAACGGAACGTAATTGACGATGTCGTTGACCCATCTTGCATGATGGGTCAACGACATCGTCAATTACGAGGGTCCAACTTCAATGACATCTGCACAAGATCAACCCAGATGGCACATACAAAGGAAGGCCTATACCCAGCAGTGGGATTCCAAGGGCTGTGGATGATGATGTCATATTAAAAGATAAAAATCTAAAAACATATCTTTCTCTTCCCAGCTGGACGTTGAAAAGAATGGGTTCCGCAACTTCACATCACTGCGCGCCTCCCACCCCGGAGTGAAGTTCATGGTGGCGGTGGGGGGCTGGGCTGAAGGAGGCTCCAAGTACTCGCACATGGTGGCGCAGAAGAACACCAGGATGGCCTTCGTCAGGAGTGTTGTTGGTAAGAGACTTACAAAAGACCAGAACAACTTTATTTGACTTGACATTTATGTAGCAACGGGCACGGTCTAAAATACTAGTGTAAGTCGAAGTTTGAGTGACTAACGTGGTAATAGACATACATATATATCTACCCTCTGTGGACACCGAATTTAATTTAAATCGGTCCAACCATTTAAGAGAGAAACGGTTACATACACATCACCAACTCTCGCCTAACTTCACATCATTTCGTTCAAAAAACCAAATTTACTTGGTTCAAAATTGAAATAGCATCGTCTATTATTGTGTAGATCAATTTACTTGAACCAAGTTTTAATAGCGGCCTAGATTCTTTAAGTGCTCGTAAAAGTCTTAAAAAATGTATGTGTCACTCTGTATGCAAAATTTTATCCAAATTGGTTCAGTTAGCGTGAAGAAAGAAGAAACAAAAACGCATGCTGAGACACATTCAACTTTACAATATTTTAGTGATGAACCTTAAATAAACACGTTGTACAAATATTATTTCACCCTGTAGATCACGCTCTTATAATGTCGTTAGTTTAAAATTATTTCTCATTATTTCACCACCGGACTGAGAGTTCGCGACGCTATGACGCTAATCTTATCTAAATAATTTTCTTAGCCTACATTAAACCCTAGTTAAACATGAAAACAATGAGATTCTGTACCTAGGTATTACATGGTTTGTTTTATTACAACATCGGATCTAGGAAAGAACCGGCGTGGAACGTTTCCGTGTGATATATGGGTTGCTTGTTAACGCAAATATTACGAAATAAAACGAAAGTTACATCTTTGATATATTTGTCTGGGGAATTGCAATAATTTTACTGGGTTTTGTAACTTCCTTTTGCTGTTGAGTGAAATTTTATCGGTGAAGGTTTAGTTTGGAATAGATTCAGCTTATTGTTATTGCATATGATAGTAAAAAAATACGTGCACTTGTCTGCTTGTGACAGTCAATAAGTACGAAAAATTGTTTAATTGACGCTGTGCATTTGATTGTCAAAAAAAATTCTATACATTGCATAGGCGTGATTAAAACAAAATACAGGAGTTTTGACACATATTTTACTGGATCAATTTATATAGGTAGATATTATATGTGTAG
The DNA here is from genome assembly GCA_964023185.1 of Macaria liturata. Classification (NCBI taxonomy): domain Eukaryota; kingdom Metazoa; phylum Arthropoda; class Insecta; order Lepidoptera; family Geometridae; genus Macaria; species Macaria liturata. The sequence continues at coordinate 11,151,592 of OZ026828.1, forward strand.
GTAGGTATGAAATTCTAAAGCCAAACCACACCACGCATAACCGTGACAGGAATTTTTATATTCACCCTTGAACCCCCTTTGTTTTGAATCTGCAAATGATTGCCATATTCCCAAGATATAAATCACTTTAATGGGCCGTGCTACCGCCATATGAGACAAATATGGGCTTGACAGTTCGTTATTTGGGGATATAGTGGGTTTGGATTACAACGCACGCTCCTGGAGAACGTTGGGGAATAGTCAATAAAATTGATCTGGGAGATGTTTGTGATATGATTTAATAATATCTCAGGCCATTTACTGTATGGGGATTACCTACACTTACGATCTTATTGTATACTTTAAGACCATATCATTAAAGAAAAAGATATATTTAGAATACAATGAGATGCGAGTAATGAGTGTTAAGCCGCAATTTTTTTTATGAAGAATTAGTTTGTGTTTGCCTACAGCCTGCCTGATGTTAAGCAAGTATCAGGCATACCAAGAAGATCCCTAATTAACTTTAGATATGAAGACCCCTAGATTGTAGTTAGCAGGAAACACAGGTTCTAATTATATTCTATCCAATCTATGTATACTTATTGTTTAATTTTTCGACTTTTACACATTTACCTATTAGGTACATACAAAACATATTTTGAAAATGAGGCTCTGGATGTTTATCAGATACATGTAGATTCGAATCCTAATGGATTTGTTAGTAACTTTTACATTTGTTGTCTCCAGATTTCCTCCATAAATACAACTTTGACGGCTTAGACCTGGACTGGGAGTACCCCGGGGCAGCTGACCGCGGCGGCTCCTTCTCTGACAAGGACAAGTTCCTCTATTACGTCCAGGAGTTGAAGAGAGCCTTCACCAGGGCTGGAAAGGGGTGGGAACTAACCGCTGCCGTGCCACTGGCCAACTTTAGGCTTATGGAGGGATATCATGTGCCGGAGTTATGCCAGTGAGTTTTGTCCTTTTTTTCATTTCAATATATCTTTATTTCACACCAAAATAAATAAACAATATCAAAAGGCTTTAGAAGAAAAACTAAACATAGGTACTACTTCTAACTACTAAAGGACTTTAACTATAAATATATGTACAAGTAGGCGGCCTTATCACCTTGAGTGATCACTTCTAGGCTCTTTTTTATATTAACTAAAGCTTCTTAAACCGACTGGAACGGGTATTTTTTCGTACACGAGTTGTAAAGAGCCTTCAGTTAGCAGTAGATTAAAGAAACATATTGAGATACTTACATTAATACTTTATAAATACATAAATAAATAAATGTATGTAGGTATGCGTAGCTTAAATGATTAGACTAAAATGAGTAATGGATACGTCAATGTAAATATTATAAGCGTTTTGTTATGTACATACCTAGAGATAATGTACTTGAAGTACAAATGGAGTACCTACTTATGATTAAGTTTCGATTTTGATTGCGTATCGAATCTAATCAATTACGTCATTACATATTCTAAAATACAATTTATATGTGCCAGGTATTACCTAATTAAAACTGGTGACACTCTTAAAAACACCACTACTCATACTAGATCTATTTAGATCCTTGGATTTTCAAGTACCTACATCTCCAAATCTTCTCTTCCAATACTTGTGAAAAAGTAAAAGAAAATTCATAATTTACTCACCGAATTCCTTTTGCAAGTGTAGTAGGTGCAAATTTAATAAATCAGCGAACATTGTACCAAGTATAGCTCCATAAAAATATCCGAAACAAATCTCGAACGAAAAAGGCGAGAGATGGCATATTACAGAGGCACATATAATCGAATCATGTACTTATACGAGTACATGGAGCGGATTACCTCTTTTAGATACCATACGTTACAAAGCAAGATATCCTGGGAATATATTGTCTTCAAGTCGAGAGTAAACCGGTTTTTTTTAGGCAAGCGCGCTAGATCGTAGATTATAACGTTGCTTAACATTAGACAAGTTTTAGTCAAGCGTGAGCCTATTTCATGTAAAAAAACTCTAGTTTTAATTATAAGTAATTAAATTTGGTTACAAACAAAATTAGTAAAACAATAATACTTCAAATATCAAGAGATCAAACCTTCTGTTTGGTTAGCAAAACATAAAATATATTCTTATTTAATAAATTTATTTATATATGTTTAGTTAGTTGGTGAAATTTTTCTACTAGCTTTGAAGTGCCGCCATCATTCGGTATCTGCCTAAATAGGCTCACGCTTGACTACAACTTGCCTGATGTTAAGCAACGTTATAATCTACGATCTAGCGCGCTTGCCTAGAAGAAACCGGTTTACTCTCGACTTGAAGACCGACAAATTATAATTCAGGGGGAGTCTTTGGAACCTCAAATGTATAACGGTGCCTCCTTGCCGAACCTCTACTCGTGCAATTTACTTATTTTATTTATACTTGTATTTATTTTAATAAACATTTTGGTTCTGATGTTTGATTTCATTATTTACTACATTTACCAAAGGGGTAGGGTAATTATATATAATTACCGGTAAATGTGATTAATTCGAAAGTTTTTACCACTTTTACCAAGAGCACTGGTAATTATGCATAACTCCCGGTAATTATACATAATTACCGCATTATCCACATTTACCGTAACATAACAATTAAAAGTCATGGACTTTGGTGAAACTCATTTTTTTGCGAACGTGATGGTATCACTTTTTATTACATATCTATCAGAAACAGTCCACGGTTATACTTACTCAAGTTATAAGTTGCAAATCACATAGCGCCGAGTATTTTTATTATGAACCATAAACATAAAAGCATACAGGCGCCGACGCTAAGAATGTAAGTTTATTTCCTCTTGTGAATTTTTATTACCAGATGAATTTATATGGAGACACATCGGTGAATAAAAATAAGGGTGACTCGGTAAGAGCACATTCACGGTATAATCCTGTGCTTCTTAGTTAGTCTAGGCGTATAATTGAGTTTCTTTTGGATTTCTGCCCGTAGTTGAATTTGTTCAGCGATTAAAAGAAATATTGTGAGCTATGTATATCAGCATGATACAAGTATTGTCATTTAGAGAGATAAATATGCATTATTATCCACCCAATCTATGTTAGCAAAGTGGACTATCTCAACACAGTACACTACATTATACAGGCAAAAGTTTGTGAATGTGTTAGTGATCAAAATACAAATTATGCTCCTTTTACATGCTTATTCATTGCTAAATAAAAAAGGATACGTACGGAAATACAAATCCTGATGTTAATGAGGTTACAGTATAACTGTATTTTGGTCACAAACAGGCTCTAAACGTAAACAGGATTATTTCTGTCCTGTTGTGGGTCGAGTCTTATTTTATCTCATTTCAACATGTAGGTAAGTAGCTGGTTTTAACGCTTTTTATTTTTATTCTTAGAAATCCAATATGACGGTGAATTGCTATTTAAATATTCTATTAGACAATGTTGCGTCTATTCAATACAAATCATCGCGTGATTTCCTTTCAATACTACAATGAACATAATATTACAATCGCGTTGTATGATAGGCATACAATAGCTTCTATGCAAAACATCATAGCAACATCAGTTCGTTAAGGTTGCTATTCTTATTTTCTCAGGGAACTGGATGCGATCCACGTGATGTCCTACGATCTCCGCGGCAACTGGGCTGGGTTTGCTGACGTACACTCTCCCTTGTACAAAAGACCTCATGACCAGTGGGCATATGAGAAACTTAATGTGGTAAGTATCATTAATATAATAAATACTAGTCTAACATGTTGTATAGGTAGGCATTGAAATCTAAATGGAAGAATGAGAAAAGATTATTCAAACTCCACAGCAATATTGAGCTAAGAATATTGAAACTGGGTATGAGAATAGACTAAATTCTGATTGTAACTGTAAGCCTATCAGTATTATTTTAGTTCAGCTTTAAGTCCGAAGGGAGTGATTCATTATAGTAAACTTAAATCGGATTATGGTCTGTAAGCTCATCGATCTAATAGGCAATTGTTTTTTTCGGGTTCAATGACTAATATTTTTTTATATATACTAAGTCTGGGTACTCAGAGGTATCATTGCAGCTAAAACCAACACTTGAAAACAATTTATAAAACAATCATACAACTACGATAAAACCAAAGCTATCTAATTTAAATTCTATACTTATTGCTTTATACAAATATCGACGTAAGAATTAAAATCAAAGCATCTAATAGTTGGTTTTCTTCCTCAGAACGACGGTCTCAACCTCTGGGAAGAGAAGGGCTGTCCGGCTAACAAGCTTGTGGTCGGTATTCCGTTCTACGGCCGCTCCTTCACGCTGTCCGCTGGTAACAACAACTACGGGCTCGGGACGTACATCAACAAGGAGGCGGGAGGAGGTGACCCGGCGCCGTATACTAATGCAACTGGATTCTGGGCTTATTACGAGGTAAGATTTCGTTACTAGGTTTTTACAGTTTGACTTCATTTGGATACAGTTTCTATAACAACCGTCCGGATGTGACAAAAGCCTACAAGCTTTAATTTTAAAGTACCTATATTTGAGTTTGGAACCGCGGATCTTGTAAAAGTATGTATATGTTTATTCAGTAATAAGTGGCGGGATTAATTCAAGAACAACTCACGATCAGGTTTTATTTTCAAATAAATCGAATCAAATCTATCCAGTATCAACCTTGGGTTCAATAAAAAATAAATTTATATTCTACATTTACAGATCTGTACCGAAGTCGACAAGGACGGTTCCGACTGGACCAAAAAATGGGACGACCACGGCATGGTGCCCTTTGCTTATAAAGGAACTCAGTGGGTCGGATACGAAGACACCAAGAGTGTGGAGATCAAGATGAACTGGATCAAGAAGAAGGGCTACCTTGGAGCTATGACCTGGGCCATTGACATGGACGACTTTAAGGGACTGTGCGGTGATGAGAACCCTCTGATCAAACTGCTGCATAAACATATGAGCAGCTATCAAGTGCCTCCTCCGCGTATGGATAACACTACTCCCACTGTAAGTATTGTATGTTTAATTATGTATCATCTGCATATTTTCGATTGTTTAGTGTGTACTATTTTCATATTGCAATTTCACCATTGTCTTTGGCTCATGAGTTATAACTAATGCTACTTTCTGCAGAAGTCTCATGAGTTATAACTAATGCTACTTTCTGCAGAAGTCTCATGAGTTATAACTAATGCTACTTTCTGCAGAAGTCTCATGAGTTATAACTAATGCTACTTTCTGCAGAAGTCTCATGAGTTATAACTAATGCTACTTTCTGCAGAAGTCTCATGAGTTATAACTAATGCTACTTTCTGCAGAAGTCTCATGAGTTATAACTAATGCTACTTTCTGCAGAAGTCTCATGAGTTATAACTAATGCTACTTTCTGCAGAAGTCTCATGAGTTATAACTAATGCTACTTTCTGCAGAAGTATCTAATTGTCCATCATTACTACTAGTATCGATTGAATAAAACAAGTCAAACATAAACATATGACTATGCCGAGCTCCGCATACCTACCGTTCTAACCAAATTCTGACATTAACTTTAGCACGAAATGTTCATGCCAAAGTAATTTATTAGAATAATAGCTTCGCATTTCACCCAATATAGATCTTTAGAACAAAGCCAGTTCAGTAGGTCAAAAATATCAATCAATATTTCACTTCATCAAGCATCGAATCGCAAATTCCTCGTAAATCACGCCCCGACGAGACAAACAAAAATGAGTTCGATATAGATATGGCGCTATAAATCGCTACTGAACAAATGTTCCTACTGCTTCGGAAATAACGATATCAATCCTGATTAGACTCCTTATCAGTACAAAAAATGCGTGCACAGATAATGTCTCATGACAGGTATAATACCGTATTTTAGATACCTGGATTCAATCTGCGCAGGACCGGGACGAGTGGCGTACAAGAAAAGAGGCCTATGCTCAGCAGTGAGCGATAACAGGCTGATGATGATGATGAACATCTAGGTCATGTTTGGTCCATCGCCATGAATGCGTGAATGGCTTGTAAGCTGATATGTCATATTATGGTTGACGGAACTGTTTATGGATGGACTCAGCCAGAACTTTTAGATTCCAATATTATTTACAGATATTTATCTACGGTTATAGCTCAATTCATTTGGACTATTATTTTACAAATTCACACGAATGGATATCTTACTAGTCCCAAATTTATATACAGACAGCTCTTGAGTACGAATTCGAACTTTCGAACAAGAGTACGATAGATAAGTCTATCATCTGTAGGATATATTTATTATTATTTGTGTATGTATGTATTATTGACGTAAGTGCTAGCAGGTTATCATAACAAAATTTCATCTGTAGGATATTTCACAAAATAGGAAAAATAGACTACAATTATGGTTCAGTCAGTTAGGAATCTCTGGGCTATACAGTTTACGTTCGGGAACGCTTGCCCATTACTCATTGCGATGCTATCTCGTACAGCCGGAATGGGCGCGACCTCCGTCTACGCCTGCAGACCCGTCCGAAGGAGCCCCAATCCCGACCACTCAAAAGCCCGCTACTAGCGCCCCGACCACGCAGAAAGTTACGACGTCGACTGCAGCTCCGGTGATTGAGATTGAACCCGACATGCCCGAACCACCAGCGCAGCCGGAGAAACCAGACATTGAAGAGCCTCAGATTGTAAGTAACTAATTTATGTATACTCTTTGCTTATATTTTTCTTAGTAGGTTTTATAAGATTTTTTTAGAAACAATTGAAAATATGCGCAAATTGTAGGCATTCGTATTGTGACAAATATTACTATTCTTCAACATTTTTAACAGTTAATAATAATATAACTCAATAGCAGCTCGATTCAAATTGTAATTTTATTCACAAAATTTCTTTTAACATATATTTCTATCTACAGGACAACGAAATTGAAGGCTCCGATATCTGCGAGAATGAAGACGACAAATATATTCCGGATAAAAAAGACTGTGATAAGGTAAACTATTTTTTGATACTTTATCAAATTTACGGTAGAAAGTACGTCATTGCATATCGAACAAATATGCGGGGAGAAAACGCATCTGAGCGGGAGAGAAAAGTGTATGAAAATCCATTTCTTACGTATTTTTTTTTTATTTTGGGTAAGACTATGCGCCGGTAGGTAACCTAAATATCAAAAGCCAAAAAGTTTTTACAGTGAGTTTTTATCTCCAAGTTCGCAAAATGACACTGGCCACTAGCTGTGTGTTGGATGGTGTCAAACAATTTGAAAAAAGGACATGTGAAAATTGCAGATGCCATTGGCGCCATTTTCAATTTGTGTGTTGTTTGAGGATTCAGTTTTCGTAGAAAGTAAAATAAAACTATCAAAATGATAAGTAGTGATAGTGACGATGAAGATTGTTTAACTCCGCCGCAGTGTAAAGATTTAGTTTTTTATTTTCATCGTAGGTGTAGTATAAAGCACTATGTATCACTCGAGAGAAAGTGCGATTCCCGATCTCGCCAGTTTCATTCTTTATCATATTTATAGCTTAGTAAGTAATTTTTATGTTTCCAGTACTGGCGCTGCGTGAACGCCAAGCCTGTGCAGTTCAACTGTCAACCTGGTACCATCTTCAACACGAAGTTGAACGTATGCGACTGGCCGAGCAACGCCCACCGGGCCGAGTGCAAGTCGTGAAGTGCGTAGACAGCTTTAGATAGTAGACGATAGTTGATACGATTTATATCGCATTTGCAAAACTAAAGTAGAACTATTTTACGGTTCAAGAAACAAACAGTACGGTCACTGTTAATTTAAATAATGACGCATTTTATAATCAGGAACGCCATTTAAAAACATTTGTTAAGAATCACTTTACTTTATTATGATGAAAGTAGAGGTAGTTATGAGTGACAGAAAAAAGCCATACGCCGATACTGAAAAAAAAAATAACGTTTCCATCATTCTAACCTTTTATCTTCTAGTTGATGTGACCAACTCATAATATGCTAAAAATGATAGTTTAAGTTCTAGTTATAAGTAAAATTTATCTAATATTGTCGTATTTTGTTGCTCCACAACGTAATGCGACAATGTTTTGAGATTTCTAAATCTTAACGTAATTTGTAAGTTTACAGTTGCTTTTTATTTAAAAAGGAATGAAAAAAAAAAACATGTGATGGTTTATTTTATAAGGTTGCATTCACAATACTCAGAATTGAGATTATTAGTAAATTGGTTATTTTAATACTTGTAGTAGTTGTTTAATACAAGACTGCATTTCGATACCTACCTTAATTGGCAAACCAGCTAACTCCATTTGAGTAAATTTTTCAGGAGAGACTTAAAACTTCACGCTTAGTGACCGTTACGATACAAATCACACATAAAAAAAAAGTTGGTATTAAGTGGAGTTGGCTGGTTTGCCAATTAAGGTATCGATTTGTAAAATAACACGCAAATAAATGTGTTAGAGCGCAAATACACAGTAGCCAACAGACGTTCGCTTTAGTAGTATGAATTTTGTATGATTCTAAAGCATGGTTTGTAACATTTTTTACAAAGAAATAATAAGCGAAGAATTTTTGAAATCTAGGTATTGAAATACAATGTCTGGTTTAAACACCGTAAAACATTTACAAATAATGTACCTTTATCATTCATTCCATCATCATCATTTGATAGTGCCCCTCTGCTGGTTATAAGCCTCCCTTCTTTCATGCCAGTTTACTCAATCCTGTGTTCACAGTAATATAAAAAAAACTGATTATTAATTTCAGCTTCCTTCGATTCTAGTTTCACAAAAAAGTTACTCTATCATTAACTTATAAACTAAGTACATGAAGAGACCAACAGATCAATACAGAATATTTCAAATATCTTATTTTACTGGCAAGTTCAATTGAGGGTAAATTTGTTGCCAGTCGGAAGCCAATTAGGGGTTGCCAGCTTCAGTGGATTGAAATTTCCTTCACCGATCGTGCTCGATAGAAATGGTAGCGTATTTTTAGTTTTAGGTTCTATTTATTTTTCATAGATCTAAGTGAATAAAGTTATAAAAATGTTTTGGCTTTTCATTTTACTATATGACGTGTCCTGTACGTACATGTACTATGGGTATATTGTTTATTAGTAAACGAGACTTCTGAATCTAATATGCTTATATGCTGTAATTTTTTACGCTTATCCAATAAATAAGCTTAAGTTAATATGCTAATTCTGAATGATAACACTAGCACTGACAAACACAGTTATTGATTTCAAAAGTTCTATTTCACGTTTAAGATAGTTTCCCGCACATGCTGGTTCGATTACATACCACCAATTTTTTTATAAGCCAAGAAGTTTGATGGTCATGTTGTCAAGACCTGAGGACAGTCATCTGTGTGTCGACCTAAGTGCATACTACTACTGCTTGGCTGCTAGGTTTGTGTGTGTGTGTGTAGGTATGTAACTGGTAAAATCTATACTAATATTATAAAGCTGAAGAGTTTGTTTGTTTGTTTGAACGCGCTAATCTCAGGAAATACTGGTGCGAATTGAAAAAAAATATGCGTTGAATAGACCATTTATCGAGGAAGGCTTTAGACTATATAACATCACGCTGCAACTAATAGGAGCGATGAAACAATTGAAAATGTAGAAAAAACGGGGAAAAATATTCATCTTTGAGGGATTCCGTTGCGTGCGCTGCGAAAACGGTTCAAGTCGTGGGTAAGAGCTATTCCACGCGGACGAAGTCGAAGGCACAGCTATAATAAATAGGCCCAAAAAGTAAACATAATCTAGTAACATCGACATAACGCTCCGGTTACCGCAATCCACTTACATTCACCTCACTTTAGCCAAGATTCAATTATTTTATTTTCCTCTCCTGATATTTCGTCGCGTCAGATAACTGGATATAAGAGTTGGGTATACAAATACATATCTATACATAGTCCTTGTTTATATGAAAATCTATACTTAATATTATAAAGCTGAAGAGTTTGTTTGTTTCATTGAACGCGCTAATCTCAGGAACTACAGGTCCGAATTGAAAAAATATTTTTGTGTTGAATAGACCATTTATCGAGGAAGGCTTTAGGCTATATAACATCACGCTTTAACTAATAGGAGCGAAGAAACAATGGAAAATGTGGAAAAGCAGGGAAAATTATTCATCTTTGAAGGCTTCCGTTGCGTGCGCTGCGAAAACGGTTCAAGATATCAAAAAAAATTGTATTAAAGAATTATTCCTCTTGAAATGATCTAACAAATTGTCCCAAACAGTACATGTCTATCTTTTAAGGTTAACTCACTAAACCGTTTTTATGGTAATAACTATTCCACGCGGACGAAGTCGCGCGCACCAGCTAGTAAGTAATAAAATCAGGAGTACTAAATAAAAATAATATCATGACTGAATAAAATACATATTTCATCAGCTAGCATGATATCAACAAATTATTTGAATCCACTTATCAAAAAAAAGAAAAAAACAAACAAGATTCACACTTCATTAAACTAGGTTTAAAGGAACGTTTCATGGTATTTGTACACTGTTTATCTAAATACATTTGTATGATAAAGATGATTGCTGTTGTTCGGAACTTTAACAAACATTTTCATAATTTATTAATTCATACACAATAAATTAGCAAAATGCTAGAGGTCGAACGAATGGCTTAACCTTTTCGTTGTTTATCCCCTTTGTAGGAAAGTCAAAGGTTGGAATAATATCACGGCCAGAGTTATGGCGAAATTGGCCACAGTGGCTAAATTAATCGGTTTAGGTCATTTAGGGTAAATATCATTTGGGGCAAGTGATTACCTATGCTGGGTTTCATGTTTTTATTACACGCAAAATTCTAATAAATCATTGATACCTACATACCTATAATATTAAATAGTCCTGTTCGATCCTTTATTGGCCTGTAGGTCTGTAGGATTTATATTAGGGATGTTACGGAGCTTCGACTCCGGTTCCGAAAAGTCGGAACTTTGAACAACGATTGATATCAGAACTCTGACTCCGACACTATTCAATCGGAGGTCGATCGGAGGTAGTGGCGGCCGCGGTCAGCGCGTACGAACATGTTTAAACTTATCGCGCGGGGAGCCTCTCCCTCGTGCTTTTTATTATTAAAGAGTTTACTCAATGAATTCAATAGAGGAAAATGAATTCCTATACGTGACGATCCCTTTTTATGGTGGAAAGTGAATAATAAATTTGAACCCCTGAACTTGATTGCTCCCCATTATTTGTTGTCCGCCAAGCTCAGTAGCAAGCGAACAGCTTTTTAGTGGTGCTGGGCCTAATTTATGACCCCATGAGAAATAGATTGGATGAAGATAAAGCTGCAAAGCTTTTGTTTATTAAATACAATTTGCTATTGTTGGAGCCACTTCATTTGATTTAATATATAACTATTACATATAATATTACCTATTTAAGATTTATGAAAAGGGCTTAGCAGGCTAAGAAAGGATGTGTGGGTGGCCCCTGTGAGGAATAGTTGAATTGATGAATGTCAATTGTTTGTCCCCTCACAACTAGTAATCACCCCAACTTTTAGCCCTCTATCTTGAACTGTCACAGAGGTACTGTCAAAAATGTGTTTTTGAGAATTATCATCGGGGCAGCTCCCCGCAGTGTCAATTACAGGACCTCTGCATGAATATATATGTTATGAAGGGGAATAAGTTCTTTGGTAAGCAGAGTAAATAATGATTTTGGTATTGGCATGGAAGTAATATATAGGGAAATATTACTGCTGATCCAATATGAGCAGAGCGAAGCGAAGTATGACAGGCAGTTGTCTTTTTCTAACTAGGGTGACAATAAATTATATAATTAGGATATACCAATTCATCTTCTTACCAAATCTGGAGCAGTCTCTTTTGGGGTCCTATTTTACCTGCAGCTTGCCAGTCATGATGATCCCTAGCTCTATTGACGCGTTAAGTAACAAACACCCACAAACTTACAAATTAAAATGCACTTTAGTTTGTAACTTATAATAGTATCGATTTGGTTAATTGACTGGGAGGCAATGTAATCAAAATCATAAACATTTTGCAGTAAATACAATATTTATTTACAAGTTCACATTTGAATTGCATATAGGTAGTTGCCTATATCCTATATTTTTTTTACACTATCATTTTCCTTGTGTTTTATATTCTAACTGAAACGAGTGAATGCTTAAACTATGTACAACAATATAATCCTTTTCCTTGTGTTTTGATGTACCTACTAACCTAAACGAGAGATGGTTAAACTATGTACAACAATTTGGAGTATAAAAAGATGTTGGATCAAAATGTAGACTGCAAACTTTGGAGAATTTTGTAACAGGTCGTGTTATATTTAAGTTCTTTTGCCATTTTATTTTGATGTTTTCATTTTTAGGAAAACTGACAAAATATCATATTGCACAAATTATTTCAAGCACGAGAAAATATGGTCACCTTAGTCCCAATAATGTAATCTTACTTAAACTTTAGCATACCTGTAGAAAGATATATTGCAACCACTATAAGATTCACTTCTGCATCCCGGTACACTACAAGTTCTTACCATTTTGTTTTTTTTACTATAAAATACATTTAAATTATTTTTACAAATTACAATTGAAATTATTTTTTTCCCGCCATCTTTTGTCATATAATGTCATCATAATTTAATGTTGCTTGTGTGAAAAATAATATAATATTAATTTGTTACTTATTTTATTTTGTGTTAATTTCACAAATTAATTCAGATTTCTTTGTGTCGAGTAAAATTTATAATAAATAAAATTAAATAATATTATTTATTGCTAAATATTTCAAAACTTAAGTTGACAGTGACATTTATCACACATTATTTTTTAAACTGGCAAGCTGTTGAAGCAAGACAAAAGCCTGCTCTATATGCCTTTCATTTTTGACCGATCTCACCCCCGATTTACCATTTATAGAAAATAAACTTTAAGTGTAAGAACATAAGGTTTCTATTCGTATAAAATCTATTTCACAAAACAAAAGAGAGAACAATCCAGAGGGAAAGAGAGGGATGATATAAAAAATCCTTGGGTATTGGTATTATAAATAAATCGCAAGTTTTTATAAATCTGGCCATCAATTAATATGCGTTCCTATGTAAAAAAAATAGAAACGGACTATGGTTTTTTCTTGCGATTTTCTTTCTATTGTTTTATTTAAATCATAGTTTAAACTTGCAGGTAATGTACAAGCGGTATTTGCATTTTCTCGGAGACCAAATTCAGTGCAATGTAATGTATACCTTTCAATTTGCTTGTTTCAGTACTCTGCTGATGTAAAACTGCTGCTCAACCTTTCGAATTGCCGACCAAAAAATATTCCCGGTAAAAATACATAGCTAGCTACATTTACGGAAATGATGAGCCAAAATATATAAGATGAGATCAACTAAACATAGAGTGTACATTATTTAATGCTTCCGCGTTATAGGTTGGCACAGATTATAAATGTTATTTGCCTTCATGTGATTGGTGGAAACACTTTGATGGGTCTATTTCATGTTTTATGCAAATTACAGGTTTAATCTTTTAGAGTAGAGAGAGGATTTAACAGGCACTTATGAATAAAGGTAAATCAATTCATACATAAATAATCTAAATATGAACTCGGTCCCATGCATCGAGGAAATTCATAATTCACATCTATTATGTTTTAACATCCAAAATTGCAAAAATGATTTGGGCTCGTCCGGGATTTGAACCCGGGACCTCTCGCACCCTAAGCGAAAATCATACCCCTAGACCAACGAGCCGGTGAGATCATAGCCGAAATTTGCCATCAAATTTCTGTAAGGTGTTCTGAACACGTCAGACGTCATATTCTGGTATACTTCATAGTAACTGCGATAGAAGCAAACGTGTACTCAATAGGTACATAAGATGTTATTATTTTAATCTTAGCGACGAAAGACGGTTATCAAGTGGTACGATAATGTAGGCCATAAATTAATTTGTTTTAAATTTACCGGTTTTGACGTAAAGTACTTAATTTAGCGACAATCTTGATTAATTTAAAGCATATTATTGCAAACCCACTTGATATAATATTCTAGGATGAGTAACCGCTAGGTAACTGAATCTGTAAATACCAGGCGCTACCGTGATTTGGATGAACGTGTTTTATGTCCATAAAAAGGCCAATAGAGATGATGATGATAAATAACTTGATTTATACTACGTGTCGAAGCCTCCAAGTAAGGTAACTAAGTCGGTGTCTCAGCAAGCAGCCGACGCAGCGCCGACAATTGAAAGCAAACATCACGATCAATCCTAGATGGGTTGCTAGTACTTGTTAGGTTATAACATCCTAGAATAAAGGGTAAAATTAAAGATAAATAAGATTCAGTAGTTTATGTATACTCATAGTTATCCTGATTATATTAATATTTTTATGCCAGATGGCTCGAATATATATACATATGTAGCTGCTAGGTGTCAAATAACATTGACTGTAGTACGCTACCCTACGTAGAAGGGAACGCTAGAAGGCAGAGCCACTGCCAACTAAGCTAACAGGTCATTCAAATTTCAAATATATTTATTTGGAAAATCAAACACAACACCTTATTTAAGTAGAAAATAAATCTAACTCCACTTAAACATTCTCATTCAAAGTGGTAAATTATTGTTACTATTTATTAAGTAGGGACCTAATAAACAGGCCCCGCTACAAAGTTTGAGGCTACCTATTAAAACTTAATCCCGGGGAAGTTTGTCACTTTACCCTGGCTACTGGCAACATAAGCCGATAGACCATCTCAGCGAGTCTCTGTTATGCAAATACTGTCGATTGAGATGCTACAAAGGGATCACCGCTGTCTTTGCTATATAGTATCAAACCTTTGTAATCTAATTTGTCTATGAAAACTTTTTATTTTATTAAGGAGTTTGCATGGAAATAAGAGATATGTAAAGGTTGAGTGAAAGGCAAGTATCGGTCAAAAGTACGTGAAATACAATAATCTAGAATACAGAATAGAAACTCATATTTTGTGGGTTCAATCTTAAAAAATATGGGATTACAGTTCGCAATACATGTCACAAAAAAGTGATGAGCCCACAGATCTATCGAAACGATGGGTTCAAACTTCAAACGAATTGAATAAAAAACAAATGGCAGTTTAAATGAAACAAAAAAGTAATATATTCGAAAAAAGATGTCCGCGCAGCTCGCTCCGCGCATAAGCGGAGCGGGTAAATCTCCCGCTTGGATCTAGTAGGGCACAGGAAAGCGCGGGTGGAGTATCCCTGTCACCAAACACGACGCTATTCCGAGTTTTCCCGCGAAAAACTTCCTCTTCCGCCATCTCTAAAAAACAAAGAAAAAAAACTACAAACAAAAAAGTGCGTGCGTGTTTCGTTTTTTTCTGGAACCATGGGTTAGGAAATGTGAAAGTTATGTGTCACGAAAAGATGATTATGATTAGAAAATAGTCAAAAAGTGGATTGGAAAAAGATGTTGAGTGATAAACTAGAGTTGAGTTTTAGTTGCAATGGATTTTGATGTGAAATATCGTGAATTTTTGCCGTACATAAAAGTGACGTAGGAAGGACCAAAAGGGTAAGTTAGTAAAGAGTTTAAATGTTTTTCTACGTCTTAATTTTTACTAGCTTAAGTATGTACCTACTTATTATTATTTATTATAGGGGTACTTTTTGAATGGGTCTTTTAATCCCAATTATGAGGTAATTTAAATTACTACGATATCACAATATTTTAAATGAGTAACTAATAGAGATTCGTTTTAAAAATAATTTGTGCCAGTCAAAATTATGATTGTGAGTAATAGGTTAAATTCTTATTCATATTTTCATGAACCATCATTTAAGCCAAAATTCTGAATGTTCTATTTTAATGTAAGTACTGTTTTATTCTCATTATTCTTTATTTTTCGAATTATACTAAAATTACTATTAAACGCCGTATTTTTTATAGCTTGACAATTAATCGTGCTAAATTCTACTAAGCAACTAGCATTTAGACTATTTAGATCCTTCTCCAGAAAAACAAAAACCATTCCTACAAAACTCACAAACTATTCGTCCTGTTCACCCTCGGTTATCCAAAATCGGATTTCTTCAGAATAATAATGGCAGCGGTGCATTATTTTATTATGCATGTGGATGGTCAATTGACTTGCAAGCAGTTCCAAGAAGAGCATTGCATATTTTAGTAGAGAATCCAACGATATTGAGTCGAAGAATTGAAGGTAAGCTAAAACGCAAGATATTTTGGAAGCTATACTTACTTATTGGCTTATTTAGCCACGAACACCGCTGCAAAAATAGTACGGACGCTACTAATTAAATTCTCTTAAATATAAAGCCAATGATGATGATATGCTATACCATATACTTACATATACCTACCGACCCATAGGAAATACGTCACTAAATTATATAATATACTTTTATATTTCACACGAATAATCATGATCATGAAGGTCGTGACTTCCACGCGACATTGATTCATTGGGGAAATTCTTTCACGGAAGATACATGTTAGATTTTGAGGTCCTCAAGCATGATGGTTTTGTCGCGATGTTTTCATCCACATAATAACTTCTTCTGGTTAAAGTGTTTATTTTTTTACATTTCTTGACAGTCAGGAATTTCTCAATCAATTGGTTGTTTAAATCAAATCATCCAAGTGTATCATATGATTGAAAGTGGTAAACTGTCCCAAAATTTGTGTAATTGTGGTTCTCAAAAAACGGTCTACACCTCACACCAGTGTTTGGTGACAGATATTGTGGTAGTTAGACGAGTATCGGAAATTATCCTGCCAATAATGATCGGTAACGGCGTATCATTACATATAAATGGCTTTTTTACTTTTTACTTTTAACAGCGTATCATGAAATGCATCTGACAAATGTAAGCTTATCCAACTAAAACTAAACTATAGATAACAACTAAAACATAGATTCCCATTGACATTTTGTACATCACAACAATGCACTCACGAGGTGAACAGCAAAAATAGCCCAACGTAACCAAACTCCGAACAAAATGGACTAAACGGTCAGTCTTTGTTCCGAGCGTTCGCTAATGCCCTCTTCAATTGTAGTCTTAATGGCTAAAGTTGCCAGTTGCCAGTTTTGAACGTGAAGTACCATTATATTGTAGTTAGGAAGTTTCCTATGAGAGACGCCACTGTCATTGGAATTGATATTTTGTAAGGTATCGTTAAGAAAGCTAGGGTAGTTTCATTCCTAGATAAGTGGGGGCTTTTGAGTTCTATTTCTGTCTTATGGACTGGCCACAGAGAAAGTCTTAGGGATGAGTAGAGGAGTAGGTATTTATTATATGTATTTATGTTTTATATTGTATTTCTGCACGAAATGACAACCACGTACCTATATGTCTAACTTATGTATAGTATGTTTTGTCGTTTCTCACCTCTAATTATGTATTTTTTAACCGACTTCAAAGAATGTGGTTATCAAGTTTCCTGAAAGTTTTTTTTATTGGTGTATTGTGTATCCTATTAAGTACGATTATTGTGTTGCCGGTGTTCCTTTGGAACGTGTTACAGAAATTCGCGATTTGGGAGTAACACTGGATGTACAACTGAAAAAAACTAAATGTTCATATTGTAGACATATGTAACAGAGTGTTCAAGTCTCTTGGCTTTGTATTGCGGCAGGCAGCTAGATTTCGGGAACGCAATAATCATGCTATACTACGCTTACGTAAGAAGCAAATTGGAATATAATTCGATAATATGGGACCCTCACGAAAATATATACAGAATCAGAGCGGGTGCAACGGAAGTTTGCCCGCTATTTATATAAGAGGTTGTTTGGTTACTATCCGTTCCTATATCCCTCGCTGTTTGTATCTGGCATGGTGGGTATAGATACGCTTATGTTGAGACGTAAATGTGCAATATTATTACACTTTTACTCATTATTAAATGGTAGAACAGACGATCCTAGTACACTGGCTCGTCTTTATCTATCCGCTCCGGACCGGCAGCGCGAGTCGCGCTCGTGCTGTGTTCGCGCTCTGTTCGCGTCGCCGCGCGTGCGCTCGCTTACCTCCCGCTACGCTCCTACGGCGCAAGCTATTACTCTGCTCAATGCTCTGTTAGCTCGCAATACTACAATTGATGTATTTAGTTCAAATTACAGAGTATTTTATAATGCGTGTTTAAATTATGTAAGCGAATTTGTTATTCCTTTTCTAAAAAATTAATAATAATGTAAATTTGTAAAGTATCTCTTCTAATCCATGTTGTATGTTTTGGTGAAATAGTCTGTAAGTGCAGCATGTAACTACAATAAATAAATAAATTAGTTAAAACATCAGCCAGTACCTAAAAAAAACAAAAAGTCAAGTGTATTTTATTTTTGGTAGGCGTTACAGCCAATAAAGATGGTGAGACACTTTGCTGCATTGAATCAGGCAGGCGTTGGCAGATTTCAGAACCCGAGCCAAAAAACTAAAATGACAATAAAATGCGTTTGGCTAGTCCTATTCTGCTATGTTTCAGTTAACTTATAATAAAATTGTTCTATTTTTCAACATAGCTTCAAATTTTCATTACACACTTATTCATGTAAGTAATTATTTTGTAAATTTTCTACAAATACTGAAATAAGTACATATTAAAACAAGCAGTTTTCCACTCGATCAGAATTTAGTTGAAAATCAATTCCAAATAATGTTATCGTCGATTTATAGTCCACGCCAAAGTTTCTCACTCTATCAAATAGACAGACAGATATCTGAAGACGATCGGATAGATTTACAGCTGTTCAGAACTCGTTAGCTCGCTTATATGACCTAGGCTTATTTATAACGAATCTAGCTCATTTTGACCTGCTATTTGGATGAAAAAAAGTATTTTTCTTTTGGGGATTCTAATATTATGCGTTATATTTCTTTAAAATAAATTAGTAAGTAAGTGTCTCTATGCTATATATTGGTAATGCAAAAATGGTTGTTATCGAAAGTATGATTGCGGGTTTAATTTCGGAGTCTGATCTATTTGCTAGTTAAATTGCATCTATATCAGTTCAGATTTTCGAGCATGAAGTTGTAACGATCACACACTTACGAGTACATACCTGACTTACTAGTAGTAATGTGATATCCCTTTGTTGGGGGTAAAATTTTTAGATCCCGGCTGTTTCTGGGGCGTGAGATGCGGGGGCATCTCAGACCCCCTAGCAGGGATAAGGGCCTCCTGAGGAGCGATGCCCGGATGTCCCTGGGCATCACTCGCGCAGCAAGAGGGAGGGTGTCGCCCCTCCTGAGGCGGGTCCACTCTGACAGTGGACTGCCGTTGGGACGGGAATTGCGGAGGAGTATTGCTCGCTTGCCTGCGAAAACCGTCCTTGCCGAGGTGAAGGGACATCGTGGTAGGTCCCGACTGCCGTTCTGGTCAGACGACCAGAACGGCAGTCGTTAAGCCATGTCAGAAGCCCTTAGGGTGGCTTGATAAAGTCTCCAGATTTGTTTACTCTCTTTCGATAAGAAGAAAAAGAAGAACGGTAAAAATAAAAAAAATGTTCCGGGAGCTTCGTTTGTGAGCCAATTCTATTCCGGTACTTTTACACTTCAACCCAGAATACATTATTACGGAGTTGCTTTGGGTTCAAATGCCTGCCTGTACAGTGAGAAAAAAACCAAAAGCCTATACTAGATACATACAATAGTTGGGACTTAGGTTTAGTTATTGCACTCTCGCATCATTACGTTCCCAGTTTTATATTTCCTATTCGCAGTTCTCGTTTCCTGTTACCGCAAGGTAAATATTCCTGTTGTTAAAGTTAACGGAGGGCTTAAATTACATGTTTTGCTTTTAGTTTGTGTGAATTGTAAAGAGCTATCTATTGGAAAAGATAGAATTTTTAAATATTTGAAATCTGCTTTTATGCTGGCATTGCGTTAAAAAATAAGTAGGTACAACATTTTTTATACTTTGTTTATTAGTTATAATAATTGTACACTATTTATATCAATAGAATCCTAAATGTACCTATGACGAGAAGAATTTAGTGAAAAATCTTTATGAAGTTTGCCAATTTATTTGATTAAATTTCATTGTAAATAGGTAATTACGAGTGCTTTTTGTCGTTCTCGAAGAAATAATATAATGCTTTTGTATTATTTCTTTTGATTGGCTGAGACAATTTTTTTTTAAAGCTATCTTCTTCTTTTTATCGAATGAGAGTGGCCAACTCTGGTGCCGAGAGTTTTCAAACCGAAAAGCAATCGAAGCAATACCACTATTTCCTCGAAAAACTCGTATCAATCGTAGCTATTTTCTTCGATGTTTCCCACACATCAGACTGTTCAATATAAAAATGAAATATCCAGAGAACACAGCGAGCTTAAGTGTCTGTAAAGTTTACAGTGTCGTTCAGCCGTTTATACTCGTTAATGTCTTTTTACTGGAAACAACAACTTTGTAAATATTTTATAAAACTTGAACACATTTTTCTAATACTATTAAGAAGAAATTAATGTGGTTTAATTCTTCCTGTGTTATAAAATACATACGTGTATTTCTGATTTAACAAATTATTTTAAATAAACAATGTACATAGCTTTCAATGATTGCTTTTACTTAGAGGTGTTGGTTTAACGATTAAGCTCTCTAAGCTTAATCGTTAAACCTCATAATTCATATTAACATATTTTTTACATAACTTACAAATAAAAATCATCTGTATTTCAACTGTTTATCATATTTTTGTTTTTTATTCTTGCAATGCATTTTTGAATACAGCTACATTCGCATTTTGGTATATTTATCCTTATCTGTGCTGATAGAAAAAAAAAATTCTTTACGCGGCGTCACGTTAAGATTTACTGACTTTGATATAGACACAATGACACATTTACAACGATTCAGTTGTTAAGTTTTCTAACACAAAATATTATAAAAACTTGCTCTATACAAGGACCCATAACTTATTTATGTACTTAATAAAATTCTCAGACCGATCACCAATCTAAGAAGACATAATGTATTTTTGTCTTGTATTTTGATAAATCCTGAGTAAATAGGTTTCTCCTAGGCAAACATGCAACATCTTAGACTACAGTGGTGCTTAACATCAGGCAGGCTGTAGTCAAACGTTGGTATATTTAGTTAAAAAAAAAAGTGTGCTATTCATAATCATAATTCATTTTTGAGTGAAAACTTTCCGTCGTGAAAATTGCACCAAGCCAAGCTAGATATGAGGATTAAACATTTTATACATAATAACAAAAGCGTTACTAACCCATAGTGTGACACTCTTATCACTGTACATGGAAAATTTAATTAATAATAATTAATACTAACGTTACTATGAGAGTAGATACAATATCTACTTTTCATGTTTACGTAATTCATCATATTGGAACGCGTCTCTTGCATGGACTGTTCTTTTGTTTTTCACGTTCCTACTTAATTTATCAACAGACGTTGATGGTCTTTTGTTTTCAACGATGTTATTTCGTAAAAATGTTAGCAAATGTTAATGACTTTGCGGTCCAAAAGGGAAATATCTATTTTATAGCTTAGTATCGTGCACATTAGAGTTTATTTAAGTTAGTGTTTTAAGAAGTACTTGTCAATCTAGTGAAATATTAGGTCACAATGTTTGGTTGTACAATTGATAATGTAGGTACTAGTATCATTTTTCTTTAAAGAGAAAGTTTTCAGATGTGCAAGTTTGTTTAACCTACAAAACATAAATTTATTTGAACCAAAAACATCATATCAAAATATTGCTCGTAAATAATTTAATTTCATTACAGATTGCCAGTGTTAAACATTGAATACATACTACATATTGATCGTCTGTGCCCAGTTTAGTCACTGCACCGTACATCGTGCGTGTTATGTTGGCATCACTCCAAATTATTTTTTGCCAATTTTTGCCCAAGCCGTAGTAGGTATAAATCAAGTGGAGGTCAAATCTCGTAGCTGAATAAAATCACAATATCGTGAGTTCTATACGAACATGATTTAGTGGTGATATGTATGAAAATATGAAGGAACAGGATCATATGAGTCTGTTTATGGGTCGAATGACGTTTTAGTAGGGGCTTCGTAAACATCTTTTTACTATTTTATTTTACTATGTTTTCGGCAAGGACATTTATGACATCTATTATTGTAGCAGAAGTAGTAGGAATTAATCAAGTTGTCAATAAAAATTAGGGAAGAAGGTATGCTTAAATTTTTCCCCTTCGTTCCGACACTTTTATATCTCTTTGAAACATTTAGTGGCGTTTGTATTATAAGTAACTTTGTTAAAATGTGTTAATAAAGTAACATTCGACATTAGATGATGATTGTAACGGGTTTTTACTACAATTTGATTTAAAGTTTCGCAAAATTAAATGGAATTATACAAACGATTGGTGGCTCATTCATAAAAAAGAGATAGCTTGGTTAGTCAATTCATATTTGAATATGAAGTAATCGTACTGAATGTGAATAAATAGAAAACAAATTGTCTCTCGAGCTACAATGGTGTGTTTTTAATATTTCCAGAAGTTCCGATTTACGTAAAATCTTTATTGTTCTCAAAAACAATGGAGTCTGAAACTTATTCAGTGGAAACTGACTAGAGTATACATAGAACAGAGAAGACTAGACAAGTATGTAAGATATAGGTATTTTACCATGACTTATATTTTGTGTTATATTATCTTATTATGAAATAAATATTCGTTTAACTTTCTAAGTTAATAAGTAGTTAACTTATGAACTATCAAAGTCTTTTAGTAATATGTTTTTTACACCATGTAGATTTAGATGTTCTGCAGGAATTTATATAACAGCTCAAAAAATGATCTAAAATCGTTTTAAATTAACTGTTCAATAAATT
This sequence comes from Macaria liturata, assembly GCA_964023185.1. Classification (NCBI taxonomy): domain Eukaryota; kingdom Metazoa; phylum Arthropoda; class Insecta; order Lepidoptera; family Geometridae; genus Macaria; species Macaria liturata. The sequence goes on from OZ026828.1 coordinate 11,174,418, forward strand.
ATTATCACATCTATTTTATTTTTTATCTGGAAAGAAACGGCTGAGAGAACGGAGACATTTGTGAGACGAAACTTTAGTGCCTGAATGATGGAAGAAAATGCGAGACTGAAAATGTGCTTTGATTTATTTATCAAAATAAAGAAAAAGCTGAAAGTTTTTGGGATAACAAACCCTGAAACCTAGATTTTTTCTAGACTTGTTTTATTCGTATGTTTTTCGCACATCATTACGTTTCATTGGACATAAGTAAACAACTTTGGTACATATATACAGCTTACAATAATATATACGTGACCACTTTATGAGCAAAACTAGTATATACTATCATTTTTATCTAAAAAAAAATCTTCATCTACGACACTCGAACAGAGCAAAAAACATACCGACCAATAATTTCACATTCGCTGATATTATTACTTTTTTTTTAAATATAAGTAATATTTAATTTAATATTTTTACATGATAAGACATATGTTATATTGTGAATTTAAAAGTTTTAATTTATAATTAAATTTGCACAAACATACGAGTATTGTAACCCCTCATTTCATTTCGTTCATTTAGTCTAAAATGGCTAAATGTCGATACGTTGCGCAGTCGCAAAACAAAGATTTGGGTTGCGACTGTCAATGTCAAGTGTCGAATTGACATTATTTTCTAACCTGTCAGAGAGACGTGAAAGGTGACTAGACAGATAGAAACGCGCACGGCAAGAAAAATGTAAGCGGGGTCTAGGGCTCTCGACCCCTAGACCCCGGCAGAAGCAGTTCGGTCAACTCGCCACGCTCCGTAAATAAGAACTCCCTCGTTGTTGGTGAGTGTTCGAGAAAAAGAGCTCAGTGAAAGAACCTGTTCACCGGGATTAATCTTCCACGTTTCTTGTCGTAGGCTGTTTGCTATATTTGCTGTCTGCTGGAGGTAGTGCTGGTCGATGAGGCCTGCGGACCTCATCCTAGCACGCAGCCGCTGATCTGTGAGAGGAAAAACCCCAGATTCTGGGTAAGTTTTACGACATATGTGCGGTGCGTGCAGATACCATCTACCCTCTAAAGCGGAACATAAAATAAATGTAACTGTTTGTTAACAGGGTTTTTTAAGTTTCTCGCAAGAATACTCCCTTCTACAACTCATCTACCCGGTCTAAGGCTGCTAGCCTAGGCCGCCCAAAATCCTACTTACTTCACAACACACACCTACTTCACATTTCTACATCGTGCTTTGGGCGCGGGGTGCCGGAGGTCACCAACCGTGTTGGGAGAACTTGCAGCTTCTTCCAGCCCTCTATGGCGGGTGTCTCCGCCCTGACTCCGTCCCCATCACTAAGCCGGTAACACCAGGCATATATAATGCCTGGTGCCTTTATACTTTTATTGTGTTGTTGACTGACTAAAACGCATACTGGTTGCAACTAGATACCCTGGTGTAGGCATTTACCCTCGGCCCTGAGGACAATTGTGTAATTTAAAGAGTACTCATTCTCTATCGCCTTGAGCTAAGGCTGGCGCCCATATATCTATAGATCTAATCATTGTTTAAACTACCTGTAAATTAAAAGTAAATAAGAAACCTAATCAAAATTGTAAAGTGAGACTACCACCTTTTGAATACCTATTTAAATATACATAAATTATTAGTAACAATAGTCTAACCTTTTATTTATTGACTACCTAATACCCTCTAGATAGACTTAGGTAGCCAAACCTCATGGATAACGCTTTTATAACCACCCTCTCACTTCAAAGCGTTACAGTGGCACTCCAACTGGTATAAGGGTCTAGTTGCAACCTTAGGCTTAAACTTTAAATACTAACTTACAATAAGTATGCAATTATAAAGAAATTTGTGTTGTTTTATTATTTCCTTTAGCTGTAAGTACTTATGTGTTCTTGAATGTGTAATTATTGAATAATATGTGTATGTAATAACCAAAAAGTGATAAAATTGTAAAGTTGCAACCAGGATATCATAATTAATAATTTTACAAAATCTACTTATCTAAACTCAAAACTTAAATGACTATGATTTTAATAATTCAATTAATAAAGACAAATTTACATATTTAACTACACAATATTAGTGTGTAAGTTTTAGAATCTGCCTAGTACACTAGTAAACTTCATATTGAGACCTAACAAACTATACAATCTAGTTATTAACTTAGAATCAAAATACAATTATTACACTCAATACTTATTATTGGAATTACAAATTATACATAAATACCCACTTTTAAATAAATAATTTACAACACTGGTACATACAATATACTGATAACAATACATTTAATAATTTCACTTTGATTACAATAATACATAACATCTATAACAATTATTCTTTTGATTTGCGAGTAAAACTTAAACAATCTAAACAATGGCTCGGGAAATCAATACTTTTATGTTGAAAAAAGATGAGTTGGAATATGAAGTTTTAATTAGAGACACTACCCCGGCTACCACTGTCCAAGCTCTAAGGAAGCAGGTGGCTAGGTTGATTAAAGATCAGCCTCAGGTTATGACCCTGCCTGAACAGTGGGATCATGATAATGACTTTGCCTCCGTACAAACAAAGTCAAGTTTGTTATTGTCGGATTGGGAGAAAGTTTCTAAGGGAGCTATAGGCAAGTCTCAGTTAGATCGGTTATGTTCATCAGGCAATCATCTTTTTCTGCGCATTGATAGGTTGTTGAAGGGTGAAAAGCTTGATACAGAGCAGCTACAATCTTTGCAGCTGTCTTTATCAAAGCTGTTGAGATGGTAAACTATGACCATACTGGGTCTGTTTCTGAGTCAGATAGAGAGACCTCTGATTCAGAACCATCTAAAACATCATTAAATCACTTTTATTGTGACATTAAGGTCACAAATTTCTTTATTAGCCTATGATACACTTCTTTATTTACAATAATAACAATGAGATTATTTATTTACAAATTAACAATAGGTACCTCAAACTTATAAATATTGGACTATACAAATGAGAGATTGTTAACAACACCTCCTTATAGGAAAGTCTTCTGAGAGTACTGACATACTCTATAGTGTCCTAAGCTTGACACGCCTTATACTTGTTTCTGTATGTCAGGATACTTTTCTGGATACCTGTAATAATCTATACAGGTATACCACTTCATAAAGAGCTGTATATGCTCACTTGTTGTTAACAATTTATCTTATTGAAAATTTGGCTTGGAAGTTGATTGGTATGGAGAATCAACTTCTTCTGTAATTATTTACTTGCTATTTAGATAGCAGTCTATGATTTTTGCGTTCCTATTACAATAAAATTCCCTATTACCTTAAAAAATAGGAACACAACTTAAATCAACACTATTTTACTAACTACCTAACTTGGACAGGAGTTAGGGAAATTAAATAAAACTGTAAATAAGTAGACTAAGCAGTCAATTAAAAAACACAACAACGAGGGGGGGGATCAAATAGATTTTAAGATAGATAAGTAAGTTATTATTAGTTAGCATAGTTTTCTGACAACAGCTCTTCACCACTAAATTAAGAAATCTAAATTATTGCAAATTAACCTAAATTAGTAAAAATGGTAAACAAAAAACTTAATGTAGCAAATGTAGGTACAATACCTGATAGGGGGAATAAATGATAATAACTAAAAATATTTATGTAAGTATACTGCATGGAATGTCATAACCGAAGGCCACTCTGTCGGGAACTAGAACCGAAGGCCACTCTGCGGGAACTATACCCGAAGCCAAGGTTGCTTTCTTTTCAAATTTCTGTCTAATTCTTCAACTTTAATCTTTTGTCTTTCACTTTTTGTGCTGAGCATATCCCCATATCCTCCCAAATTGCTTCAGCCTATTTATTTATAAAACTACTTCTTCATTCTCTCATGTACTTGGCCGGTGCACTTTTACCTCCTCTTCTTTAATCAGTCTTTAATATATTATATTGTAATCTATGTAAATATATCCCTTAAATAAACATCACAAATATATGCTTACTTTACTTATGTAAGTACTTTACAACTTAAATTGGCCAAGGCCGCTAAGCAATTACAGAGCAGTTTTCGCGGACTCTATAAGCAAGCTTTAAACGCGTACAAATACTAAACTTTTCTACATGTACAGCGGATACTAAACTAACAGTGCCGTTACACATAACAGAGCAGTTTTCGCGGACTCTAAAAAATAAGCTCTAAACGCGTAAGTACCTACTACTAACTCTTCTACGTACCTACCTACGTAGCTCTAAAGAACTGTATATGTTCACTACACTATAGTGTCTCTAACTAGACACGCCTTCACTTGGCATCTGTAACTCAGAGGAAGGGTGCTTTTCGCGTCCTACCGCGTTACAAATAGGAAACTCATAAGTCTACAGGGCGGCGTTGTACCCTGGTCAAATAAAAAGCCATAGCAGACATATTAACAAGCTTATGCACATTAGGTGTGTAAATTATACTTGGGGATTTATCTATTAGTTTATCTATATCATACTCACAAGTAGATAATATATCAATATTGTTCCCAGTAAGCTTGACAACATTCAGCAAACTGCATAATAATTTGATTAACATTTTCTAACTAGGTAGTAGAATAATATAGTATTCTTATGTAATTATATGATTACCTATAGGGGTTTTGCAGGGATTAAAAAACATAGTAGAATCAGATATATACATTTATTTTTATTCCTTCCCACAAGTCTTACATAATTAAATGAATAAATTATTAGAAAAATATTTATATTGGAAATTAAAAATTAAATAAACTATAAAATTTGTGAAGCTGTTGCAGAAATAAGTATTTTTAAGATAGATTTAGTCTTGGTTTGGGTATAAGACCACTTTTGGTTTATAAGTTTCTGGTTATTTAATTGTACATAGGATAGGTTGGTAGTCCAGACTTCTGGAAATTTGTTGTTTTTAGATTTATTAACCTATAATGGTTATTACACTTTGTTGGATTTTTTTTCATGGATATTTTAATTTTTGGTCTTCAACTTCCGCAAACTTTGTTTTGTTGCGGTAGCTGTTTCAGTAGTTTACGGCTGAGGGCAGCCGTGAATTCACTACGTGAATTCTTTTCTGAGGGGGGCCTTGTGTAACCCCTCATTTCATTTCGTTCATTTAGTCTAAAATGGCTAAATGTCGATACGTTGCGCAGTCGCAAAACAAAGATTTGGGTTGCGACTGTCAATGTCAAGTGTCGAATTGACATTATTTTCTAACCTGTCAGAGAGACGTGAAAGGTGACTAGACAGATAGAAACGCGCACGGCAAGAAAAATGTAAGCGGGGTCTAGGGCTCTCGACCCCTAGACCCCGGCAGAAGCAGTTCGGTCAACTCGCCACGCTCCGTAAATAAGAACTCCCTCGTTGTTGGTGAGTGTTCGAGAAAAAGAGCTCAGTGAAAGAACCTGTTCACCGGGATTAATCTTCCACGTTTCTTGTCGTAGGCTGTTTGCTATATTTGCTGTCTGCTGGAGGTAGTGCTGGTCGATGAGGCCTGCGGACCTCATCCTAGCACGCAGCCGCTGATCTGTGAGAGGAAAAACCCCAGATTCTGGGTAAGTTTTACGACATATGTGCGGTGCGTGCAGATACCATCTACCCTCTAAAGCGGAACATAAAATAAATGTAACTGTTTGTTAACAGGGTTTTTTAAGTTTCTCGCAAGAATACTCCCTTCTACAACTCATCTACCCGGTCTAAGGCTGCTAGCCTAGGCCGCCCAAAATCCTACTTACTTCACAACACACACCTACTTCACATTTCTACATCGTGCTTTGGGCGCGGGGTGCCGGAGGTCACCAACCGTGTTGGGAGAACTTGCAGCTTCTTCCAGCCCTCTATGGCGGGTGTCTCCGCCCTGACTCCGTCCCCATCACTAAGCCGGTAACACCAGGCATATATAATGCCTGGTGCCTTTATACTTTTATTGTGTTGTTGACTGACTAAAACGCATACTGGTTGCAACTAGATACCCTGGTGTAGGCATTTACCCTCGGCCCTGAGGACAATTGTGTAATTTAAAGAGTACTCATTCTCTATCGCCTTGAGCTAAGGCTGGCGCCCATATATCTATAGATCTAATCATTGTTTAAACTACCTGTAAATTAAAAGTAAATAAGAAACCTAATCAAAATTGTAAAGTGAGACTACCACCTTTTGAATACCTATTTAAATATACATAAATTATTAGTAACAATAGTCTAACCTTTTATTTATTGACTACCTAATACCCTCTAGATAGACTTAGGTAGCCAAACCTCATGGATAACGCTTTTATAACCACCCTCTCACTTCAAAGCGTTACAGTGGCACTCCAACTGGTATAAGGGTCTAGTTGCAACCTTAGGCTTAAACTTTAAATACTAACTTACAATAAGTATGCAATTATAAAGAAATTTGTGTTGTTTTATTATTTCCTTTAGCTGTAAGTACTTATGTGTTCTTGAATGTGTAATTATTGAATAATATGTGTATGTAATAACCAAAAAGTGATAAAATTGTAAAGTTGCAACCAGGATATCATAATTAATAATTTTACAAAATCTACTTATCTAAACTCAAAACTTAAATGACTATGATTTTAATAATTCAATTAATAAAGACAAATTTACATATTTAACTACACAATATTAGTGTGTAAGTTTTAGAATCTGCCTAGTACACTAGTAAACTTCATATTGAGACCTAACAAACTATACAATCTAGTTATTAACTTAGAATCAAAATACAATTATTACACTCAATACTTATTATTGGAATTACAAATTATACATAAATACCCACTTTTAAATAAATAATTTACAACACTGGTACATACAATATACTGATAACAATACATTTAATAATTTCACTTTGATTACAATAATACATAACATCTATAACAATTATTCTTTTGATTTGCGAGTAAAACTTAAACAATCTAAACAATGGCTCGGGAAATCAATACTTTTATGTTGAAAAAAGATGAGTTGGAATATGAAGTTTTAATTAGAGACACTACCCCGGCTACCACTGTCCAAGCTCTAAGGAAGCAGGTGGCTAGGTTGATTAAAGATCAGCCTCAGGTTATGACCCTGCCTGAACAGTGGGATCATGATAATGACTTTGCCTCCGTACAAACAAAGTCAAGTTTGTTATTGTCGGATTGGGAGAAAGTTTCTAAGGGAGCTATAGGCAAGTCTCAGTTAGATCGGTTATGTTCATCAGGCAATCATCTTTTTCTGCGCATTGATAGGTTGTTGAAGGGTGAAAAGCTTGATACAGAGCAGCTACAATCTTTGCAGCTGTCTTTATCAAAGCTGTTGAGATGGTAAACTATGACCATACTGGGTCTGTTTCTGAGTCAGATAGAGAGACCTCTGATTCAGAACCATCTAAAACATCATTAAATCACTTTTATTGTGACATTAAGGTCACAAATTTCTTTATTAGCCTATGATACACTTCTTTATTTACAATAATAACAATGAGATTATTTATTTACAAATTAACAATAGGTACCTCAAACTTATAAATATTGGACTATACAAATGAGAGATTGTTAACAACACCTCCTTATAGGAAAGTCTTCTGAGAGTACTGACATACTCTATAGTGTCCTAAGCTTGACACGCCTTATACTTGTTTCTGTATGTCAGGATACTTTTCTGGATACCTGTAATAATCTATACAGGTATACCACTTCATAAAGAGCTGTATATGCTCACTTGTTGTTAACAATTTATCTTATTGAAAATTTGGCTTGGAAGTTGATTGGTATGGAGAATCAACTTCTTCTGTAATTATTTACTTGCTATTTAGATAGCAGTCTATGATTTTTGCGTTCCTATTACAATAAAATTCCCTATTACCTTAAAAAATAGGAACACAACTTAAATCAACACTATTTTACTAACTACCTAACTTGGACAGGAGTTAGGGAAATTAAATAAAACTGTAAATAAGTAGACTAAGCAGTCAATTAAAAAACACAACAACGAGGGGGGGGATCAAATAGATTTTAAGATAGATAAGTAAGTTATTATTAGTTAGCATAGTTTTCTGACAACAGCTCTTCACCACTAAATTAAGAAATCTAAATTATTGCAAATTAACCTAAATTAGTAAAAATGGTAAACAAAAAACTTAATGTAGCAAATGTAGGTACAATACCTGATAGGGGGAATAAATGATAATAACTAAAAATATTTATGTAAGTATACTGCATGGAATGTCATAACCGAAGGCCACTCTGTCGGGAACTAGAACCGAAGGCCACTCTGCGGGAACTATACCCGAAGCCAAGGTTGCTTTCTTTTCAAATTTCTGTCTAATTCTTCAACTTTAATCTTTTGTCTTTCACTTTTTGTGCTGAGCATATCCCCATATCCTCCCAAATTGCTTCAGCCTATTTATTTATAAAACTACTTCTTCATTCTCTCATGTACTTGGCCGGTGCACTTTTACCTCCTCTTCTTTAATCAGTCTTTAATATATTATATTGTAATCTATGTAAATATATCCCTTAAATAAACATCACAAATATATGCTTACTTTACTTATGTAAGTACTTTACAACTTAAATTGGCCAAGGCCGCTAAGCAATTACAGAGCAGTTTTCGCGGACTCTATAAGCAAGCTTTAAACGCGTACAAATACTAAACTTTTCTACATGTACAGCGGATACTAAACTAACAGTGCCGTTACACATAACAGAGCAGTTTTCGCGGACTCTAAAAAATAAGCTCTAAACGCGTAAGTACCTACTACTAACTCTTCTACGTACCTACCTACGTAGCTCTAAAGAACTGTATATGTTCACTACACTATAGTGTCTCTAACTAGACACGCCTTCACTTGGCATCTGTAACTCAGAGGAAGGGTGCTTTTCGCGTCCTACCGCGTTACAAATAGGAAACTCATAAGTCTACAGGGCGGCGTTGTACCCTGGTCAAATAAAAAGCCATAGCAGACATATTAACAAGCTTATGCACATTAGGTGTGTAAATTATACTTGGGGATTTATCTATTAGTTTATCTATATCATACTCACAAGTAGATAATATATCAATATTGTTCCCAGTAAGCTTGACAACATTCAGCAAACTGCATAATAATTTGATTAACATTTTCTAACTAGGTAGTAGAATAATATAGTATTCTTATGTAATTATATGATTACCTATAGGGGTTTTGCAGGGATTAAAAAACATAGTAGAATCAGATATATACATTTATTTTTATTCCTTCCCACAAGTCTTACATAATTAAATGAATAAATTATTAGAAAAATATTTATATTGGAAATTAAAAATTAAATAAACTATAAAATTTGTGAAGCTGTTGCAGAAATAAGTATTTTTAAGATAGATTTAGTCTTGGTTTGGGTATAAGACCACTTTTGGTTTATAAGTTTCTGGTTATTTAATTGTACATAGGATAGGTTGGTAGTCCAGACTTCTGGAAATTTGTTGTTTTTAGATTTATTAACCTATAATGGTTATTACACTTTGTTGGATTTTTTTTCATGGATATTTTAATTTTTGGTCTTCAACTTCCGCAAACTTTGTTTTGTTGCGGTAGCTGTTTCAGTAGTTTACGGCTGAGGGCAGCCGTGAATTCACTACGTGAATTCTTTTCTGAGGGGGGCCTTGTGTAACCCCTCATTTCATTTCGTTCATTTAGTCTAAAATGGCTAAATGTCGATACGTTGCGCAGTCGCAAAACAAAGATTTGGGTTGCGACTGTCAATGTCAAGTGTCGAATTGACATTATTTTCTAACCTGTCAGAGAGACGTGAAAGGTGACTAGACAGATAGAAACGCGCACGGCAAGAAAAATGTAAGCGGGGTCTAGGGCTCTCGACCCCTAGACCCCGGCAGAAGCAGTTCGGTCAACTCGCCACGCTCCGTAAATAAGAACTCCCTCGTTGTTGGTGAGTGTTCGAGAAAAAGAGCTCAGTGAAAGAACCTGTTCACCGGGATTAATCTTCCACGTTTCTTGTCGTAGGCTGTTTGCTATATTTGCTGTCTGCTGGAGGTAGTGCTGGTCGATGAGGCCTGCGGACCTCATCCTAGCACGCAGCCGCTGATCTGTGAGAGGAAAAACCCCAGATTCTGGGTAAGTTTTACGACATATGTGCGGTGCGTGCAGATACCATCTACCCTCTAAAGCGGAACATAAAATAAATGTAACTGTTTGTTAACAGGGTTTTTTAAGTTTCTCGCAAGAATACTCCCTTCTACAACTCATCTACCCGGTCTAAGGCTGCTAGCCTAGGCCGCCCAAAATCCTACTTACTTCACAACACACACCTACTTCACATTTCTACATCGTGCTTTGGGCGCGGGGTGCCGGAGGTCACCAACCGTGTTGGGAGAACTTGCAGCTTCTTCCAGCCCTCTATGGCGGGTGTCTCCGCCCTGACTCCGTCCCCATCACTAAGCCGGTAACACCAGGCATATATAATGCCTGGTGCCTTTATACTTTTATTGTGTTGTTGACTGACTAAAACGCATACTGGTTGCAACTAGATACCCTGGTGTAGGCATTTACCCTCGGCCCTGAGGACAATTGTGTAATTTAAAGAGTACTCATTCTCTATCGCCTTGAGCTAAGGCTGGCGCCCATATATCTATAGATCTAATCATTGTTTAAACTACCTGTAAATTAAAAGTAAATAAGAAACCTAATCAAAATTGTAAAGTGAGACTACCACCTTTTGAATACCTATTTAAATATACATAAATTATTAGTAACAATAGTCTAACCTTTTATTTATTGACTACCTAATACCCTCTAGATAGACTTAGGTAGCCAAACCTCATGGATAACGCTTTTATAACCACCCTCTCACTTTCAAAGCGTTACAGTATGTATGTATTTTCCTAATTCTCTAATAAATTAATCTAATTAAATAAATAATAAATAAATAAATATTTCAGGACATATCACACAGCGCCATCTAGCCCCATACTAAGCTTACGCTTGTATCATGGGTACTAGGTAACGGTAATTAAAACATTAAAGACAAGAATGTTATTTTGAGTGTCAATTAAGTCTCTTTGCATTCTGTCAGACTTGAATCTGTCTTCGCTTGTCTTAATTTAAATAACAATTAATTATAATTAGCGTGTTCTAAAGTTAAGCCCATCAATTGTTACTCGTACTTCTCAATTTGCCTCTTCGCTGTTCCTCGTCTTTTTAACACCCATTTTTAGGCTAAAATGTATTTTGTCTTTCCTGGCAAAAGCATTTTTGGTATTTAAACTAAGTGAACCGAGATGGTCCACTCTAGCATCGAGAGTTTTTAAACCACCCTAGGGGCTTTTGACGTGATTTTATGACTGTTGTACCATTACAAAGAGCAGGAACCTTAAATTAAACGTGTTATCCGACCTACGGACATGCAAGTGGAATACTATTTTAAAACTAGTAGTAGTAGTAGTAGTAAAAGGTTAATGAAGCCGTAGTGAAACAATTTTAAATAAACATTATATGGGCTTAAAATTAAACTTGATTGATGTATATTCACCCATACTACTAAACCACCGTGATATTAAAACTTCTTACTGTTATCTATTTATTCATCTTTCTAGAATCACGGGTCTTAACACCCGGTATTTTTAAGGCATCAGTGGGGCGTAGGCAATTCTGAGAGGCCTTTTACAATACAATACTTAAATTAAGTACCTAAATTACAGAGAGTGGGTGGAGGGGTATTAAAATAACTATTTCAGACATGGTAATAATGACATGGCTATTTTGTTGTTCATTGTCTTAATTTAACTGGTCTATTAGACGAGGTACGGCACCCGCCAATTAAGCCTCATTCATAAAAATGTATAGCGGTTATTGTAATCTATACTAATATTATAAAGCTGAAGAGTTTGTTTGTTTCTTTGTATGTTTGTTTGTTTGAACGCGCTAATCTCAGGAACTACTGGTCCGAATTGAAAAATTCTTTTTGTGTTGAATAGACCATTTATCGAGGAAGGCTTTAGGCTATATAACATCACACTACAACTATAACAATAATAAAACAATAAATAGGAGCGAAGAAACAATGGAAAATGTGGGAAAAACGGGGAAAATTATTCATCTTTGAGGGCTTCCGTTGTGTGCGCTGCGAAAACGGTTCAAGTCGTGGGTAACAGCTAAAATTTATAAAGCTGAAGAGGTTGTTTGCAAAAATAAATATGATGCCCAAAATAACTATTCCATGCGGACGAAGTCGCGAGCACAGCTAGTTATTATTATAAACTTGAAAAATAAATATGTAACTATAACGGTTTTCACTCACGTCTTATTTCGCGTATGTTGTTTTCTGGGAGCGCGGCCGGCGCCGCGAAGTATGCGCGGTGCCGCGCTCCCAGAAAAATAGGTAATAATAAAGTGTTTAACTTTTTAAAATTACAAAAGAGTTTCAAAATCTTACCTACGCTCCACAAAAGTTAACGCTAAACCAACTGCAACCTCGGTAATGCGCTTAAGCCTTAGAATTAACAGCCCCGTTCTCTCAACTCCTCAGAAAATCCCAAGGTTCAAACGAAGAAAAGCAACTGAGATAATTGTATGTGCAAAGTTAAGCGTAATGAGGAAAGGGTTACTGTTAGGTAATGTTATATTATTAACATAATGTTTTTGATATTACTATTCTTAAACTAGGTATGAGGAGGCTTATGCCCTGCAGTAGGTTCTGAAGAGGATTAATAAATTACGTATAGTAGTTGTTAGACTGCTCCGTTAGCCTAGTTGGTAGTGGCTCTGCCTTCTAATCTAGGGGTGCGGGTTCGATTCCCGGATTACACAAGTAATTACGAATATTAAAATTTGTAATTACTTGTGTTGAGTCTGGTCGTTTCTATGTATAATAAGTATGTATTTACAAAAGAAAAGTATATATGTATTATATCCGGTATCTCTAGTACCCATGATACAATATTTTCACAGACTTTTTACTTATAATGGGTAAAACACCTGAAATAATATGAATCTGAATGGATACATCTGCAACACGTAATATTTTTGTCCGCAACCCACTTTTGCTAGAGTCGTATTTCATAACTGAGGGTAGCACATCCTCAGAATTGGGGGAGTTCTCTTGGGCAAATAAATGTTGCTCAGATTGTGACCCTCAAATATATTTCCATGCAATATCTTTGTTCATGTGTCACGGTGTAAACTAGAAAAAACAAGTCGGTGGCTGGTCACGATCCTTAATAATGAGGTATACGACTTCAGAAAGATGTATGAAGCTAAATTAAAAGTAAGTAATTAACAAAGTTAATAGTAGTTCTCCAGAAATAATTTTATCTCAGCATAAATTGGCTTGGAACGGGGTAACAGGCAGCCAGATAAAGTTCAGTTTAATCAATCATAGTTAGACGGTCTCGTATTCAACTGGATGAGTTGGAAGTATTCAAGTTTGATCATGCAAGCTATGGACATTATTTTTGAACATATCTAATAATAATTATTAAAAAAAAATACAAATGTCGATTTTAACCATGAAAGCTTGCTTCATGCATATTCTGGGTACATTTTTATGAGAACAACTTAACATTATGATATTTGTACAGTAATTAATTTGGAAGAACTCGACGCTAGGTATAGCACCTGTCATTAAAAATACTTCGTTTGGCTTGTATCGTGGAAATATATACGTAATTTACTTGCAAAATAAACTGCCACCGTTCGAAAACACGTATCAAGTCACTAATCTTCCCAAATTGCAAAATTCGATGCATCATAGTCTAAACCCTGCATTATCCATAAAATTCTACTAGCCTGCCTGCGCTTAATACTAAGGCAATTTTAGCAAAATGTCCGCCGGACCTAGCTAGTTACGAAATCAGGTTATAATTTACCCATATTGCACATTATCGACATTTGGGACGGTACGTTAGTTCCATCGACCATTAATATGCTTTGCAAAATATTAATGATGGTGGAAATTTATGAAGCCGCGTAGTTGCGGCGTAACTTTTGTTAACTAACTTTGTTTTGTGAACTAGCGGAGACTCGAGGATTTGCCCGTATTGTATCGAAATAAAATAAAGCCTGTTATTTTCAGGTCATTAATTTTATTTATTTATTTAAATGACTTAGATGTGATTTGTTGTTTAGTAGATTTTTGTAGTTTTAATAAATTGTAGGTAAAAATAAAATAAAATAAATATGTTTTCGATCATTGGGTACACATTTGCTCTGTACCTCTAACGTTGTTTTCATCAAAACTAATTCTAGCTTATCTCTGTGTTTGTGAGACAAAAATAAACCAAACTTCATATCGATCTTTGGTCCCAGTTACATCACTATGTCGTCGTATCGTCGCAAATAGACCAACTTTAGCATTAGCAATATTAGTTGGTATAGTAGGATTGATACCTACTGAAAATGGGGCAGATATGCGCTACCCAAATCAAAAACCCAACAAACTTTTCATATAACCGTATAGAATGCTGACCCGGTGCCCTTTATTGGAATCGTGTAATAACTCGCACCGACGTCGACTCGTCCCAAAACAAAGAAGCTTAGGAAATTATGTTTATTCGTAGATTCACTCGATTAAAATATTTTTCTGTGCTTGCATTACTTAGCTTGAAATGGTTTATGGGCGTGTCGCCCATAAATAAAATATTCTTTTAAGGATTTAGTTAATTTATTTAGATTTTTATTATTTTTACACAGCTGTCGTAGAGGTTATTTTTGTATCAGAGTGTACACAGATAATATATATGTTCTTCAGAAATGTCAATGACAGTGACAAATACATTCAAATGTTATGTTTTTAACATAAACTGGCGGGGCCACAAAATTTTGAAAAAGCTATATAATCTTAAGTTGCCTATTATATGTTACAGAAATTAAAATAATCAAAATTTAAGAATGTGAATTATTGACCGAAATAGCTAACATACATTTTACAAAAAAACTCTAAAATTGTTTATAATAGACTGAAAACTGAGGGTCCCCTTTTTTTAAAATTACTTGTAATTATTTGCCTTAGAAAGCTATACAATCAAATATCAATAATTTTAATTTGAATCAAATAGGTAAGTAATGAAAGGCAAATAAATAGTTAACAAACAGTGAAGAATGCTATTAAATTATGTATTGTAATAAGTAAGTTCTATAATAAAATTAAATTGCAATTACAAACTTAAAATGTACTGTAAACTTAAACGGTTTTAAACCTTTGTAAATGTAAACTTTAAATGTATTAGAAATATGGTGAGATAACAACATTATTGATAAACTTTACATTTATATTATACAATTATAATTATTGAACCTCATAAATAGGCAGCACAGCTACCTTATTGATGGCTCTTCGATGGGAGCCATTTACAATCATCTTTCAATGAAGTTATGAATATTATTACTACAATTATTTATTTCAAAGAATGAATTTATTTTCACAAATCTTAAACCATATGCTAATACTCTATTTCAATGAATGAACTTATTTTTACAAATCTTAAAACATATGCAAATACTCTTTGCAGTTTCAACAGTGAAGACATTTTTAAAATGGGTAATATTTCCCCTTGTTGTATATTACAACTGATTATTTGTACATGAGGTTCAGGGTCAATGACCTTTGTGACAATGAACTCTTTAGGTACATAATTTACATTTTGAATCTCTGGTGGTCCTTTCCACCAAACTTCACAAGAAGCTAGTTGTGTGGGATTAAGTCCCCTTGATAATACATCAGATGCATTATTTTGGCTCTTGACATGAAACCATTTACAATCATCTTTCAATGAATTTATGATATTGACTCTGTTTTGAATATATGTAATATTTTTCTTACTTGAACAGAGCCAATATAACACTATCTGTGAGTCAGTGAATAGGTATTTATGTCTGAAATTTACATTTGAGAATATGGACATCACTTTTTGAAATAACTTTGACAAAAGTAAAGCGCCGTTCAATTCAAGCCTGGGTATGGTTAACTGCTTGGATACTGGAGCAATCCTTGACTTGCTGCAAAGCAACGAGACATGTACATCATTTCCATGAATAGCACGGATGTAAATGCAGCAACCATATGCTATAGCAGAGGCATCACAGTATCCAATCAAGTCAACATAATCAGCCTTACAGATTTTTAAATTCCTGTTTACAATTATTGGCTGCATATTCATTAGGTCACAAAAGAAATTGTTCCATTCAGACAATAGTTCACCACAGAGGGACGAATCCCAATCTAAGTTGTTTCTCCATAATTTTTGCATAAATTCTTTGGCCCGAGTAACAATAGGGCCGGCTAATCCCAAGGGGTCATAAAATGCTCCTATGCAACTCAAGACAGTTTGCTTGGTCCATTCTGAAGGAATGTTCCCTGACGGTTTGCAAATTTTAAAATTATCATTTTGTATGTCTAAAAATAACCCTAAGGCTTTTAGCACAGAATTATTATTGAACTCATGAGACTTGACTATGGCTTGTTTCTCAGGTGGAACATTGGATAGTACCTGTTGACTGTTGGAGCTCCATTTATGAAGTTCAAAGCTGCCTAGCTTCAGCAAGTTTATTAATTGGTCACATACCTCAGTCAGTTGAGAGACACCGGAGGCCCCAAAGAGACAGTCATCAATGTAGGTGTTCTTTTTCAGAACTTCAGCTGCAAGGGGATGGCTGTTTTCATACCTCAATGCCAGCTCTATGAGGCATCGTGTCGCTAGAAAGCTTGAGCTCTTGACGCCGTATGTGACGGTCAGCAACTGTAAACATGTTAATGGTTCATTAATATTATTTCTCCAAAGGATATTTTGTAAGTGATTTTGTGAGGGATCTGTTCTAATTTGTCTGTACATTTGGCGAATATCACAGAGTGCTACAAACTCATATGAGCGGAACAGCATCAGTATATCAAACAAATTGTTTTGTACTACAGGCCCATTGTGTAGGATGTCATTTAGACTTGGGTTTGACTTTGTCCTAGCACTGGCGTCAAACACAACTCTGAGTTTTGTGGTTTGACTATCCTCTCTAATCACTGGGTGATGTGGCATGAAATAATATTGGTCTATGTCTACAGCTGACAGGTCAATGACCTGAGCATGGCCAAGGTCAATGTATTCTTTAATAAAATTGGAATAAGTCTCTTTGAGTTGGGGGTCTTTTGAAAACCTTTTATTTAAATGATTAAGTCGTTGCAATGCTGTGTTAAAAGATTCACCCAGGTGTAGGTCATTGACCGGAACCTTCAGTGGCATTTTCACTTGAAAACGATTATTGATTATTTGTACCGAACTTTGGAATCCGGCTTCACACACATCAGGCTTTGCTGTTTCCTCCATATTAATTTCAGGAATGTGTTGTTCGTCCCAAAATTTTTGCAGGAGGAGATCTACACTCTCACCTTGGTCTACAGCAGCATGCAAACATACACTTGACAGACAAACATTGTCTGTATCCTGTATTATGTCACCAGAGACAACATAACCGAATTTGGTTGCTAGCAAAATCAACTCACAGCTAGGGGAGTTGGGCAGTTCAATTTTGTGTGCTTCAATAAGCTTGAAACATGCCTTGGCATTGAGCAGGAATGAAATTTCACTAGGTTTATTGAATTCATCGTCGGCTAGTAGTATGTTGTCTGGTAACACAACACTAGAAACATCAATCTTGTTCTGTGGAAGAAAGGAAGTGATATTGTCAACCACAGAAAATAATGCATTATAATTACAATCGCTATGTACTGACTTGAGCGATATATTGGCAGCCTTGGTGGCAGGTTTGCCTTTTTGACCTAAGGCTGCAATTTTGACCTCATGATTGAATGTGTCAGCTTTTAATTGGCACATTAGTTTGGAGGTGATTACATTAGGCTGACTCCCACAGTCTAGAAGACCCTTGGCTATAATGTGGGAGCCGTCTTTTGCCTCAATCTTGACCTTAATGGTTGGAAGTAAAACTTCATTGGTAGACATGCTACTTTGGCAAGCTACAGTCTCTGTATTTTCATCGCAGAGAACTATACTGTTTTGACAGGTCACCGTTTCAATTTGTTCATGTAAAACAGTGCTGTGAGATTTGCTTCTGCATATGCCACATTTAAAAAAGAATTTGCACTTGTTAGTGTGTGGATTGAGGCATATTTTACATAATTTATTTTTGTCGACAAAGGCAACCCTATCCTTGACACTTAAAACTTGAAATTTCTTGCATTGAAACAATTTATGATCACTTTGGCAATAAATGCAACACATGTTCGTACTTTTAGATTGAAAAGCTACAAGGGATTCGCTAAGTTGGTTAGAAACAATTGGTTTGTACTTACATTCTGCTTGCTGGCTCTCCTCGAAGCTTAGAGCCCTCTTCTCCACAAACTCAAAAAAGTCGCTGAGGCTAGGCAATTTATTCTGATCTCTTTCAGTGAAGTAGGCTCGGCAGGAGAAGGCATCTAATTTCCTGATAAGCAGAGTCACAATTACCACGTCCCAATGTTCCACCTTTTGACCCAAACCTTTAAGCGCACCTAGTTGCTGCCTGGCTTGAGACACTAACCGTCGCAAGTTTTGAGCAGTACCTCTTGAGATTTTTTCTATATCCATTAAACTATTTATGTGGTGTGTGATTATGATGGTTCTGTTATCATAACGCTTCCTTAGTAATTCAATTGCCTGATCATATGAGCTATTAATTAATGGCAAGCCTATAATGAGGGTCAGCGCGTCACCTTTTAAATATTTCCGCAGGTAGAATAGCTTCTGGACTGGAGCTAGCGTTTCTTCACTCCCTATGACGGCGACGAACATGTCGATAAACGCGCGGTATTCTATCGCACTTTCACCGCTAAACGTAGGTATGTCGAACTGCGGCAGCTTCCTGGTCATTGTAGACATCGCTGCGTCTGGTTTCTCGTCCGTCATCCGCGGTGAACTTGGCATCGACGCAGATGCGGTCATGACTTTTTGTAGACTTGAAATAGTTTGTAGACAGGATTCCTCAACGTCGTCTTCCGTGAGTGCATCGTCATCACACTCGTCTATCAAGATTTTCAGCTCTAAGTGGTTGCTTCTGTACTGGATTAGGGCATCTTGTAATAATTTTATCCGAAGCACAATTGCTTCGGAATCCAGTAAAACTTGATCTTGCTGTTCTTGCAGGAATTTGATTCCTCTTGTTATCTGCCCTTTAGATATTCCGATGGCGGCGCGGAGCCGCTTGACCTCATTGTCGACGACAGGTGGCATTACTTTTTGTTTTTTTGTCTTCTCGACGGAAATATTTCCGTATACGCGAGTTTCGGCACCAGTTTATGGGCTTTTCACCCATAAATAAAATATTCTTTTAAGGATTTAGTTAATTTATTTAGATTTTTATTATTTTTACACAGCTGTCGTAGAGGTTATTTTTGTATCAGAGTGTACACAGATAATATATATGTTCTTCAGAAATGTCAATGACAGTGACAAATACATTCAAATGTTATGTTTTTAACAGATTGTACATAGCTTTTATTTATCAAAATATCTAAAATGTGGTTTACACTTCACCTTTAAGTTAAATATGTCAATTTCAATGTCAAGTTCCTAAAACATGACAATTTTAACAAAAAAAGCTTCTGCTTAGTATATGTATAATTGGTCTAGAGTCTAGACCAAACTAAGAAAAAAGAAATTAATTAGTCAATTTTATTGAATAGTACTTTATTCTCCTCAAAAAAAAATACCTACAAAACAAAATTAAAATCTTTAAGTTAACAAAATAATACAAAAAAATCTTTGTCTTCCATTTGTCCCTATTCTCCTGGGACGAGTTCTCCCGGGCCGAGTCCACAACCCTCCGCTAGACTCGCTGTCGTGTTTCGATTCACGCCACATTTGTAAGGCTCGCCCTACACTGGCAATTAACCCTATCCTCCGTCCTTTTGCGTGACACATGAAAAAATACCATCCACCCGAAATAATTGAAACGCCATCGGGTTATATTATTAACACTGCAGTGGTTAAGGGTTGGATTTTCCTCCTAATAAAGTCAAAATGAAATTTATGGGCTTTGAAAGGATTGGAGATAATTCTGTTTAATTTTGTAAGATTTTTTAAACCAGAGAGTCAGGTCTATCTTGTATCGGATTAAAATAGAACATCTCTGGGCTGGCAAGGAATTAGTTCTTGAACTAGGCTGCTAGAATACTCCGTTTGGTTCCTGCCCGCCTAAAGATTACATTTTGAGGGTAGTTGCTAACCGTGTTACTGATATTATATTTTTGGGCCGAAAAGACCCGAAAGTGGTAGTTAAAAAAATATATTTTTGGTACATTAACACTCGTACTAAAAATATGATTATTTCACATAGGTAATACATTCACTTTCGTCACCTCCTTACAGGTTTGTACTTCACCTTACTTGCTAAGTAATATTCAACAGGTTTAGTAAGTTAATGAGCACGTTAACAAACAAGTCTCAATTAAGTTTAATAACGCGTCAATTCCTGTCGACGAGTCAAATATACTTTGTTACGATAAAATCAAACAAGACCTTATTCTAAAACACTCTGTATCATTGGTTCAGTATGATTATAGATTGGGTATTTTTTATACTCCTGAATAAATATTTTTATACGCTAGCTGAAAAAAAAGGAAGTCATGAATCTAAAGACTGAGAATGAGTCAAATATTTTCATAGTTGTTTGTTTATACCGTAGTAAATGTGTGTCAAAAGCACAGTTCTTACAAAAAAAAAGAAAAAGACAGCTTATCCTAAAACCGAAATATTACTCAACTGAACTTGCAAGATTATATACTATTACCGAATTATGTGTGCGGTGGTCTGTTAGCTCCTCTTTCATTATCGTAACAGATAATTTTTACTCGTACTATTAGAAACTCAAAAGTGATAAATGCTACGTTTTATCCCAAAAAAAGCAAGTAAAGTTGCCATACAAACTATAATACTTAAAAAAATATTATACTAAAATAGCAACTTCCCATCATTAAAAATCGATTTCACGTAACTCAGTACATGGCGCTTGAATTCAGTTACATGCAATCGTTTTTTCCCATCACGCGCGTATCTGTTTAACACGCCATCTTAAACTAGTATAAGTATAACTAGTATGCTGCGGACGCATGCATCGCACTCTCGGGGCCCTGATCGCGATGCAGAGGTGGAACACCCCAGGTTTTTAGTGGGTATGCCGGCCTTCTGGCGGAGACTCCCACATAACCACTCGCCCTCCCCGGGGTCGAGTGGTACCTTTAAAGGGTTTTCCTGGGTCAAAAAAAAAAAAAAAAAAGTATAAGTATAACAACACCTATGTATAAGTATATTAATATCGATCACGTAGATGTAATGAGGCGTAGAATCATCCTTGAAGTGCGACGTTATATCGGATTATTATAATTAGAACTTCAGCGCGCTCGTTCGAGTACAATCTCTGCAGATTCTGTTGTTAGACTAAGGAAATAGCGGAGTGAGCGGATTTTTTTATGCCACTGACTCTTTAAAGAGCTAAAGAAAGAAGTCGGTGGCATAAAAAAATCCACTCACACACGACTCAAGAGAGATAAAGCTCTCTCTTGATTCGTATTTCCTCATGAATGAGGGTCGTGACTCCCTCGCAGAATGAATTCGTTAGGGTTAGGAGAGTTCTTTGAAAGACGCATGTCCTCAGAAATTGTGGTCCTTATACATGTCGGTTTCTTCACGATGTTATTACTGTGACTGCTCTGTCAGACGAATAAAACGGCTTTAAAAAACTTATATTATAGATAGATAATTATTTATTGATATATTGAAATTCCAACTTAAGTGAGTTAGTTTATACATTATATTTCGTCATTTTACAAGTATTAATTTTTAATTTTATCTATGTCAATTTAATATAATCTAAGGCAATCCTTAGCAAAGAACCAATATGATTGTCATGAGCTGCCAAGTGTGAATTTAGTATGATCATATTTTTTATCATTTCGAGACATCACTGTAACTTTGTGTTTTATCTGCAAATCTTCCCAATCTGATGCCTTCGTTAATAGCATAGCAAGGCTTCCGCGGCTTCTGAATATGAAAGCGGGACTTACACCATCACACTCGACTGCACACCTTTTACATACGTGTAACCTTGGAACGGATATTTGAATGTTGGACATAAGTACATGATTTCTAAAAAATAATTGTATAGACTGGCGTCATTTAGGTCCTTTGTTAATACGATAAGGCTTTTCCTCACTTTTTGTCAAATAAAGCCATAAAATAGTTATAAAATACGAATAAAGCTCGGCACCATAACGCCTGTCCTATGATTTGAAGTTCGAATTCGGACCTAGAAACATGTTTTTTTTACAGTTATAATTGAATTTTATTAGTCTTTAGAGACAAAAACTGCTGCTGATAAATAATATTTTATAAAATGTATTATACCTTACAAAGCTATTCTCACGTAAAAATGAATGTTAGTTAAATTTCTCATAAAAATAAATTTAACTTCCTAATTCAAACACAGAAGCAACAATAAATATAACCTTGCCCAAAATACACCTTGCCATTTGCGAAAATTCATGAATGCAAGTCGGGATCGGGCAAAGTTTGAGAGTGAAAACATACTTCAGAGTTACCAACTTCACCTTCACAAAATAAAACCACAATATTAGGTAGGCATGTTTTGGAAGTTCAACTTGGCAACACAGCCTTATGAAAATTAAGTTCGCCACTTTCGGTTTATGAGCAAAGGCAATAAAGCTATTAAATTTTAATCTTGGCCCTGGCTATCTATTTGAATGTGCAAACAGGAAACTAGCTGAAACGTTAAGAAACTACCGTAGAGTATAAATAAACTAACTATAAGACCGTAGGTTCTTGCTAAGATGCTTTTTTAATAAATAAAATAAATAAATGTCATTTATTACGAACTTTTAGTCCATACACAAAATATACACAACTTGCATTGAGAAAATGATTTGATATTGCGGGCGAATACTTTTTTATTTTACTATGATAATGAATATTCTAAGACTAGCGTTTCTCGCATACGTAGTATAATAACTGCTTTTCATATCTGTTTTTTCTGGCTCAAAGACACAATGAAAACTACCTATAGCCATGTAACTAAATTATTAACGTCTCAATAGACAAAAAAATAAAACACATGGTGAGTAATAAAATCGTTTAAACATATCCCTTTCTGCAACTTTTTTATTAACTTAAACTTGTATCACAAAACGAAAGATATATAAAATAGATATATACTCGTATATAGCACAGCAAAGATAATAAATAATAATAATAATAAATAAATATTCCGGGACATTGCACACAGCGCCATCTAGCCCCACACTAAGCAAACGCTTGTGTCGTGGGTACTAGATAACGGATATAATACTTATATACTTTTCTTTTGTAAATACATAGGTACTTATTATACATACAAACAACCAGACTCAACACAAGAAATTATACATTTTTAAAATGCATAAATACTTGTGTCAGGCGGGAATCGAACCCGAGATCGTATGAAAGACCTCCTAATGATTTCAAACCCGAGCTGGGACCCTCGCCCAAATTAGAATAGACACAATTTAGTTTTACCATCTCTTTATTACCAAACGAATACCTTTCGTAGATTTGTAGACGGCAGCTGTAATAAAACTGATTTATATTGTATGAAACTCAATCAGACAGTCTGTTTATGAAGATTTAGCAATTTTGTTAGATATAATAACACTTTTCTTAATTTTCCGAAAGGCATGATTAAATTTAACTATAACCACCGGCTAGCACTTACGTTAAAAATTATATCGAAAAATAGCGCGATATGTTGACAATGGAGCCTGTAGTTTTCCAAAACATGTCGAGCTAATTTTCAACATCATTTTTAACGTGTTAGCCGGTGGTTACAAAGATAACACTATTAAAAACATCACCAAACAAAACTCAACACAAAGAAGCTCACAAGCATCAGTATATGAGTAGAACCTTAGTGCATCTTTAGCACTTATCAGAAATAAACTATTCCTCACTTTGGAGAAAATCGGGTACTTGTGTACATATTTTATTTAATCTAGCTTTTTTTAAGTCTCGCCGAAGCTTTTCACAGATATGCTAAACAATGTTCCGCACTCTAGATTGGGAGAGCTACGGAATCAATATTAATGGAGAGCGACTGTCACACCTGCGTTTCGCAGACGACATCGTTCTCCTAGCCGAAAATCATGAGTCTCTACAATTAATGATAACTATGCTGGAAAGTGCTAGCCGAGAAATTGGTCTCCAAATGAACAAGTCCAAAACCAAAATAATGACAAATGGAGAGCCAAAGCCTATCGTTTCAAGCGGAGACATCCAATATGTTGAAGAGTATGTATATCTGGATCAGATAATTTCTTTCCAAAACGCTACTTTGAAGGAAATAGGCAGACAAATTGCCATATCTTGGAAGAAATACTGGATGAACAAAGACATGTTCAAAAGTAAGCTCCCGATGCGACTAAAAAAGATACTGATGGACAACACCATATTACCATCTCTACTTTATGGATGTCAATGCTGGCCCTTGACTAAGCAAGTAGTGAACAAAATCGCCGTCATTCAAAGAGCCACCGAACGCTCTCTCCTTAACATTACATTGAGAGACAGAGTCTGCAATGAGGAGATTAGAAAGAAGACTGGACTAACGGACGCGGTAGAGTCGCTCTGTCGACTGAAGTGGAAATGGGCGGTGAACAGTCGATGACAGTCGATGGTGTGAACGAGTACTGCATTGGAACCCAGCAGAAGACCCCAGATCCAGAGGTCGACCACGAAGGCGGTGGCGAGACAACATCGAGGAGGCAGCGGGCAGTACCTGCACAAGGCTGGCGCAAGACCAACGAAACTGGCAGCGCTTGGAGGAGGCCTTCACCCTAATTTGGGTGCCCAATAAGAATATGAACAATACATAATTAAAAATTAAAAATGTATTTCTAACGTAAACCCTATAACCACAAAATGTTACTTAAGTTACTGGAAATAAATGGCTTTATTTATTTTTATTTATTAATAAAAATAAATAAAGCATAAATTTCGTGTACTGCTCGAAATAGTAAAATATTTCTGTCTTTTCATATTGAAAGGTCTCTTTTTGATCATCCATTCAAAGATTAACCTCATACCAAACACCAAATAATGTTTGAACGAAATATTTACCAAAAGCAATTTACCGATCCGCTTTTAAACTACAAAGCTATGTGCATACAAGTAAACGGTTGAAAAAACTCAGCACTCTTTCCCCTGGCGCTAACTTCTCACTGATTTATCCTGCCACAAAATCAAGACCCTTTGAAAACATTTACATTCGCGTGACATTTACAAGTTGTATTTACTCATTTTTTCCCTCTTCCACACGCATACTAACATAGAATACTTTTAGACTGGCTTCAGCGCACCATTTTGTAAGCGCATTGGGAGTTCTTTCAGCTTAAAGCAAACAGAGTGTGTATCACACTCATGTTTAATTCGACACCTATCTTCTAATCTAACAGTGTTCAATATACATTTTTGTGGAAATGTGCATAGGTATACATGTTTTTTTTAAATGACTATAAAGCTGGTTGCCAGATACTACGATTGCTGCGTCCGGACGATGATGTTGATATTGATGTATGTACATATGTAGAGGGCACTCTGCCACTAGGTGGACATAGTGAAGGTAATTATAGGAAACAAATAGGTGGAGACCACAAGCACAAATACGAACTAAGTGCATACTTAGGAAGACCTATGTGTAGAAGTGGAGGAATGTAGATTGATAATGATGATGAGTATGATCGAAATATAATTCGAAAATGTCGTCATGTCGTTTATTATACTATGTCGTCACACGTAGTACCTAGTTATCTGCTCGAGGATCGTAAAAAGTATGTAAGTACGTGTTGGTTGAATTTGCGTTCACATTTGTATCAAATTACGGGCATACGGTGTAAAGTTTGTCAAAGCAACGCTGCCGAGGTAATTCGTAGTGAAAACTCGGATATACGGGCGGGGCCAGGGACGTATGCAGGGCTGGGGCTGGGGGTTAGATGGCTGTAGAATGTTTGGTGGCTTTAGTTATACTCACACTTTTTAGTTACACTTTTTTTTAATTTTGATACGTCGATCAGCTTGTATATTTTGAACAAATTTAAATTTAACACAATTTACGTGTAGTGCTTATCAATTTTAATACATAACACAGACACATGCAACAGACAGACGTTATAAACAACGCAAGATACAAAATTATAAACAGATTCAACTATCGTGGACGAAACAATTCAATAAAACAATAAAATTATTACAATTGTATAAAAACCGGTATATAATTTCAGAATAAATATTTTCATATCAATTGGAGTGAATATGCATTAACATCAACACATTTTCAGCACTTTACAAAATTAAATATTACATCAAAAACATAAACAAGCAAGCTAGCCCGTTGATTCGCCGCGCATAAAATTGTGGAGCGTCGCAAATATAAATGTTCAAACTCGATTTATCCCGTGCTGCGTAATTCGATTGCCCCATTTTGTGGCGCTCCGCGTCCCTACGTCCGTCCCGATATTTCCACTGGATGTTTGACTCCGCTCAGCGCCACGCAAATCAAATAAACTCTTCCGATGAAGATCGTTCAGACGCAAACGAGGTATGCTAAATTGTGATAAATGTACCTACATTAAAGATACGTGTACAATGTACATCAATTTAGTCCCGAACAGGGAAATTATATCAAATACATTTCACTCTTCTGATACCAGGGTTGGGAACTGATACGATCTAACTTTCCTTAAGTAGTTTTCGCCATAATTATCTGAAGGGCATATATACATAGCAGGCTTACAACCATTTAAAGGTCAGCCTTTAACAATTTTGGCGTAAACATTGAAGGAAAAAATACAATGCCAATTACGGTACTTTGGCACTACGCCAAAGTACCAAACTGAACTGCATCTCTCTAGACCGATTTTCAAGTTTTTTTTTTATTTAAGTCTATTTTGGCATATTTTATTTCTAACACTACCCTTACCTCAGACTTAAAATCTGTCATATCAGTCAGTGCAAATTCCGCTTCAATCTCCCCTGCGGTATGCCTTTGACCATCAAATTGATGGGATGTATGTATGAAGTAGATTTAAACGATCCGTTTACTACCGCCGTCATCAAATATTTGGGCTTGATTGATAAAAGCGCCCTCTGTATATAGGTTATGGTGTTTACTGACGTATGCTTGGGTTAACAAAGTAACTCTGATTGGATAGAGTAGGTGTTTAGATTTTAAATTTGTGATTGGTTAGCAATTGAGTAAATAGGTTATTTTAAATTTTACATGGTTTTTGTCTGGTTCAAATAAGTTCTTGATAATCACTATGCCCAATTGTTTTTATCGAAAATATTGTTATTGCAACGATAAGAATGGCATGATACCGAAATATTTTGACGATTCGTTATGCAAATTAATAAATAAGACTGAATAACAGCCAAAATCACAATAGTTAGACTTATATTTATAAGTTAAAAAAAAATCATATAAGTATAAGGTTAAGTTTGTATTTTATTATAAGTTTTAGTTTGTAAGTTGTTTTTGTGTCTGTAAATAAATAAATAAATAAATAAATAAATGCGATAAATAAAATCCTTTTGCACAGCTTGAATTCAATATAATTTTTTTTGCCTTTTTCATATTCCCCAAATATTCCCCAAATTTCTACTAATTGGCAACTTTTTGGTATCGATATTTACTCTGCTACAAGCTCCACAATTAGACGAATGACGATCCAGCGAAAATAAATAGAGATATCATTAGAAATGAGGCACAAAGCCCTCTCCAATGAAGACCAATAAAGGCAAATTGAGATATCAAAGACTTTTGAACATTCCGTAGAACCATCAAAGGGGCAAAGCTGCTTTTTAAAAACCTCTCGTCATGGTTCAAAGCAGTCAAAAACAGATAAAAGTCTGCTACATTCTTATCCCTTTAATGCCACAAGTTAATGGAACAAACGGGTCGGAAAGGTCGACTGGGACTCTTGAGGTACATTACATATACACTTAATTAAGTTGCTACGAGAACTTAATAAAAAAATGTATGGAGAAGTAATTTTTGCGTTATTCTATATTTTATGCACACCTAGATAACAGATCTGTGCATAAACTGTCGGCTATTCGAAACGGATTCTCGTCAATACAAGTTTTAGCTTTTAGGCTTTATACAGTAAAAGCCCCGGTTTTTTTTCCATTAGATAGGCTCACGCTTGACTACAAGTTGCCTGATGTTAAGCAACGTTGTAATCTACGATCTAGCACGCTTGCCTAGAAGAAACCGGTTTACTCTCGACTTGAAGACGATATAGACAAAAGTCAGCCGATGCACAGCAAAATTTACTTTAGGTAGGTGGTAAAAAGTTTTTTTTGTATCATTAAATGCACTATTCTATATGAATTTATGGAAAACATTAGGAGTGAAACCAGATTTTAATATTTCAAAAACATATGTACACACATTGCATAAGTATCTGTAAAATATTTGTGTTTTTAATTGCGTGTGGAAATTATATATTATCTGTTGCCATGTGGCTTACAGGTTTTGGGTTTAACGGAAACAATCCCTTATTACCTGAGTAAAAAGTATCATATTACCTTGTATCTGTGTACAGTAGACCCATACAAAAAGTTAGTTACACTAAAAATTTACTAAACGCTTCCATGTATCAGATTACACTGAGTCCATTTCGTCCAATTTATTTAGCTCTAAATCTATTATTAAATACACAGCAGATTTTTTTAGTGCTATTGTACTTTATTGAATAAAACGCTTCATGCATCCATTAAAAGTTTCAGTGTTACATTTTTATCAAGTTAAATATGAAACGAACTAATTTTAATGAAATAGATTTAGTTTTGAAATGGTTTTATTAAAGAACACCAAAAGAGAAAAATCACATTATTTCTCACTACCACAAAAAAAGCACTTATAAAATTTAATATAAGCCTAAACAAATACTTAGACTCATCATCGAAATCTTTAATTTAAAAGCTATTAATAAGTTTTATATTTTCACAAAATATCATACAGCTAACGAATATAATCAACTTAACATAACATTTTTCTTAGGCTCGAGAAAATACGCTGGCTATTTTTATCAAGAATAGATGTATTTTTCTTACTAGAAAAACAAGCCAGTGACCTCATATTCTACCAAATTACAGTATTATTCAGCAGAATTGTTTCTTCTTGTAGGCCCTTTCTTGCTGACTCTTCGTGTAGGTTCCGATAGATGCATAGCTATGCTATTTGTAGTTACTACTAGTATTTTCCCATGCATATGTATTTATGACAATAGGGAAACGTGAAATTCGTTATTCAATTAAAACAATTAAATTTGCATTATATTTATGATGCTTAAAATAGACTATGAGGGCCTTATTACAAAACGTGGTTTAACTATTAGTCCAACTTTGAAAATATGCAGTCCGTTTTTGCTGTTCGAAATTTGTCTGTCTACTGTCATAATAATCAAACTGTCAAAAAGTTTTTTAACCAATGATAAATTAACGTCCCAATTTGAAGTTGACTTTTGATTGTTTGTATGTCATGTTTGAAGAACAAGAACTGACTTTTTATTTTCAAAGTCCTGGACTAATATTTAAACCGCGTTTTGTTATAAGGCGGTATATGTTATTGTAAGTAATTTTTCAGTAAGTACGGTTGGCCTAGCCCATACTCTTGTATCACAAGCAATAAAACCCATTTATGGTCAAGTGTGAACTTATCGATTATAGATATAAATATATAACAAAATGGACACTAGTAATCCCTTTTAGCAGTACCTTAGTGAACCTTCATCAAGGTTAATGGCCCTACGGAAAATAAGTCCCATCTTTAGGCCCGATAAACACCGGTTGGTTTCCTTCCCTTTTGTTGACAAAAAATACGGACCGGAACGATTTTTCTGAGGTTTTTATAGAACCTTTCCTTCCTTCGCGCAAACTTGAGACCTTTGTTATAGGTTTCCAATATGTTACGCGTCGAACCGAAACCTAATCACAGTATTTTGTGTCAACTGTTATTTAATTGTGTGGGCGTTTGTATAGACGTTGTAATTCTGTACCTAGGTATGTTTTCCTTGAGAATTATGATTTTTGGAGGCTATAAATCTACAGAACACAAGTGATTTCTTAGTGAAAAAAAAACCGAATAATATATGTAGATATGGTCAAAGTATGGTATGATTTACCGATATAAAAAAAATGGTCGTTAGTAGAATGAAAAACGTAAGTATTAACATCGTTAGCTACCTACGTTAACTTTATTTTATAATTTTTTAGTCTTCGTGGCATCATTACGGTGACAGCTACAGTAAATACCAATACAAAGATACAAAGAACCGCATTCCTGCTAACGCAAGAGCTGTATTGAAATAAATAGTCAAAGTCTTCACGTTCCCTACGTGAGTCAGGTTGCATGTTATCTTTATGGAATGCCCCGCGTAAATCTATTGTAGAAGGACCATAAAACCACACCACAAACAGATAAACTTCAATAAAATCGGAGGAAAACGTGGGGTGCCAGATAATAGAGCATTTTTATACATAGCTGTAAGGTGTAGAACATTCTGAAACAACTCTGCTCTTCATTGTGAGTATTGTATGTAACTTTTTTAGTTGTACTTAAGGCAAATTAGGTGAATTATCGTTCCTTTTTTCATTATATAAGTACTTAATAGAAATTATGGGCAAAATAACATAAAAATATGAATTTCATCTTATAGAAACCCTTCGTCTTAAAATAAATACAACACACTCGGCAAATAATGGCACAAGATAAATAAAAATACGAAAATTAAGTAAACTATATACCGAACAAAAGAAGTAATCCAACTAGATTAATTTGTCACCTTTGTCAGCCATACATACAATAAACTTACACCGTCACTGTTACCAACAAAATAGGTACTGTTTAGCTCGCACCGAGCAAACCTGAGCCCTTACCACGGTCACTGCGAATCACAATTACTATTAGGTACATACAATACTAGTGGGTGCTCGCGGCTTCGCTCGCATTAAGAAGTAAAACTTGCATCCTCTATTTCACCTCTTTAAAAGTAGCAATTCCAAAAATACTTTCTTATTGGATGCCTACCTACGTCATAACATCTACCTTCATACCAAATTTCAGCCCAATCCGTCCAGTGGTTTGGGATGTGCGTTGATAGATCACTATATCAGTCAGTCAGTCACTTTTGAGTTTTATATATTTAGATGATAGATTTTGAAGTGTTTTAATAAGTCATTTCAGGTAATGTTGTAAGTACATAAATTTGTAGTAAAAATATTTTGTTGATTATAGTGAGTTGAAGAAATAAATAAGGTCACTCAACGTCCCATTCTATGTAGAGTACTTTTTCTGACGATTTTAATTAATTATAGTGTACAATAATTTCAATAATATACTTGATTGATTGAGTTGAAGATATTTAAAATACTCAGCAGTTTGTTCTATGACTACTGTAGATACTATAAGGGTAATGATGAATAGATGAGTAAATAAAATAACTTTATATCCAACGCCTAGAAATGCAACTGTGTAAATGCTTATTTTACGTCACCCATAAAATTACTGAACGCAAAAACAGTCAATTGAGATAAAATCCTTGATATGATTATATTAACCAACTTTGCATATATAAAAAAGTCCAAGCTAAGCTAGTGCTTAGCTTGGACTTTTTTAGCCTATAAATCACTTCTTTTTCTCTTACTCAAATATGCCACCATTTTGCGCCAGAAATAATATTTAAACATAATCTCCGCTCGCGACATGGAAATAATTTTTTTTGGTAACAAATGACTCAATGAAATAATGGGCATGGCCGGGAAACTGGTAAACTGTTTACAAAAATATTACAACAAAAATATGCCTAAATGATTGAATTAAATATATAAACATTCCGGCATATTGCATACAGCGCCATCTAGCCCACACTAAGCAAACGCTTGTGTCGTGGGTACTAGATAACGGATATAATACTTATATACTTTTCTTTTGTAAATACATACTTATTATACATACAAACGACCAGACCTAACACAATTAAATATACAATTTATCGATTAAGAAAATTCATAATTACTTGTGTCACGCGGGAATCGAACCCGCAACCCCTATATAATAAGGCAGAGCCACTACCAACTAAGCTAACAGGCCAGTCAAATTATACTACGACGACGTTACATGCTCGAGATTTCTTGATTAACTATGTAGTCTCACTTCTGTATGTACTAGGCGTCACACTTTTTATAGCTGTAAAAATAAAAACACAAAAAAATCTTTTGAACGAATGTTACTGTCAATGTAGCGCCTGTAGCGCCGTCCTCCTGTCAAACCCCGTTCTTTTCTTGTGTGCGGGCGTCGCAACATCATAAATTTCGTTAAATTTTACTAGGTAAGTATTTGAATTTTTCATGTTTATTTCATGTGTTCAAGTGGTAAATTAGGAAAAGGAGCATCGGAATTTTAAAATAACGTCGAAAATTCGACGTTTTGTACAAAAACTAAGCAATTCATCAACCAGCTCAAAGGATAAAGGTTAGTGCAACTACTAACTTACCAAAGCAATCTTACTGTATTTACGAGTATTCATGATCGATTTTAATTTTCTGGGTATAATTTTAAATATTTTAAGAAACTATACCGAATAGATCGTAAATATATATTTTTTTCAACAAACGATCTTTTTTTGAAATACTTATATTTTTGTCATATAGATCGGAAACATGACTTTTCTAGCAATGTTTTTTGTAACGTTCTTTTTCGATGTACCGACATATTTGTTGTTTTTGTTACAAATACAACAAAATAATAATTTATTTATTACCATTTTCTTGCATACATTGTTCTACAGTTTATTCAATGTAAAAAGAACTAGATTTTATAATCTATAACGGTTACTTTGTTTGTGATTTTAATCGTAATCGTGTTTTGGCGTTTTTTATTGTCTTAACACTGAATCAAAATTATAAAAACTGAAAAAAAATATGTATTCGCTTGTAACGTCGTCTCGTATAATTATGGTCGAACTTCACTTAAGGTAAGTTCGTTTAACCATAAATTATTCATACTAAGATTATTCATATTACATCTCGAATAGCTCGTGGTGGTCCTTTCCATCAGGAATCTAAATGTAATATATGAAACTCAAAGGTGACTTACTGACTGACTGATTGATATAGTGATCTATCAACGCACAGCTCAAACCACTGGACGGATTGGGCTGAAATTTGGAATGAAGCTAGGTTTTATGACGTAGGCATCCGCTAAGAAAGGTTTTTGCAAATGCCAAGATGCAAGTTTTAATTCGCGAGCACCCTCTGGCCGATAATAAAACACGTTTCAGAAGTATTTATAATTGTTGTCTTTATCTGTTTGTCTCTTTATTTTAACGCTCATAACACAAAAACGGCTGAACGGATCATCATGATTTTTTGGTTTGTAGGTAGTAGGTATCTTAGAAGTGTCATGGGTTACCTTTTATTACAAAAATGTGAGCGAAGCTGCGGCGTCCACTAATATGTAATATTTTTTTTTAATAATACTTATGTAAATCTACAAGGAAATCAGTTTTTGCTTCAAGCTTTATGTAAGACCAATTATTTTTATAAAATCTTGCATATTTGACTGTTCAAAGACAAAGGATTTCCATATATGTATTCGATATAACCGGATCTTTTCTATATGAGAGAATTTTGCGTCTGGGTGATCATCTTACTTTCCTTATTAACAATATTCTGATAGTTGTCTTTAGTTATATTGTCTATTTTGTTTTCATACTTGTAGCAGGTGATACCAGGGCTAGTGAATGTAATTAACGAGTACTATTTCCTTTGTAAGCAATGTTTTTGTACTTGTATTTTGCTCAGATTACTTTCAAAGAGTTATCTTTCCGCCAGTTGTGGCACTATTTTTTAAGTCTTTTGTGTTTCTGTTTGCCTTTTTTTTTTCAATGTGTGTTACAATAAAGAGTTTTATCTATCTATCTATTTATCTTTTTATAACAACAGTATCTTTTCTTCCTAAAAAAAAATACAGAGTTAGTTCCTTTTTTGGATAGTTTGAAATAATAAAATATTATTTGAGTTTGTAAGTTTCTTAGATACTCGATAGTCTGTTACTAAATTGCTGATATAAGGTTGTTTCTTACTATTCATCTTACTTTCTTCCAATAAAAAATAAATTTACATCAAGCACAAAAACACTAAGAAAATCCAATTTTTCTCTGCGTTATTCCATCAGCTTACCGAAATGAGAAAAGGAGACAAATGACCATGTCGCTCTTTTATACTCCCCAGATCTGCAGCTGTTTGCTGAACCACAGAATAAATAATAGTACCTTAAACTCACGTTTGTAATAATGTTTTACCTCAGGACAAACGGTCCCTGGGGTTACAAAGATACACGGAACATAAATTGTTTATGTTTTGTACCTATTTAATTTTGTGGTGCTTATGTTTTTTACATGTTGTCGGAGACGTTGTCAGTTGTTTTTTATTAAAATAAATTAAAAATTTATCAAAATATTATAAACAAATACAAATACAAGGAAAGATACATACAGAACAGATTTTGTCGTTACAATGAAAAGAAAAACGGGATTAAATAGCAGCCACACTCAGGAAACTGATTTAAAAAAACATCGTCAACTTTGTGTATTTTATATTTTATTTTGATAAATCAAGCACATGATTTAAAATATGTAAATCAACCTTATTTAGCTCAGATTAAAACTTAATTATTTTGTAACTTGCATAGAGTTACGGGCATAAATTTGGGAATTTATTGCTTCTTTATGTACTTCTTCTAACGTACTTGTAATTCGACACTGTTACTAGGACGTTCAAGCCTAATAAGCCTACAAGTTAGCTCGGCTTATTTCGCAGCTTTACGACCAATAAAAGCCGCTGAGTCAACCACTACACGTCCATAAAACATCCCAAGCAACAAATAAGACCTAATTTTCATCAAAAGCAAATCCACAAAAGAGGAATTCCCCAAAATTTTCAACATTTACGAGATTCTGCTCGAGATTTGTCATACTTGAAAATTCGACGAATTGTTGTCTTCAGGGACGTTTCTCTTTAAGAAGTCGCGATCATAGACCATAATAACTCAGAGGCACCTGCATTTATGCCTACCAATTTTCTAGACATACTATTACAGCAACCATACCATTGTGTCCTGCAATACCTAATTTAATCTGCATCCATCATATTAAGCGTTTGTAGCGTCGGACATGTTTTTGAGAAATCTATTGCTGTACTGTTGGAATTTATAAAATAAACTAACTTAATTTTACTTACCTACTTTAAATTATTCAAATTCAGGTGTGATAGGTTACTTCTAGCACTTGCTAAGTCTTAAAATTCATTGCAGTTTAAATCATAATAGTAATAAAGTAGTCAAAATAGGTAGTGCCTATTCGATTTATATAAAATAAATTTAATTAAAAATAAATATTTTAAGACATATCACACATAAGCGCCATCTAGCCCCATACTAAGCTTACAACTTAAAACTGATCAATCTAACAAAACATGGTATAATTTAGCACCATGTACATATATGTACATATACACACATGTGTGTCAGATTATTTCACCAGAATGTGGCGTCTCAAGAAACATATATCTTAGTTTTAAGAAGTCGTGGGTATTCTAAACAATTCCGTTTACCCGTCGGTCGGGAAATTCCCTAAGGACCTCATTACGATGCTGCGAGCGACTGAGTATTATCAGTTTCCAGTCTGCAATGTGAATACGGGATACGGGTGGTACCAAACATGTGATATTTGGTAGACTACTCGTTATGATAAGAAAATCAATTAAATTCGCCTTAATTCTAGAATATTATGTCAAATGTCATTTTAATTTCAATCGACAATTATATGCAATTGGTACATATTAAACACGTAACACAAATCATCTGGCAGGCTGTAGGCAATCTTAAACGTGTTAAAAAAAACAAATCGTTTATTGGATACGAAATAATGGTGCTTGTGCAAAATATTTACTATGTATCTATTTGTTTGATGTATCCTGTATTGTTATATTTTTTAACATGAGTTTACGACCGAGTCTCGTACCTACTATGTCTATAAGCGAGATTTTGTAAAGTAGACGCTTGTTTTCTCAAACTTCTCACTTTTGATATAAAAACGACATATTATAATAAACAATACTCAATGTAATATCAATCAATGAACGCTGGTAAATTAGATTTATAAAAATAAAAGACATTTATTTCAGGCTTAACTCATATTAACTAAAACTAATTTGAACACTGTAAGGGCCAAGTTGACTAAAATTACGTCTTAGATAGTAAAAATAAAAATTACAATTTAATAGTGTTATTACACTGTGCTTTTTACAATCAATGGCTTTGAATGGTTCGCACAGGAACCTACGGCTGACGATACAATCAACCTTACATATGTACAAATGTATAATATGTTTGCTTTATACAGAGAAACAGATAGGTGTCTCTAAATAATATTGTCTATAGATGTTCCACACTCATATTTCATATGATAAAGTAGGTATTTGATTTAGTGCCTTAGTTTGTTATGATAAGTTATGCGCCGTTAAATTGTGGCGTCATAAGCTGTTTCAGCCCTGAAACTGAAAGTGGGAAGAAATGTGAATTAAGTATATTAAAATACTAGCTGTGCCTGCAACTTCGTCCGCGTGGAATAGTTATTTTGGGCATTAATTCTTTGAATTTTGAACCGTTTTCGCAGCGAACGCAACGGAATCCCTCAAAGTTGAATAATTTTCCCCATTTTTTCCACATTTTCCATTGTTTCTTCGCTCCTATTAGTTGCAGCGTGATGTTATATAGCCTAAAACCTTCCTCGATAAATGGCCTATTCAACACAAAAATATTTTATCAATTCGCACCAGTAGTTCCTGAGATTAGCGCGTTCAAAAAAACAAACAAACTCTTCAGCTTTATAATATTAGTATAGATTAGTAAGTATAGATAATAAAGTAAACTTATAATATAATATAATAAAATAATATATCAGATTGACATGATATATAAGATTATGTTAAAAATATATTATTAAACTGTCGATGTCTGTGGCAGAGGAGATGTAAAAGAGAAACAAACAGATGTCAATACACATTTGCCTTAATAATATCACTCTAAATAAATAAAAAACTCAAAGGTTAGGAAGGACTGACTGACTGACATAGTGATCTATCAACGCACAGCCCAAACCACTTGACGGATCGGGATGAAAATGGGCATGCAGGTAGATGTTATGACGTAAGCATACGCTAAGAAAGGATTTTTAAGAATGCCACTTTTAAAGAGATGAAATAGGGGATGCAAGTTTTACTGAAACACAATATAATAAAAAAACAAATAGACCGGCCCGCACCCAACAATTAAAATTATTTGTAAACACCCTTTGAGGGTATATTGTGTTGTTCATGTACTAAATTATGCATAAAAGATCTGCAACATTTTATTGAAAACACAATAGTACAATAAATACTTTGACTTTGACTTTGACTTCTTAACGCAAGCTAAGCCACTAGATAACATTAAAATTAATAAAACCACAGGAATTTTTACTATATGCATAATCAACAGGTATCTAAGTTATTAACGACACAAGCGTTTGCTTAGTGCGGGGCTAGATGGCGCTGTGTGTAATGTCCCGGAATATTTATTTATTTATTTATTTAGTGTTGTTACATATAGTACATATATATCTACAGCTACCTTCATATTAAGTACAAACTTGTACTAGAGACCACGTCAAGACATGCTAAGCAACTTGCATGTATCGCAACTTAGGAACAACTTAGTCCTCCAGCTACGGTTTAAGTTATCACAGAGAAAACTTAGCTACGGATATTATACCAACACATGAAGTGAGGTAAGTAAGCGATACTTAAGTTATTTTATAGCATTAGTCCACAAACTAAAAAATATAATATGCCTTAGAAATTTCAATTAAAATATATTACTTGGTTTGACTAAATCAAAATTTGACAGATTTTCAACAAAAATAACCGAACAAATAAAGACCAACTGTTTCATAAACATACATATATATTTCACTAGAATTAAAATAAAAAGACAACCCCAAAATCACATAATGATAACATATTTAAAAACACCTTTCTTTAAAGTTAATATAATATATAACAACAGGGAAAAATCAATCTCTCTCCTTTGAAACGTTTTATAACAATAAACACGTTTCAAAGGTGGTTTTAAACATGCAATTTGTTCATGCTATGAATAAATGTGAAAATCACGGCTCTCTATAGATCCATCAGAATGCCCAGAACGTTTCACTGTTTATTTTTCTCATCTTAACCTCGTAAAAGAATATCTTCCCCAAAAGAATACTCCTCCCAGAATGACTATAGACTATAGACGGTATATTCAAGTTGAGCAAACAACTCAGTTACATTCTGTATGCACTTATGTTATTAGCGACGCCCTTGAAAAGCAAGCTAATAATTCGATCTGTTTATTTGTAAAATTGAATTTCGTAAAATTATGATTAAGTATGATGATCTATTTAGGCATTAAACACGTACGTACCAATAAATAAATAAAAAAATAATAAATATTCATGGACATTGCACACAGCGCCATCTAGCCCCACACTAAGCAAACGCTCGTGTCGTGGGTACTAGATAATGGATATAATACTTATATACTTTTTTTGTAAATACATACTTACTATACATACAAACGACCAGACTCAACACAAGTAATTATAAATTTTTAAAATGCATAAATACTTGTGTTGTGTTGTGGGCACTTGTGGGTCAGTTTGTTGATGTGATTGTTTCAATATTAATTATCAGTAAATATGTAGGTTTCTTTTGTATCAATTGCATAACATGAAACAAAAATGAAGTAAACTTAATCCTTAATTTGTATGAAAACATATATTTTCTCTAAAAATTAAAATAACAAGGAAGAAAATATTAAAACTGAAGTCACCCTAGAAGTTTCTATACAAAGTTTAATGTTATTAAAGTCAATAACCACCGAACATAACTAACTAATTATAAATTAAATTGTAAGTTTTGCCTGTATGTCTAGTACGGCAGTCGTTAAGCTATGTCAGAGACCTTTAGGGCGGCTTGATAAACCCTCGACACTAGAGATGGACACTCTCATTCGATAATAATAAAAAGATGATAGCTGAACTTATATTCTAAGCATTGTTTTTTTTGGAATATTACCAGAAAGGGAGCTGCAACACATGAATAAAGCAGTCAACAGTAACTCAATTACAAGCTCGCACCCCTGGGAGCTGTCAAATAGACTTGTTACCTTATTGTAACAAACGTGATTATTTTATCGATTAAATAACGTAAAGACTGTTTTAAGAATAAATTAAATAGCTATGTATGTATAGTAAAAATACGATTAATATTTTTGTTAGAACCAGCTAAGAATGTTAACAAGTGAGATGAAAATTCCGAGAACCAATATTGATGAACCTTGATATATTCGTAAGTGAAATTAATTATTTGTTATTGTTCAATCTTAAAGGCATGTGGTTATCGTTCAGTAAATAAACCATCTTTTATCAGACTCGATGGCACCTAGGGGAGGAGGCCTATACCCAGTAGGGGGTCGACAAGGACTGAAGATGATGATGATGGTGAATCGGACTCAAAAGATTTCGTTGATGTTATTGTTTCTCTACGTATGAAAATACAGTTAATCAACAGTATTTTACTAAGGCAATCTCAATTAAATCTGTGCATATTGTCAATGGTAATATAGTGAGATCTAATTATCGTTTTAAGTTTAAAATTACAGAAAAAATATTTAAACTAATATCCCGGCTCCGACTTCACAGTTTGGCTGGAAGCCAATATTGCAATCACCATAAACGCATTAACTTGCTGATGAAAGCGATGATCTCGTATTAACGACGTGGTTACAGGCTCACCCACACTACTGGATCAGTCATTTACAGGACAGGCTTTAGTATAGTAACTTTAACAATATAAAAGTGTCATGTCAGAGGTCCTTAGGGCGGCTTAATAAACTCTCGACACCAGAGTAGGCCACTCTCATTCGATAAGAAGAAGAAGAACAGTATAAAAATAAGTAATTCCGTATGAGAGTGGCCAACTCTCATGTCGAGAGTTCTTAAATAAACTTAATTACTGCACTTTAACAAACAGCCAAGACCTACAATTTAACGTGTCATCCGCGTGAAGGCAACGCTCAAACGCAATGTTACTTTTTGGCCACCTATCTAAGGGTTACCACGTCGATAGTTACTTACCATCGTTGATAAAGCGCGTGTTTTTTTTTAAATAAAACAGATTTGCATTTGACCATAGTTGCCCGATGGCAAGCTATAGCTATGGTCTAAGATGGATCGTGCTTATCAGTTAGGAACCGGTTCACTCTCGCCTTAAAAGATCGTTGGATTGTAGTTTGGTGGGGAACAGGGAGGCAGGCAGGGAGTTCCACAACTCAGAGGTACGTACTATAAACGTAGACGCGTACCGCTTCGTGCGACACTTTGGGATTTGCACCATATACCGGTGCCATGCTGCCGTACCCCTGCTCGATTGCCTCCGCTAGCTGAGTTTTGGCGTTTTAACAGAATATAGACCTTTCTGTGCCTAACAATATCTAGGCTACAACTACATAAGGTTTCAACGCTAGTAATTGAATCGTGTTTCAGTTCGACACTTAATACCTTTTCTATAATGAAAACTTACCTTAAGCAGTACATTTTCCAATGATGAAAAGCGAGCTTGTTCTGAATGTAAACTGACGTGTGGGGCGGAGGGAGTACCGGTGCGTTATTACAAGCTACGCTTATCGCTGCGTTTTCATTATTCATGGGATAGTGAGGGAGATGTAGTCAAGCGTGAGCCTGTTTCATGTAAAAAAATAATAAAAGAGGTAATTTGTATACTAGTGAATGTATACCTACTATTGAAAATGTATGGTTACGTAACCTTAGGTACTCGCGTTGTTTTTTATATAACAGTCGCACTTTTTTTTACGTGGGATATGTTTACGTTTGACTACAGCCTGCCTGATGTTAAGCATTGCTGCAGCCTAGGGTGTAACACGCCTACATAGAAGATACCTATTAACTCTAGATTTGAAGGCCCCTGGATTGTAGTCCTCAGAAAACACAGCTTCCGGTAAAGTGTTCCAAAGATTTGCCGTCCGTACAATAAACGTAGAGGCAAAGCGCTGTGTTCGACACTTCGGCACTTCCACCATAAAACGGTGTCTACCTGCGGACTTCCTACTTGAAACATTTAATGAATAACCTTATTGTCACAATTTGCAATGGTGCCACTCACTACAAAGTGTCTAATCGGTATAGAAACGATACTGCTTAGCCTGCTGTGATATATTGCATCAGCAAAATAAACAATCCCTATTGCTTCGTGGTGTAAACGAAATAAACATGTTTTTAGAAAGAGTGGTTGTGAATGGCGTGCTTTAAATACCTCTTTGATCAAATTAGTTTCATACAAAATTCATCATAAAGTGTAAAACTTACCGATAAATTTACATAAATCTTAAGTAACACTTCCCAACATCTCCTATACTATAAAGCATAACGCACACTCACTCCGCACCATTAACATTTCCTTGTGATATTATAAGGCGCGATATACACGTATATGCTTAATGACCGTGATTTCGTGAATGTGCAAACGGCTTTACGCTTGCCAACGTTCCTATATTGTACAGGTTGAATAATCACATGTGGTTAAACCGTTATACTCACTTGTTCTATTTATCTATACTAATATTATAAAGCTGAAGAGTTTGTTTGTTTGTTTGTTTGTTTGAACGCGCTAATCTCAGGAACTACTGTTGCGAATTGAAAAAATATTTTTGTGTTCAATAGACCATTTATCGAGGAAGGCTTTAGGCTATATAACATCTCGCTGCAACTAATAAGACCGAAGAAACAATGGAAAATGTGGAAAAAACGGGGAAAATTATTCATCATTGAGGGCTTCCATTGCGTACGCTGCGAAAATGGTTCAAGATAGCAAAAAAATATGCGTGAAAGAATTATTTCTCTAGAAATGATCTAACAAAATGTCCGCGACAGTATATGTCTATCTTTTAAGATTAACTCAGTAGAACCGTTTTTATGATAATAACTATTCCACGCAGACGAAGTCGCGAGCACAGCTAGTTGTGATTAAGATTAAATTATTGTTATAATTACTAACATTAATGGGTTAGGGAGATAGTTTGTTGTACGAATTGTTGAGTTCGTGTTTGTTGTGTTATGTGTTTGCTTATGACGAAATTTCGGTGTGGAGGTATTTTAAACTGATTCAATTACCATATTATACACTTCGAATCTATATTTACACATATTAAAACACCTATAGTAGTTTGAATGTATAACCTACTTGACGCGTCGTTGAATATGAACTATTTATTATTTTGTAAAACACTAGTGATAAAATATCACAAAACTGACAGTAAAATAATCTGAATCTGAATCTATAAATAGAGCTTGAAACACAATACTTCCACGAGTCATATTTATAGTCCAGTGATCTAAATAATTGTTTGAAAGAAAGAAAGAAAGAAAATGATTTATTGTAGCAAATAATAAACAAACGAGTACAAACAAGAAATACATATATATAACTTCTTAAATAAGATACATATGTGCCACAATACAACCCCAACTCAGCATAATGCTGGCTGCATAGCAACCAGCGCTGGTCTTCCGTTGGGGTTTTTGTTGTTATTGGGTTGTTTATGCCTTCTAATATTCAATCTTTTTTACTTTGACCTCATCTCCAAGTAGTTCATACACATAGGTCACCACTGTGAACTCTGAATGTCCATGAGAACAAATGATGGAGTTACATTTTTTTTTTTTTACATGATATAGGCTTACGCTTGACTACAACTTGCCTGATGGTAAGCAACGTTATAGTCTACGATGTAGCGCGCTTGCCTAGAAGAAACCTGTTTACTCTAAAAATTGAATTATTATTAATTACATTTCTGGAAATAAAAAGAAAATTAATTGGTAATTAATTATACTTTGGCATATACAAATATCTGAGATAAACTAAGCACAAAAGTTTGTTACGTGGGTCTGTAAGTCCTTCTTTTAAACCATCGTAATTTTATTGTATAAACCTAAGTAATAAACGATTGGAGTCACAAGTAAGGTTTATGGATTCTTATAACATCAAACAATTTCAGTCGCTAAAAGGTCAAATTAAGTTTCCAAATTTCTAGTCTGCTTACAGAACAAAAATCAACAAAATACACCATTCATAACAAAAATCTTTCCACAAAAAACGGTTTCGTTACAACAACCACGCTCTACATTTTAGCATTTTACACTTCGTTTCTAGTAATCCATGACACCGTTATAGGCAGTCAATTTGTTATAGCCACTGAAAAAACAATGAACATTTTCGTTTCGCGTTTCGACACATAAAAACGCTGGAATCGGCGGGCGAATTGCGAAAAAACGTATTTTCCCGTAGAAAAATCTGGAAAGTTTCGCGAGTATGTGTACTTTTCGATTATTTGACGTTAGTGACGCGTGTGACGAGCATTTAACTTATTGGTTCTTGAACAGTTTCTGTTTCAACGACTTGTCAGTTTAGCGTTTTCGTGTATCTACTTAGGTACCTACTTTTTATCTAGTGCTTGAGATTTTTTATATGATTTGGTATAGTTTGTAAATTAAATAATATGTTCAAAGTTTTCTACAGTCAATAACGAATTGCAGTAGATAAAGAAAGGGTTAAGGCTATCTTTTGATAACTAGAAAACTACTGAGTGCTGTTAAAGGTTGAGCAACTGTACAGTTTCTCAAGTCAACTATTTTTAACAATCATCTACTTACGGATGCACAAAGTATTTATAATAATTTATTTTTATGATAACTTGTGTTGAGTGTGGCCGTTTGTATGTATAATAAGTATGTATTTACAAAATAAAAGTATATAAGTATTATATCCGTTATCTAGTACCCTCGACACAAGCGTTTGCTTAGTGTGGGGCTAGATGGAGCTGTGTGCAAT
This sequence comes from Macaria liturata, assembly GCA_964023185.1. Lineage (NCBI taxonomy): Eukaryota > Metazoa > Arthropoda > Insecta > Lepidoptera > Geometridae > Macaria > Macaria liturata. Next base: position 11,218,459 of record OZ026828.1, read on the forward strand.
GTCCCGGAATATTTATTATTATTTTATTATTTACTAGCTGGTGCCTGCGACTTCGTCCGCGTGGAATAGTTATTATTACCATAAAAACGGTTCTAGTAAGTAAATTTTAATAGATAGTCATGGACATTTTGTTAGATCATTTTAAGAGAATTAATTCTTTCATACAAAGTTGTTTGATGTCTTGAACCGTTTTCGCAGCGCACGCAAAGGAAGCCCTGAAAAATTAATAATTTTCCCCGTTTTTTCCACACTCTCCATTGTTTCTTTGCTCCCATTAGTTGCAGCGTGATGTTATATAGCCTAAAAAAGCCTTAAGCCTCGATAAATGGTCTAATCAACACAAAAAGAATTTTTCAATTCGCACCAGTAGTTCCTGAGATTAGCTCGTTCAAACAAACAAACTCTTCAGCTTTATAATATTAGTATAGATATAGTATTGATTTATTTGAAATCTTACTGGTTAAAACACTTTTTTGAAAGTTTGCAAGATTTCATGATAAAGATAAAAATATAAAGAATCTTTATTGTTATCGTAAAGTTGCAACACACAATATAATATTTAAAAATAATCATAGAACATGCTTCACAAATTGCAATATATCTATGATATATCTCTATATGTCTTAAATCATTGTGATTTTTATTCTCCTAAGGTCTGCTAAAATACAAACTATCCACAAACAATGACTAAACAAACCACGAAGCATTGCACGATTGCTGGCAGCAATGGCAACAAAAACCCTTGCCTTTTTGTTGCTTCGTCGCTTAGTTCTAAAATGAGTTTTTCCCTCTGGACGGTTGTCTCGAATTGCCAATAACTGAGCTCGTCCGGTACAAATGCCGCAACCCTAGCTCAAAAATTCCCTTCAAGCTAACAATATGTTCGCTCAAAATGGCCTCAGTAGGGATGTAGAATGAGTTACGAAATACGAAGTGACGGCTGGCCCGAATTTGGTCCATTTTTTATTCGACTGACAAAAAGAAATGATCTGTTATTTTGGATTGGAGTGGAAACGCTGGATTTAGAGTTTTATTGCTTTTGGCATGGCAATTTTGGTTGCGCTAGCTGTTTTATTTGGAAATTTCCTTGCTGAGTGTATTAGTCTCAAGGATATTTTATTTCTATGAACTGAATCAAAATTTACGATTAGATACCCAATGCAAGTGTTAGCCTTGAGTTCTTGCTGTTCTTTTTATCTTTGCCATGTTTCCAATTTTTGAGTTAGTTCCGTATCTTCCTGTTTTGGCAAAACATCAGTTTTTAAGCAAAACAAGGTAGGCTATTTATTATGTGTGAACGTAACAAAACGTTTAACCTATAATATACGTTCATAGTATACTGCATATAGAAAAAGAAGAAGAAGAAAAACATTTATTGTAGCAAATAATAATCAAATAAGTACAAGCAAGAAATATATAAATATATATACCTATACTTAAAACTACTTAAATAAAATACATATTTGCCACAATACAACCCCAACTCAGCATAATGCTGGCTGCATAGCAACCAGCGCTGGTCTTCCGTTACATACATATACATATAGGTCCATACATATTTGCTCATACCTCAATATTTATTAATCAAAGTCAGTGAGTGCAATTTAAAAAAAAATACACGTGATTAATCTGAATTTGGCCTCATTTCTAGTAATGGTTTACATAAAAGCTTCATTCTTTATTCGGCATTTAAAAGCTGTACATCAATTGGAAATGTTAAATTGTTTCGACGAAATCAGTCGTGATGAATAAATAAGATTATCGAGCCAAGTTTTATTCGTTTTGAGAAGATTAAAGAAAGGCAAATAAATAAATATTATTCGGATTCTAATAAACAGTACTAATGTCCTTTCGTATAAACAAGAATTTCAATAAAATAATTAAATAACATATTTTTTTATCATATTTCGTTCAGGTCAACATACAATCACAAATACTTTCAAGTGATTCATACATTCCTGTACCGTTACTTTCACCCCACTGCTAGGTATAAGCCACATATTTTATACATCTTCTATATGTACATAATGTATAATAAAGCTGAAGAGACTCAACAATCTGAACATAGAAGATATTAAAGATAAGATATTAAGATATAAAAACAAGGGAAGAAAAACTAAACATACTACTTCTAACTACTACAAATAGGTGCACTTAGAAAATCTTTAGAAAAGCCTAAAGATAATCTAAGTGCTCCAGCCCACTACCAGAGGGCAGCGTGCCCAGCATACTGGCCGAAGTTAAGATATTAAGATATTAAGACTACAGATATTAAGTATAACACAGACTGTAATATTTTTTCTCTAGCTCTTTTTTGCATCACCCCCAATTTCATAAATTTTTAATTTTACCTCAGATACTCAAAGATAGTTAATGTAGAACAACCGACGTTTCCTCCTAGGAAAATACTAAAAAAGGGTGTTAACATGTTGCTGACCATAAAGTTTTCGGTTCGTGAACGTTAAATGGAAAGATTCGAGGAAAATGCCAATATTGCCAAATTGGACGGTTTTCTTTACACGAGATTTTTATTAGGAGAAAATTGACAGTTATTCTTGTAGGCGAAAAGACCTTTGCTTCCTTTTTAGCGAAATAATCTTTTTTATTTGGAATGGACCGATAAAAACCTGATAATATTAAACAAAGTTACTGAAAACTAAGGCATTACTTTATATTCATAGTAAGTCAAGAGTAACAATTTTTGTTCTATGACTTTTGGAAATCAACTTTCATTCGTTCATCGAGATTAAGTGTTTATAAGTTCGTATGAGAATGGCCAACTCTTAGAGCTTTCAAACTGCTCTAAGGGTCTCTGATATGGCTTAGGTGTTTATTATTCAAACTAGTGTTTGTTCGGGGCTTTCTTTACCTTAATTCAAGATAAAAACATGTAATTTGTCACTTTATGGGCCCGACACTACGAGTACTACCTTCCTACTAAAAATTTAACAAACACTTTTTCGTTTTTATAATGTTAAAGATAAAGATAAAGATAACTTTATTTAGCAAAAATTTAGGTACTTATACAACTTTGTTCCGTACACTCCACACTAGGATGTAATTTACCTGTATTGTGGAGTAAAGGCTCTTCCTTAGGTTTAGACATACATTTTAATGGGCTGGTAGGTGCCAAGAAAGAGATGATGTACTTGTAATTGATGTTGCTGGCATGTAAAGCAGAATGTATGGGGTAACTGTTATTTATATTATTTTTATGAACATAATGTTAGTTTATAAAAAAGTAAAGTAAATATATTTCGTTATTTTATACGACATAGCCACTGTTGCAAAGTAGCCTTCAAACATCGTTGCTTTTGTACTTGATAACATTAAACTGAATTTACGAGCAGCCAATTTTAGACAAGCCTTAAAACTACGAGCCTTAATGTCCGACCAGTGTAAAGAGGCCGTTACAATATTTTTAGTACTCCTATTTAATATTTTAAAGAACTAAAAATAGTGTTCACGTTGTAAATAGTGTGCTTGTGAGCAAACTCTTTGGTTAGTTTGCACATTGTAATGTTTCTATTCAGCATTTGAATAGCGTTTGTCTTTTCATTTTTCTTATCTCGAATATGTTTGTTCTATCAATAATTATTTAACCCTGGTGTTACGTAAATAAATGCTTTGCATCTTACAAAGAAATACAAATAACCAAGTCTGAGAAAGCGTGGAAATATCACGTTCGCTAAATTTTAACCTTTAAATTTCTGTGTCGAAAATTGCACAGCCAAATTATCCTCCAAACGTTTCTGGTCATAATGGCAATATTTCGATTATTATTTTAATGACAAAATCGCATGACTACCATTTTAATATAGTAACACGAAACAATCATATAACCAAAAATGACCTAAATATCTAATTCCGTTGAACATTAGGAACAGTGAAAAGGTTAAGGAGGGTTTCAATCGGCCGTAATCGTATCAATTCAATTAATATTTAAACTGCGAGGTCAAAGCTTTATGAACCTCTCTGTTACACGTAGAGATTCAATTTTCTTTATTTTCCTTGGCAAGAACCCAAGAACCAAACGCAAGAAAATTAGCTTCGAATCTTAAAAGATTTCAGCAGACTGCAGCGCACTTTAAAGGATGCAGATCTTTAACAAACAAAAACTATATAACAATATATAGATTATTTTTTATACTCGGTCGTATAAGAGTAGAAAAAAGTCTGCTTTTTGTCTTGATATAATGATTTCCTAAAGGACCTGTCATCAGACGATTTTATCCAATTGCAAATTGATTGAGTACACTGACTGACTAACAGGTTAGTCATTGTACAACCTAAACCGCTGGACTAATTGGCTTGTAATTAATTATTAGAAAGTAGGCATCCGCAAAGAAATCATTTTTAGACATTTCACTTCAAAGGGGGTGAAACAGGGGATGCAAGTTTGTATGAAACATATACTAATAAATACACCGACGTAGTTTAATTATATATATTTTTTTTACTCAGGAAAACATATTTTATATACAATAATAAAATATAAAAACAAGGCGAGAAAACCTAAACAAACTACTTCTAATTACTACAAAAAAGGGGCACTTAGAAAATCTTTAGAAAAGCCTAAAGATAATCTAAGTGCTCCAGCCCACTACCAGAGGGCAGCGTGCCCAGCATACTGGCCGCATTACCACGTAGTTTAATACATTTTTATATCGAATATTAGGTTATCATATAATATAATTTCATCTACATAATGTAATTATTTATTTTTTCTAAACATCTATTCATTCTGGCAATCGCAAAATCCAAAACTGACCGCATACCTACCATGATCACCGCGCATACCTACCATGATCACCGCGCATACCTACCATGATCACCGCGCATACCTTCCATGATCACCGCAGCTTGTTCGTACTTTTACTTAAAAGTAATTTAAAATTTAAATCTTGTACAGAAATAAGTTGGAAAAATCCGGACAATAGTAGGAGTTTCAATAAGTTCATTGAAACTCTGACAATGGAGCAAAGACAGGCTGGGGAAGTGGTGGGAAACCTGAAATCGTACAAGGTGGTTTTAAAAATTATCTGCCGTTCTTTCGTGCTGATCGGTTTGAAAATAGCAGAAGCTAAATTTTAGTGTGACGAAGTAACAAAAGTCACACAAAAAAGAAATATTACTAGAAAGAAAGATGCTAGTGATGTTATAATTTTATACTGACCCACTGAATGCTATATTATGTTAATCAAAATTAATTTAATTTCCAATAAATAACAACCACAGTTTTTTTTTTAAGGATTGTAATTTTGTACACTAAAATGAGATATCTATTTAATGTTTTTTTTTTAAATTGATTATACGTAAAGATTAATTCAATGTTAGGTTAAAATTACGTCAAAATATTTGTATTTATGTTAAAAATAGACTAACAATTTAGTTTTAATTTACTGTTTCAAGTTTTGTAAATTAAATATAGGTATACATGTTTTACTTTCCAATGGTCATTATATTGTGATTGTTCAGGTATTTCGGAACCACGTTGTACAAGTACTTATTACGTTAACTGTGGGCCGAGTGTACTTCGAAAGGTTTTCTTTGAAGGATAATATCGTTTTCTTTATTTCTACTCATTCGTACTCACGTTGTTTTTAAAATTAGATACACAATTTTCTTTCACTTAATTTTTAACGACAGCCATTTCCTATTCATAGCGGCGGAGTTGCCTGCTTTTGTATACTTTTTGAAGTTCTACAAATATATTTTACGTTAGCTGGATTTAAACACTTACATTGGTACTTGTAGAGGTTAAAAATATGATTGTAATATAAAAGATGAGTCAGATCATATACACTACCTACATTATGATCAGGGTTATTGAACATAGTCGATGAGCCATATTAGAAGCTCTTAGGATAAATTGAATTCTCCATACACTAGAGTTAGGTACTTTCATACGATAAGAAGTTGTTTAAATAATTTAATTTTCTCACACTGGCCACGCATCAGTCTCAACAGAATACTGTCTCTAAATAAACAGCCAAAGTAAACAGAAGTTATCCTAAATATACTAGATCCCAGCTCACCGCGGTTGTTTCTCAAACTTTGTTTGTTTATATCAAGCTGCTATTTAGCAGTATCTTGGTTAACTTTAATTTTATACAGGGTGATTCATAACACTATACTTGAAGTAGGTAGTATTCAAAATTTACCAGTAAGTAAATTCGTATGAAGTGGCCAACTATAGAATAGAATATAACTTTAATGTACACCATAAAAACACAAAAATTACAAAACAGAAATAAACACTTAAATTAAAGTGTTGCACATATGGAGTTTTGAAACCGCCCTAACGGCATCTGACGTGGTTAACCGGCAGTGGTTAAGCTATGTCAGATGCCCTTAGGGCAGTCTTATGACAAACAACCAGGACACTTCTCTATTTTGGGCCGGGACGACCATTTAACATGTTATCCGATCCACGGAACTGCCCAAAATGGAAAGTCCCTTGTTGGCCACCCATCCAAGGACTGACCGCGTCAAAAGTTGCTTAATATTAATTTACAGATTTCAAATTATTGATCTGCTTGTATAAGTCAGCCTGTATATTGAAACAACTCATATTTCCAAACTTTTGAAACACGTGGTCTTGAGCTTTTAACGTGAGGAAAGCTTTTACCGTAGTTAAGTTATGCTTAGTTACAATAGCTAAATGGCTTAATTTTTTATGCAGATTTAATTAATTAACTCATAGTCTTTTAAAATTGGCGTGAATACGTAAAGACTTAAAGTTTTATTCGATTACTTTTGGTTTTTTGTTTAGTAATGACTAAAAGCTAAGAAAATAGAAGGCTGATATTATGTATTTACCTCAAATTTTATAGCTTTACATTTGGTTACCTGCAATTTCAAGTATATTTCATTACTAAATTCTTCCTTAGTTTTTGAGTGTTATATACTATATAGCAATTCATATGAAATTAGGCGCACTAAGGACATGAAAATGTCATTTATATTTTTTCATGATATTTCTAATAAATAAAGTAACGCTGGAGTAATGTGAAGCTTTTACGTAACAGTCTCTTTTGAAATAAAAACAATCTCAAGCGGAAATGAGTATTACCGTTGTGCATAAAATCAATTTGGCGTAACATGGCGAGCACCGGTGAAAGATTCAAATTTTCATCTTCGCTTCGTCCTTTCAGCTAAGATTTTTACATCAAATTGCTGTTTTTCTTGTTCTTAATTACAAATAATGTGTACTCAAGGAGTGCCTCTTATTTAGATAGATGGCGTTGTGTTGTATATCGTTTTTTTTAAATGCATTGTAAATTGCAAAAGTGATACAGCTGGGATCTATACACTTGAGATAGAAAAAAATACAAAAGCACCTATTTTATTATCGATCGTTGCCCTGAAAGAATAACATTTATAACAATGATTGGACATTAAAAAAATATCAACTTTAGCTCGAAACGATGACCAAGATATAGTCATAAGTTTTGTTACAATAACTTACATAGGTAACAAAACCATTTTATCGCATTAAAATCCTTACCGCGTTAACCTTTGAAACTCCAGTCCAACAAACTTTCAAGCAAATGAGGCGAGAGAAAAACCTAGGGCACCTTCTTTAAACACTGACATTGATTTACGACACGCCATGTGCAGGTCTAGATTTTAATTAAACTTTGGCTGGAAGAGTTGAATCTTTACTCTAAGGAGCCAGACTTCTTATAATACTCACTCAACCATAAAGGTAGATGGGCTGAAAAAACTGGATGAAGGTATTTTAGTATCCTGGTTGGTAATTTGTTGTGAAATTTTAGCGAATTTGTGGTAACGGGTGTTTTTACCAGATTAAATGATCATTCTAAAATTCAATGTAAATCGATTGTGTACAATAATATCAAAAACAACGATTTCTTGAAAATGTAAATATAGTGTTTGTGTATATGCACATTGCACATATGTCCAAATTGTATATTATAATGTAATTTTTGTAGATGATACGAAAAGCGAAATGTATATTAGGTATAACTAAAAACTAGTAAATAATAAAACAATCAACTCGTTTTACTGTATTTACTAGTTCTTTATTCGAATAACGTTCAGAAACTACTTTAAAATAATTACAATTTACTTTTAACCAATGTTCTACATTAATTTATGTGTTGTACACGAAACAATAAAATACTTAAAATCAATACCATTACATCATTTTCATGTAACATTGCCGAATGTTCGTGCAAATAAAATTAACGCGATGCGTGTTCCAACATCGCAACGTGTCATGAAACTGGGTACATGCTATCATTTCTCCGCTTTATTCCCCCATTTTGCGTACTGCCTCGCTTTTTGTGGGCCATAATCGTAAAATGTGAAGGAAGTCAATGCCGAAAACTTGTTATTTTCGATTATTGCCTTTGCGTTCATTCCTTGTATTGTTTTGTTATTTTGTTTATGTGTTTGGTGAATGCAAGAGACATCAAAGTTTTCGTGATCGTATTGAAAGAAAATTTCACTCCGTGACCCAAAATCAATCTCTTTTTTATCACGAAATAGTTATAAAGTTAATTATCTTGCATGTTATTTGAATGTCAAATATAACTGGCAAAATGCTGGCCATTTTCTGGCTCAACGTATCAGCATTGCCATCCTGCGTGGTAATGCGGCCAGTATGCTGGACACGCTGCCCTCTGGTAGTGGGCTGGAGCACTTAGATTATCTTTAGGCTTTTCTAAAGATTTTCTAAGTGCCCCTTTTTTGTTGTAGTTAGAAGTAGTATGTTTAGTTTTTCTTCCCTTGTTTTTATATTTTATTATTGTAAATAAAGTATTTATGTCAAAAAAATATAACTTGTCTTCGAGATACATATTTTCCTCGTAAATAAATTTGTAGTTTACTTTTGGAAATGCCCGGAGTAAACCATTTAGCTGAAACCTGAACGATAAATTAAAATTACCTTCCAAAACTTATCGCATAAATCAGAAACAACAATGAAAATATAAAAAGGTCTAATAAAGACATCGGAATTCCGTTGCCCCTCGGGTATCATACCAATATAACATTGCGGCGAGCGAATCAAAATACAGCATTTGTTAATTAAATTCCCTTCAGTTTGCTAGTTGAGCTGACAGTTTGCATTTTAGCGAATTTAACTTAGAGAGTAGGTGAGTTTCATGTGTCAGTTTAAAGTTGTGTATCATTATCAAGTTATTTTATTTATTTATATCTTTACAGTCACAAAACTTATAAAATAACCGGCTAAGTAAGGCTCATGAAGTTTTTTTTTTTTTATAGAAAACTATGGTTAAAGAAATAGCGAAAAAACATGTTTTTTGAACGAGAATATAATTTTTTCTTATGTCAAATCGAAATTTTATTATAATCTGTGACAATGTCTCAAAAATTGCAACCGTTTTAATCTATCACGAATCACATGATTTTATAAGATTTGGTGACACTAACAGACAGATAGCGGAGTCTAAGTATTCATAGTTACGGTAATCAGTCGCCATTGCAGTGTGAAAAAAAAAACAAATGACCAACAAGCAAACGCACCTTCGCTTTTATATAAATACTAGCTGGTGCCAGCGACTTCGTCCGCGTGGAATAGTTATTACCATAAAAACGGTTCTAGTGAGTTAACCTGAAAAGATAGACATATATTGTTGAATACATTTTGTTAGATTATTTTAAGAGAAATAATAATAATAATAAAAATGTTTATTGGACACACAAATTCTTATAATAATACTAATTCTGTCATACATATTTTTGTGATATCTTGAACCGTTTTCGCAGCGCACGCAACGGAAGTCCTCAAAGATGAATAATTTTCCCCGTTTCTTCCACATTTTTCATTATTTCTTCGCTCCTATTAGTTGCAGCGTGATGTTATATAGCCTAAAGCCTTCCTCGATAAATGGTCTATTAAACACAAAACGAATTTTTCAATTCGCACCAGTAGTTCCTGAGATTAGCGCGTTCAAACAAACAAACAAACTCTTCAGCTTTATAATATTAGTATAGATATAAAAGCGAAGGAGCGTTTATCAGATATTGTATTTGATTTGATTTATAAATATCCGTTTAAAAGTCTGTTTATTAAACCCTCATCACGCAAAAAAGACTGAACGAATCATCATGATTTTTGGTATGTAGATTGTAGGTAGTATGAGTGTCATAGGCTACGTTTTTATCCTGAAACAATGAGCGAAGCCGCGGGTGTCCACTAGTAGATATATAATATTACTTGGCAGGCATTATTGTGCCATAATGCAAATAATGTTCCCGTTTGCTGATGCATTTATTATGATATACGGTCACTTGTCTAAGTAGCTTTGTTTGTACTTATTTCCTGTCGTGACAGAACAATTTAAATTATTCTGTGAATTTAATTTCAGAGGTTCATTTTGACCTACATTTTCGTTATTTATAACATTATAAGTACGATCACTTAAAAGTGAAAGTATATTCGTTCCCCTTTTGTTTTGTTTAACCACAACCTTTTTTGTAGTAGTTAGAAGTAGTATGTTTAGTTTTTATTCCCTTGTTTTTATATTTTATTATTGTAAATAAAAACTACATGAAAGGGGAAAGAATATACTAATTTAATGTACGTAAGGCGTATATGCAGGTATAAATGGCGTGTAATCAGGAAAACGCAGGTTTGAATCCTATCTGTTGTTATTATTTTCGCTCATTTTAATAAAAGGTTCAAGTATACATTTTTAAAACATCAAAAGTACCTTTCTTGCTAGAATTAAACAGTTTTTATTAGTTTTAGCTGTAGTCAAAATTATCAAAGTCTGACAGACAGACAAAAAAATCTGCAATAAGTTTTAAAACCTGATTACGACTGACCTCTTAATATTATAATGAATATGAGGTCATGTTAAGTCAATTCAGTTAATTCAACCTAAAAATAATTCAGTTGGAGTATAAAATAAACCAAAACATGAAAAATTCATGAAAGCATTGCTTATTTCACTTGAAAGCAAATATTTGGAATAGTTTTATTTCATGCGATGCGTGCTCCCAACAATTCAATATTTTGACGGAGGCTAACTGGGAAAATCGCTTAGATATATTGATAACTAGCAGCGCCCCACGGTATTGCCCGCGTTAATCCGCTATGTGTTAATCTATATTCTAGCCTACCTCAACACCAACCAGTAAAGACATTTTTTTTTATTTGTAAAAGACATAACTAATGATCACGCCACCCCTATTACTTATAAATTCCCTGAAATGCATTTTCGTTAGTCAACTAAGTCTGGCTTATTTCTGCACTTGTTTTTTTTTTATCAGCTTTATGTAAGTATAAGATAACCGACAGACACTTTCCAAGTTATATAATATGAGGTAAATATAACCGATTTGATTAACCGTATCATGACAAGTAACTATAAGTTTTACAGAGGTGTTCTATTAATGTTTTACCTACTTTAAATGTTACAATGAAGAAAATATTATACATCACTAATGTTGATGTTTGTATTGAATAAGTTAAGTACGAATGGTTGATACTGATTTTCATAATTACAAACACAGGTTATTTTTAATTTCATGTTTCAGAAGCTAGAATATTGAAAACGAAAAATAGTTTGCGTTAAATCTTTAGTAACCTATCAATATGTTCACAAGTCGACCCACAAAAATTTTGAAGCAACAACAAAATTTAAAACAATTTGACCTTTACGCAGCAAAAAAAGATATCTGTACCGTTCGAACTTTCCAAAATAGAACCGACAAAGTTTTAACCCAAATTCAACCTCTGGAAGTCAAACTTTGTCCAACTAAAACAGAATTCATAAACTCCGTAAAGTGTAGAAAGAAACTGAAGGCAAACAAATTTTTATCCCATTTTCAATTCACAAAATTCTATATGAGAATATTCCGAGTGTAGACGACATTTTCAAAGGGCGGGCCGCGAGTCGGCTCGGGATTGCCAATCAAATAAATATCGACTCCAGAATTCCACTTTGATTATACAGGACGAATAAAAAAAATGACTAAATGAATACCTTATCAATAACATATCTTTATATGTCAATAATTTATTTATATGATACTCCAAAAATAATAAAAAAATGATGAGACTCCAATTATATAACTATTATATAAACTAAATTTGACTCGTTTGTATGTATAACAAGTATTTATTTGCAAAAGAAAAGTATATAAGTATTATATCCGTTACCTAGTACCCACGACACAAGCGTTTGCTTAGTGTAGGGCTAGATGGCGCTGCGTGCAATGTCCCGGTTTTTTTTTTTATTTTTTTTTTAATACAAAGAATTGCAACTGCACACCAGTACCTGTGTATTTTGTATAGTTATAAAGGTAGAAATACCAGTATGAAATGTATTCCTGTATCTAATTTATCTGAAAACTTTACTTATGCAAACAAAATCAAACTTTATTCATATCAGCCGCATGTAAAAAAAAACAAAATACAACTTTCGCTCTGATGCTTGTTTATTGAAATAGCAATATTTATTTAATTTTTTTCCTGCTCGCAAAATAAGTAAATATTATTATCGTTTAGTTAATATTATTATCATCATCAGCATGTCAGCCCGTGTTCACCCACTGCTGAGTATAGGCCTCCTCTCCAACGTGCCACTTAGTACGGTCTCCAGCCTGTCTGATTATTACTATTGTTTAGGTTAGGCAAATATTATAGTTTTTATAGGCTTGACATATTCTCGACACCAGAGTTGGCCACTGTAATTCTATAAGAAGAAGAATGGTAAATTTAAGGATTTTTTACATAAAAAACACCTTGTATAAAGTGACGGTGCTGCGGTCGCGATGAAATTTTAAGGACCGGCTTAACAAGTTGTAGGTAGTATGATATAAGATTGTATTTCAAACTTCGAGGCGATTATTAAATTTTGACAAAGGGGGAAGGGACTCTATGGGATTGAGATTACGTTTTATATAGGTACCTACGAGAAGTGTACACCTTTTAATTATTTACTTACTATGTTTTTTAATCTGTATTCACAAAGTCTGATTTTTTCTAACAAATAAACATTTAATTGATGATGTAATTAATATTAAAAACTTATAAAATAACTAGCTGGTGCGCGCGACTTCGCCCACGGAATAGTTATTACCATAAAAACGGTTCTAGTGAGTTAATCTTAAAAGATAGACATATACTGTCGTGGACATTTTATTAGATCATTTTAAGACGAATAATTCTTTCTTACATATTTTTTTGACATCTCGAACCGTTTTCGCAGCGCACGCAACGGAAGCCCTCAAAGATGAATAATTTTCCTCGTTTTTTCCACATTTTCCATTGTTTCTTCGCTCCTATTAGTCGCAGCGTGATGTTATATAGCCTAAAGCCTTCCTCGATAAATGGTCTGTTCAACACAAAAAGAATTTTTCAATTCGCACCAGTAGTTCCTGATATTAGCGCGTTCAAACAAACAAAAAAACAAACAAACTCTTCAGCTTTATAATATTAGTATAGATTCTATAAGATACAGTTCATTTTACGTCGTAGCAAACACATAGACTTAACTAGTTACTTGGAAGTCACATGCGACACAAAAATAGTAAGAAAAAAAAATTCACACGCGCTTTGCAGACGAAAAAATATCTGAATCGTTGTATTTAAAACATTTTTTTTCTTTTACCAGAAATGGGTTTGCACTTGACCATAATTCGCCTGATGCCATCATTACGGTCTAGGATGGAACGTGCTTACTGCTTACCCAGTAAGAACCGATTCACTCTCGCTTTGAAGATCGCAAGATACATATTTTAACTCTTTATCAATTAAACCAGTAAAAACCGTAGCAATCAAAACCATTCATAATCACAACCCATGTCCGGATATTATCTCTCATTAATACCTCACGAGCTATTTGAAAAGAAAAAAGAAGCCGAGAAGGGAGATGAAACCGCCCAGAGACATAAATACATCAGGATAAAATTCGCCATCAGCATTATCGATTTACATTATTTTTAGATAACGCCTCAGCAATTTAAAATTTCATCTCGTTTAACAATGGAAGCGATCGTTTCTTAACCAGTTTTATATACCATTTTTCGCAAGAATTTAACGTTTTGAGAAAATAATCGTTAATTTCTACCATTTTCAACGATAATTGAGTCTAATTTGGAGGTGTTAAAGAGATTAGGTCCTTATTTCAGGCAAGCTGGGTTGCTGGGTTGGTTCATTTGTTGTTATAATCTATGTACCTGTTTTAACTTTAAAAACTATCGCACAGTAATGTTGTTCAAGAAATTTCCAAAGTTATAAAACTTATGCGGTTGATTTAGATTAGTTGTATAGACATGTACTATGCATATTTTACATTATATTTTACTACATATTTTATATGAAAATGATGAAGGACTATTGCACTTTAAGCAGTCCATATGACGGCAGTTATATTTTTATCATTGACAAAGGCCTGAATTGACGTGACATGCACCTGATGATAAAAAATGTGTATTATAATCCGATGCTATTTATTTATTTAGACATACTTAAAGGTGGCAATCTAACGATAGCGTGATAGTGTTGCTAGATTAATTTGGTTTGAAAACCACTCTTATCCGAACTTGCTTCATATACGAGTATACACAGACGATACAAGAGATATACTAGTAAATGCGTGTGCCTACGAGTAAGTTTATTTTGGCTTGATTCACTCTGTAGGCCGCGTCAAAGCTAAAGCTCTACTGGTGGTCGGAAAACTCTCTGAAGCTAGGCTATCTAACGAACTAAGGCTTTCTAGAACACAAGCAATTCTGTAGGAAATGTAAACGGTATTATGACGAGAGCTTTAAAAAAACATTCGTGTAAACTAAACACTCGTTAATGAAGTTAGTAGTCATCCTCCTTGAATAGTGTTCCTCGATACTGAGGGTTATGATTCTGATTCCCGCATAATCAGTTGATTAAGGGAATTTACTTAAACATAGACATTGATTATATTAATAGGTAGACATATTATACTTACCTATTATCATCTGATAATTCTGTGATTCCTGCGAACTACAATCCAGGGGTTTTCAAATCTAGAGTTCATAGGTATCTTCTAGGTAAACGTGTTACACCCTAGGCTGCAGCAATGCTTAACATCAGGCAGGCTGTAGTAAAACGTAAACCTATCCCACGTAAAAAAAAAAATGTCTATATCAACCGACATCTTAATACAATATTAAGGAAACAGCCAAAAACAAAGTAAAATGTAATCTTAGTAAGTTGGTAAAACAAAAACCGCAACTGCAAAAGATAACAGACAAATTAATTCAAGCGGTACCTAAGTTGTTTCGCAAAAGTCAAAGCCAAATTGGTAGCACCCCTTTTTCATTCAGAACAAAAGACTGGGCTATGAACAATTAAAATCTGTTTGAAGATTGCCATCTTTTCATCTCTTTTTCATTGCCTTAGTTTGTTTGTGTTACAAACCGTACTATCCCTTGGTTTTAAAAATTTTTTTTGATGTTCACCAAAGTACAATTCGTAACCTACTTCGTTGCTATGGAAATAGTTTACTGAGTTTTTGTAAGTTGTAGACCATTTTTTTTCGTTCAAAATCATTATCATCATCATCATCCACAGCCCTTGGGATCCCACTGCTGGGTATAGGCCTCCCTTTGTATGTGCCATCTGCGTCGATCTTGTGCAGACCTCATCCAGGTTGGACCCTCGACTTTGACGATGTCGTCGAGCCATCTCGCGACCGTTTAAAATAACTTGCAAAAATTATTAGCAAAACCTCAAAATTAAGAAATATAGATTCCTATCAATGCTCAAAAATAATCTAAATAAATAAATGCCTTTAAGAAATAATCTAAAGTACCGGCAAGTAAGTATATTTTTTCTCACTTTTAAAATGACACTTATATGAAAAATATTCCATAAATAGATACACGAGACCTTTCTGAGCTGCAATATGAAATCTTCGATATCGGTTTAAAAGGTTCGGTAAAAAATCACTTTAACCATTGAGAGCAGTCAAAGTCGCTTATCAAAGAACGACCAGAGCCAGGAAACGAGTGTCGCCCTCAAAACGGTATCTTACTTGGAATAAGTAAAGTGCAGAACGTATTGTTTTTATCATAAAACATTTGAAGGTTTTCTCGGTTGCCTATGGAATATGTATGCCAATCATATCTATGTAGTTCAGGCTAATATTATGATTAATCCATGAAAAAAAACTATGTTTCTACATATATATACTATGAAATATAATAAACAGTGGTTCTCACGGGCTCAGTTAAAAAAAAATAGTATTAATAACCCACTGGCCTGCAGATTGAGTCTATTGAACAAATAACACTGCTTAATTAATGTTTTTCATGTATATAACTAAAGCCATTCACCCAAGTTAACGCAAGTACATAAATACAGTAAATACAGTAAAGAAAAAACTTATTTTTTAAACACGAGATAGGGTTATTTTCCGCCACAGCCACCCTGATGATAAACTCTCTGAAGCTTAGGATGTAGCATATTCTGTCTTCATTTTGACTTCAAAGTATTTTTTTCAACTATCTACTACATTTTCATATTCAAGACATTGAAACGGGCTGCGCCACGAGTTTCTATAAAACCGGGAAAGTGATAAAGCGATACGTGCGATAGGTACTCGATAATGTTAGATGCTCCGTTCCATTTATTATTATCAATGCATTGATAGTAATAGTAGTTTATGCAACTGTCATATAATGAAGGGTATTAAAACACGAGTTTTCATATTAGTAACGAGTGTTTTAATACCCGTGTTATATGCAGTTGCATACACTACTTTTTCTTCACTAATTCGCTATCCATTTTTAACTATTAATTTATAAAATTAAATTCACGCGTACGTGTATTGTCACAGTGATTTTGCCGCCATTAAAATCTAACCAATGAGAGCGCAGCTGCGCGCATCAATAAAACGCGACCAACCTGATTGGCCCTGCAATCAGGTTGGTCGCGTTTTATTGATGTTATAATGAGATATTACGATATCGATGTGGATATTATACCATCATGTGAAATTGCTTAAATTGAGTGTTTTGTTGTCTGCGCTATAACAGTAGTAATTATAAGTCAAGTATTGGAAACATAAGTAGAATGTTACAACATTAGTGTAGATAAAATTCTTTAGAAAATTTGTTCATAGAAGAGGTTGAATTTGAAGCATTTCTTTATTTAACATTCCCAATACTTTCAAGAATTACGAAATTTCTGAAATAACTACAGTACAGGTCGTATGTATGTATATGTCAGCATTGTCAAATTTGTAAGCAAAATATATTTATAGTTAACTTAAACTTTTATTGGAAAATGAGCGAAAATAATCACGACCGGCAGGATTCGAACCTGCGTATTTCCGATCACCGTCCGAAACGCCTTAAAGTTTAAGTTAAACAACCATAGTGCGGGTTTAGCACTTAATGAATTAACTCATATATTTATAGTCGGCCATAATTCGCTTCATGGTGAACGATCCTTTATAATGATGAAACGTTAAAATAAAGCAAGTCAGTTAAAATAATACAATTGATACCAGAAGCCGACTCCAAAACTGGGAAAAAAAATAAGACAACAATACTATCTTTTCAATTTACTCCGTGACTAAGCCCATGAATCAGACGGCGAAAAATTGCTACGGAATTTTCATGAATTCCACCGCTTTGTCGGTGTAGAGTTTTTTCAAATTAATTTCAATGCTGGCAAGATTCTGGTGATTTATATCGGCTTAAAATTAATCGTGGCTGTCCTTTCTGTTCCCGTATCAGTTTCGGTCCGACGCCATTTGTGGGCCTTCCAGAATATGTAACCGTTCATTGTTTTTGCAAGCTGGCGAGGTTACAACAAGATAATGTACATTATGGGATTATAAACGTACGATAATGTTTATGTAGAGGCCCCTGACAATGATGTCAAATTTGTTATTTACATAGCGCTGTCCGTGATAACCCCATGTTTTATGAATTATGAAATACGCTGTACCGCTTATTAATGTTGGCTGCTTTTTTAATTTTTACAGTCACCATGTTAAAATTACGTGTGAATTTACAACATATAAAACCAATTAGTATACTTTTTAGTCTCCATAACATAAATTGGGTAATTCTAATAGTTATATATATATAAACTAGTGGGTGCTCGCGGCTTCGCTCGCATTAAGAAGTAAAACTTGCATCCCCTATTTCACCCCCTTAAAAGCGACATTTCCAAAAATCCTTTCTTAGCGGATGCCTACGTCATAACATCTACTTTCGTTCCAAATTTCAGCCCAATCCGTCTAGTGGTTTGGACTGTGCGTTGATAGATCACTATATCAGTCAGTCAGTCAGTCAGTTAGTCAGTCAATCAGTCAGTCACCTTTGAGTTTTACATATATAGATTTGATACATGAAAATGAAAACCATATCTTCAGTCAAAAGTTATTTACTCATACAAATACAATAAACGTAAAACAATCTCAACATCACTACACCACATAATTAAGTACCTACATATGTACATATAGAAGTAATAAAATCCTTTTGTATGGAACTAGTAAGTTCGTAAAAGTCGAATGTAAATTCTTTGTCTGGCTTTTACATTAGCGGATAGAGTTCAAAGAACCGGGTGGTTAGCACAGATGTTAGAGCAAGACTCTATATGATTCTTGTTCTATATACAATTCATTTTTATTTATAACTATTTTTACTTGAGGGCACTAAATCGTTTGGTAGAAAGCATGTAAGGCTAATATGTATGTATAACGATCGATGTGGAACGATCTACCCCCTGAGGTCTTTCCACGGAGCTACAATATGGGGAGATTTAAAAAGGGTATTCTCAAACACCTCTCTAAGCTGGCAAAGTCTTGCAGCACCTCTGGAGTTGCAAGTGTCCATAGGCGACGATGATTGCTTACCATCAGGCAGATCGTCTGCCTTTTTGCCACTTTCTTATAAAAAAAAAAATGTTTAAGATTAATTACTATAGCTATTGTGAAGACTTCTAGTCAAACGTAAGCCTATTTCTGAATTAAAACTACAGGATAAAATACATTTAGATGTGTTAGGGCTACTTTAAAATATTATATTGAACAAGAACTATACCCTTTAAATTCTAAACACTTCTAGATATAAACTAATTGTCCTACTTATTCAGTTTTTTGTCGTTTTAAACTGTAGTCAACTAATTAAACGAAGCCAAAAATTATACCCATACAGCACATTGAAATCTAAAAAAGACACAGTACATATAGAAGTGTATCTATTAATGTATGTTATCTGAATCACACAAAAATCTGTAAGTTCCTTGTCCATGCTATTTCCACCGTCATTTTATTACAGCGACTTCAGTACAACCCTATAAGCGTACTCGTAAATTGTCTGAAAGTTTTTTCCACGAAATTGCTAGTGTTACAATGGAAACTCATAAAATGCATTTTATTGCCTGGTGCATCACCAGTATACATGTTAGAATGTTAACCAAATGAAACTATCTAGACTTTTGTCGACTATTTTTTGAATGTCATGTGAGTTTCTACAAGGGATGTGAACTTTATTATTGAGACATTCCAAGCCTAAAGAAACCTAATCCTAGAGGCCACACACACACAAAGGAATACGTGTGCTATTCATTTAAATATGAAATTACTTACTATGTGATGTCTAGAAATACAAATTTGAAAGCCTACATTTAACGTGTCAGTGTATTCTAAAAGATAAAAAAAAGATTAAAGATTTTTATTTGTAAACAATTAATGGGAAACAATATAGTGTTGCTCTGCCTTCTACTGTAGCGTTAACTGTGTTGTAGAAGGCAGGATCTTCCAGGGGATCAATTTGTTTACAATTTAAATAAGTAACACAAAATTACTAATACTAGCCTAAATATAGGTATACATATTACTACTAAGTTAATAAAACAAATTTCTGCCAGTTTATTTTAGGGCCCTATTTCATTGCAGTACAAGCATGGTCCATATTAACTCTTCAAGCAACTGACTATCAGGTGTGAATTAATCATTTTAAATTACTCAAAAAAAAGTTATAAATCTCTAATGTGTTTTTAAGATACTATGTGATTTTGTCAATATCATAGTATATCGCAACGTGTTTTTCTAACAATTTAATAGCAATAAAATTAGCCGGTGCATTTCAGTTAAAAATTGTCCTTAATGTTACTGGATTCTTGTTATAGTCAAACAAACATTATTTAGTCGTGTATGATTTAAAATAAAAATAATGATGAACTCCTATCTTATTCTCTTGGCTACTGGTGTCGTCTATAAACTAAGCTGTAAAACTAGGTGACAGTGTTATGTTTAGGACTTGCCGAGTCTTGATCCTTTGTAAATTAAGTTTTTTAGATTCTGTATTGATCTTAATATTTTCCTATTTCTTGAAAATATAATACTGGTAACTTATACAAATTTGTTTATGAGAGGTTATTGACCATATAAATATCTTTAATTTATGATTTAACATGTTTGGAAATTAACAAAAAAGTGCTTCTTCTTACTTCGTACTTCCATTATTTGTAAGTTAAAGAATTTATGATATTTTTTTACTAATATCAAGTATTTGGCTCCTAAACTTATGTTATTTTGAGCACGAAAGTAACACAAAAAAGACCCAAAAAACAAAAAACTAAATAAATATTCCGGGACATTGCACACAGCGCCATCTAGCCCCACACTAAGCAAACGCTTGTGTCGCGGGTATTAGATAACGGATATAATACTTATATACTTTTCTTTTGTAAATACATACTTATTATACATACAAACGACCAGACTCAACACAAGTAATTATAAATTTTTAAAGTACATAAATACTTGTGTCATGCGGGAATCGAACCCGCGACCTCTAGATTAGAAGGCAGAGCCACTACCAACTAAGCTAACAGGCCAGTCAAAAAACAGAAAATAATAAAGAAAGGAAAAGTATCAAATACATTGAAGCTCTATTCTGTAATACCAGTGTCAATGTACAGTTTATAGTTTACAGAAAACACTAGATCCGTATTGGCTGAGACGAGCTTTGCTTTGAGAGGAAATCGATTGGAGCCACAGAACTGGTTTTGATTACCAATTTGTAAAGAATAGCCATATTAAAACAAAAACAATGTAAAGTTCTTCTATTGTATTTTTACACACAACCAAAGAGAAATTGTTAAATTCTGCTTACAAAATATTATTTTACCTAAATTTTTCAGGGTCACAATCCCCGTGTAAAAAAACAATACGGCAAGAAAAAGTACGAATTAAAAATGGTCAAAAAGTGTATATATTGTTATGATGATTGTAATTTCTAATATTCTTTAAATAAATTCTGCGGGGGAGGTACAACACTCAGTAATCTATAGATATAATAAAGCTGAAGAGGATCAAAAATATGGACGTGGAAGAAATTAATAATATGCTTTGGGTATACTTTAAATCGATAACAGAATTTTTCGTAGGTAATAAAAACCTAGGAGTATTATAAATAGGCTACTTTGCATTTTGAAATAATGCGAGCAAAGCCGCGGCCGTCCACTAGCCAGAAATATGACTTGAGGATGACTTTGAAAATTCATCCGTTCTATGTAAAATTTCAAACCTCTGTCTATTTCCCAAGTCCGTCGTTTTACTTTACTAGCAGTTTCCACTCTCCATATTTATGAAGAGCATTCTTATCTGATACTTGGACCGTTTTATTGACATTTATGCCAGTAACTTGTTTAGTTTGTTTGATTGCATGTCGGGGAAATAGGAAAAGTTTGCTCGAAACATAAAAGATGTTTGTCACAAGTCAAACTTCAACGGGATATGAGTTTTATGGTGTTTGAGATTTTTCAAAACAACACTGGGTTAGATTGATATCAATGATAGCATTCTAAGGCCTTTTTTGCACGAAAATTTACAACAAAAGAATGTAAAATAAAAGCTTTTCAAAAGTAATATTTCATAATTATAACAATATAATTTAAACGGATTTTTAGTACTTGACAATTGGTATCAAATTCTATTTCTTTTTGTTTTTGTATATGTGGTAAATATTAAAACAGTTAAGTAATTGAACACTATCATATGGCATAAAACGACAACCCTTGAAGCGACATTGTGGTCCCAAGTAGAACATGCTTAGGATAATAGAGAATTTAATATTTATTTTATTTCTATTTCTGTATCAAAAAATTTCAGTCCTTTAAAACCTTACTTTTTTTGCCCAAAATTCAAAAAAATCCTCTTTGTATTTCCTTAAATCTCATTCCTTTATATCATCATCTAGGCCGCAGCTGCTTAGGGTTACAAGAAGCTAATTTGTAAGAAAATTCTTTTAAGCAAGGACATCCTTGGAGGCGCGATTGTGTTTAAAGGGGATACGTCTCGTCTATTTAATGTAATATTACTTTTTTATTATTACTGGTCCTAAATGGCTTTATTCTTGATTTATTTATTTTAAATTCACTTTTTATTATTTTAATTTAATTAGTGTGAGATTCTTGTTGATTCATTAGATTTTCTTTCCCTGAAACGTATTCTTTATTACCGTTTTGGTCCCCCCTCTTTAATCATTAATTAATCACCCCTTTTTTAAGAGACAGTTTTGTATGTCCCTTTTTTTAGTTCAAAATTACGAAGCATGTAGAAAACGCACTATTATGCAGTTGCAACTGTTTTACTGCGTCGGTGTCAATGTAAAACCAGCGTTAACTCACACATTTTGTGTTTTAATTGTACTTGTTAATTGAGTGTTGTTTGTTGCAATTTTTCTCTATAAATAACACTTTGCTTTTGAGTTTTTCTGTGTCATAAAAACAACATCTATTACATGATGTTTGAAACCTGGTATAAACTGCCAGGCTTTCAAATTCAATACAATTGTCTGTTTCTGGCAGAATTTCTCTAAATGTGTGGGAAGTAATGAACTGGAGGGAGGTTTTGTTAAAGGTTTACTTTCATTGATTAGAAATGGAGGGAAATGAAACATTTTACTTGTTGAAACATTTATATCTAATTTCTTATAAAAAGTTTTATTAGAAGTGCTTGGAAAAAGCTGATTTTAAATTGCAACGTAAACCGGCGTGTTAAATTATTGTGATTTATTTGTAGTAATAAATTATTTTGTTTAAGTTATTTCAAATAAAATGCGTTTTGACTAAAGATAGTCATATGTATTACGCACACAAAACACATACATATTTGGTGACCCAATGTTTTTTTATAGCACGGGTACAATACAATACGATACAATACAATAAAATAATTTATTGATAATTCTGCTGTATGCTCCACCTTGAAATTAGTGTTACTTGTGCAGATATCACTTCTGGTGATATGTTGATCCAATGCCTGATAGTCCAGAGTTTAAAATAATGCAGATTTAAAATTACAGAAGACCTTAGGGCGCCCACCACGATGCAGATGCCCAAGAGAACTCCCCTAACGAATTAATTATGCGGGGTAGTAACGACTCTCATACATGAGGAAATACGACTCTAGTGAAAGAGATATTAAAACCAGTATTACGACAAGACGCCATTTATATTTTACCTGAAAAGCACATAGTTGAGAAGTCACGGATATATTTTACCGTGGCGGCCGCCTACAGAACTGCATAGTTCAGCTCTGTACGCTGTTTCTGCACACTCTAGTTATTTCACAAACTGTGTAGGCTGGGAGTTATTGAACGGGTATCTTACTGATCGTTTGAGAAAAATTGTGTGATTCTTGGTCTTGAAAATTGGTTATTTGTTGTGTTTTATTTAAAATTAAGTGGTATAAGTTTCTTATAGAAAAACAATTGAGAATTTATTTTAGACTATTCAATATTTAAGTTGATTGATATTGCTGATATTGATATACCTGAAAGAGATTGCTTTTAGCAATAAGGCCGGCTTGTGGCTCTAGAGTAGTTTCTATATGTAATTTTGATATTTTTGTTTTATTTGTGTGTGACAATAAGTATTATTAATATTTTTGCTGTGTTATATATAAGTGATCTCTTATCTATTTAATATTTTTTTAAAGTGTTGTGGTAGAATTTATGATGGTGCACTTCTATAATTAAGTCTCTACATTTTATGAATGCTTAAGAAAAGAACATTCACATTCAACCAAATATTAATCTCTCTTTTGGAGTCGTATTTCCTCATGACTGAGGATCGTGACTCCTCAACAGAATTCATTCTGAAAAAAAGTTCATAACTCACTTAAAAATTAAAAGTATTTTGTTTGAATCGTACCTACTCGTAATTCTATCAATTTGTGTCTCTTCGACTATTTTATACGAGCGGCTGCTCAAGGAGCGTACACTCCACTATCTGCAACTACATATTTTAATGACATTTTTATGTCACAGCAAATTCTCTTCTATTGTTTCATTGCAATCTTGTTGGTATGTAAAATTTTCTCCTAACGTTTTTGTTGAACGTTTTTGGATTAAACACAAACTGTGCTACGACTTGCGCTACGTCCGTAGAGCTGCTACGACGCTACGTAATTGAATGATTTGCTACGAAAATTGGTCTACGAAACTATTTATAATAAACCTTGTTTTTTGCACGAATACAAATGAGAAAATTTCTTTCAAATTGATACACAGCAAATTATCGACATTCATAAAGTGTTGCAACATCATTAAACACATTTAAATTTATCATTGCAATTTATTGTTTAGTGTTATTTTATTTTCAATTTACATTTACCATAATAGTATTATTATTTTTTTCCCTCGGATTCCAAAATAGTAGTCCTATAGCGCCAGAAATTCAGTGTATTTCAGATTTACAGATCCAGCCCCAAGCGGCATGCGGTAGTGCAATAGCCTCTTAAAGTTCATTAACATGTACCGACATCACCAGACACGTGAAGTGCCAGACAAAAATCAGTCCTTTTACAATGTCAATTTTTTTTGTTCTCGATAAAAGTACGTCCAATCATTCATACCGAGTTTACCGAATTGAGAACCAAGATTTAAGCATTTATATTGGATAAATATTAGACTGCGACTGTTTCATTGTAGTACCGCAGTCATAAACCAAAGCACCTTCAGATTGTTTGATATATACAACTTAAAGATGACGCCCAAACCACTGGACGAATCAGGCTGAAATTTGGCATGGAGGTAGATGCAATGACATAGGCACCCGCTAAGAAAGAAATGACATGTTTAAAGGGGTGAAATAACGCATGCAAGTTTTACTTCTTTATGTGAGTCAAGCCGCGAGCACCCTCTAATCTTTCATAAGTATTACTTTTGGGCATTTTCGATAAGTTTAATTCAATGTAGGTTAAGAGCCCTCGCCAAATTTACATAGCAATACTAGTGTAGCACGCTCAATATCTGCAGCTGTAAAAAGCCCTTCTTAAAGAGCAGTAGGAAAATCCATTGTAGTTGGAGTCTATAGTTGCATTTGCTGTTGTCACATACAAGTTGGATAGGGATTTATTTATTGTACATTTATTTTATTGCGCTTGGGTTGTGTTGACAGAGGATTATTATGGTGTTGCGATAACTGTTTGCTTCTTAAAAAGTTGTAAAAAGGTAGACTTCATTCATTTGCACAACTTTGTGTCGATTGCTAAATTAGAAATATTATTTGTGTATTACATAGTTTTTTAGAGTATAAGCTATAGGACAAGATATAACAAGTAGATTTGTTAATATATAATAAATACAGCAAAATACATAATTACTGATGTTCTGATCTACTGCCATTAAATCATCTAAATGAGTATATTAGCTAATCATGACAAAACATTCTGTCAAGTACAGAACGACCTTTTTGTAGTCGGCTTAAATCCTTAACAGCTAACAATTTCAAGTTTTTCTTTGTTATTTGACACAAAAATGTTTTGTAGCGTGAAAAATTATCTGTATCGTGTTCATCAAAAAACTTACTAGCCTGTAGTTGGAAACTTTGGCAGTTTAATTCGTCTGCTCGCAGAAAACTGCTATTTTGCTCTTTTCAAGTTTTTGGGCCGGATCTACTTTTCGGAAGTTATGGGCCTGTAACTGACAGCCAGAGTCTTCGCCACAATAATCTTTGATTAAGCAACTGTGTTGGAGACTTGCTTGATTGTATTTTTACTAGTGAATGCCTGCGGCTTTGGTCAATTTCTCTCTGAATAAACTTTGCTCACGCTGCCGTGGTATGGAAAATATATCCGTTGTTCCGGTGTGATGTTACAGAGAAATTACAAACAAATCAACACACATACTTTTTTTTTATTTAATGATAGTTTTAATACCCGACAAGCGAAATAATACTAAAAAATTTAAATCAGTCGCTAAATCGCTCATTTTATAATTTAGAAAACTATCGAATCGTGTAAAAAAACATCACTAAAAACTAATAAATGTAATACAGGAAGTAAGTATGCTTATTGTCATCATTGAAAAATAACCACTTCATGACACAATTATGACTAATTAGGAATATTTCATTCCTGAACTTATCTTCCTCATCTTTGACATTGTTAATTACGTTTAATAAGCAAGTGATTTCCGAATGAGAGGTATTCCAGTTATAACGAACCTTGCTTCGTTAGGGAAAGGTTTGAGTTCTTATTAAAGATCTTAAGTCGACTAATAAATGTTACTAAATTCATAAATTTCCTTGTTATGTTTAGGTAGCTAAGATGTAATTTACAAAACATGGCAGCAAAATACAATTAGTTATTTTTTTTCTTATAATCATGATAATATAAACACACTTAACATTATATTTTTCTGTACCTGTATGTACATTTTATTCAATTCTATATAATTTTATTGCACAACATGAAATATATACATATTTACCTAAGAAAAAAAACTAAACTATGAATGTGTGTACTAGTGGGTGGACTTATGACCTTAAGTGATCTTTTCCAGGCTTTCTTTTTTCAATATATACATATGTTTTAGTAAAAAAAAAACCTAAGTATGATAATCTGGCTTTCAGGTTTAAAAGGTCAAAATTCGTGTGTTCGTCCGTTTTTTTTTAGTGTTCGTCCGTTAATTATTCAATTAGTTATATCTATATATAATATAATAATAATCGTTTATTTTTTTTTATTTTTTTTTTTTTTTTTTTTACTGTCACAAGTTATTATTAAATTAAAAAAAAAAATATGTAAATCGTTCGTTTTTAGCAAAACGAAATTTTTGTCGTTCGTCTTGTTGTGTAGTTTTAATGGAACACAATTCAGCCACTCCGTGATTACCCAATATCCATCTACTCTCTGCCGTTTAAGGTTTATAATAATCGTTTATTATGCCAAAAATATTTTTTTTTTTTTTTTACATTAATACAATTAATACAATTTAATTTAGGCTGCACAGAATATTTACATAGTGTGTCCTGACTACTGCTGTAGGATTCCCTGTGTTGCAGTAGCCAGGGTTCTTCCGTGGAAACTAATATTATTAGGAGAGTAGGTATATCTATCCAAATAACACAATACAGAATGACGATTATAATAATTACATACTTATGTTTATGTTCTATCCTATATATATTTATTATTAGTAATTTGAAATATTTCATTAGGTTATAATAGAATGAATACATTATTAATAGAATTAAAATTATAATTATGACTTCAATTACATTGCAATAGTTATAAAAGAATGTGATTTTAATTAATCTTTAAGACCGACAACAAACAAGTCATGGGCGCAAGTAAGTTTTTTAATATGCATATGTTAGTATTTGTATTTGTGTGTAAGATGTCGAGATATTCATATAAAGAACTTAATGTCTATGTACATACCTAGTTACATAAATAGAGAGTTTTTGGTTTCTTTTGGCTAATCCAGGTAGGTATAACTGGGCTATGCGCTAGGTATCCTGGGATCCTGTGATGCAAAGCCGCAGTATCTCCTGCCGCGGCAAGCACAACTTACTTATTTACACTCACTATAGATAGTATAATATTAAATAATTATAAAAAACAGAAACAAACAAAAATAAAAGCAACTGTACAAAAGCACGAAACATTGAACATTCCATAGATTATGTAAGTATTGGAGTTGCAGTTTTGACAGTTGATTGCAAAGTTGGTGGTTAGTGATACCATACTAATCTTAAAAATAATCTAATTTTATTTAATTCTAAATTAACTAATCCTAAGCATTGGTCTTTTGTTCAGTGTAAATATAGTAAGTGACTTCAGCTTACGCAATTCTCCTATTTCTAGGGATGCGGCTGGGATAATTATGTGGCAAGCAATATTTAAATACGCGCTTGTAATTTTTTCAAGGTATTATATGAGAGTGTATTCTAGCCACATAATATGAATTTGTTGTGAAGTGTATAGATGTGGAGTGTTTTCACTGTGTGTGTGTGTGTGTGTGTGTGTGTGTTTGGGTTGGTGTGTGTGCGTGCATTATGCGATACTCTGACATACTTTGCCAGCGTTCGTAACTATGTAGGTATATATTATATGTTTATTTGATGAATTGATTGGTCACAACTAAGTAAGTATTAATTCAGCAACTACATAGGTAATCAAACTGTATAATGTTATCCTAGTAAAATTGGTCATATATCAAGTGTTTCTATTAATTTTTCGGTCGCATCATAATCTAGAGTGAGCAGGTAGGTTGTGGTCATTTTGTTACACTCATATTTGGATTTGTCTTGTATTTTTATCATCTTGCCTATTTTTTTGTACAGTATAGGACCCAGTTTGCTCGGACATTGCCTGCCAAAATTAGTACGCGTGAAATCTGTTTTTAGAATTGAGTCCTTTCTTCTTTTGTTCATCACGGATTCTCGACTGTTCTTGTCTATAAGTAGATGTTGTTTATTCATTAATGATTTTATGAACATCTGCCTTACAGAGAGCACCTCGCACTCCTTATACAGTGTTGCAGTTGGGAATCGCTTTCTTTTGAAGGTCATCACTTTGAGTAATGCCCTTTGCGATATTTCAACCTTTTCTAGGTGAGTTTTTGCAGCAGATCCCCATACAGTGATGCAGTAAGATATTATGGATTGTGCTAGGGCAAAGTATATTTTCCTTAGAGAGGTAATATATACAGATAACAAAAACTAACATGAAAGATAACTAAGACGTGATAGGCCAAGTTATAAAAATAATCATGTTTTAGTAAGTATTTGTTTGTTTAACTTTCTGCGTCACTGTTTATTTTACAATAACAACAGTAATTTATGCCACAAATGCAAATTACTTTTGGTATAATTTTGTTAAAGCATTACTAATATCAGTGTCTGTTATTAAACCGGTCCGCAGCTGTCACAAACCTTTTTCACCGGCGGCGGATCGGCCAATAAATAAGAAAAGACTATATTGTGCCATATTGAAGCTTTATTGAAGTTGACGCTGACACTCTGCCAGAGATAGTTGGCGAATTGAATAAAAATGCCGCATGCACTTTTTATATCAGCACTGAAATATCCTACCCATATAACAAGCGGTGATGTCCCGCCAAATTTTTCTTAGTTAAAAAGTAGCTCTGTATTAATTCATGGTTTAATCCACAGCCGTACCAAATTTTGTTGAATTCGGTTCAGCTGTTAAAATATGAAAGGAAAACATTAACAATAAGCGATCTTAATTTTTAAGGGGGGGTACACTAAAAAACTTCGATTATTGTGCTATATTTTAGTTTAATTAGAAATATGCTATTTTAACGACTGTGACAATTGAAATTTGTCACACAATTAAAAAAAGGAAAATACCCATACAGTTATAAATAAATATTTCATGTTCAATTCTAAATGAATCCTTTTAATCATGTCACTCTGATTATATCTACCATTAACGTTAATGGTAGTATTGTTCCCCTATATTCCTGCTGTATTGAGCATTGTAAAAATTTAGGAAATGTTGATTCAAAGTACACTCTTACATGTAAATTAGAGGTGTTATTTGATGAATTAACAAAAATGTGAGTGGGGAATAAAACTGGGACGTGTTAAGTGCAATACTGTAGGTAAATATAACACTAGTTCACATTAAATAAATAAATAAAATTAATCAAGGATATAATAACACAGCGCCATCTAGCCTCATACTATATAATAATAAATCTAATACTATTATTAATTAAATACATATAATAATAATACTATATAATAATAAATAATAATAAATCATTTATTTAAAAATACATTTCATGAACACAGTATTCTAATTATGTAATGTCATAATGCAATGTTGCTATTAACAATTTACATTTACACAATTTAATTTATGCTGCACAGAATAGTTACATTGTGTGTCCTGACTACTGCTGTAGGATTCCCTGTGTTGCAGTAGCCAGGGTTCTCCCGTGGAAACTAATATTATTAGGAACATATTATACTAAGCAAACAATAACCGTTGCTTACTTAAACTAAGTGCCAAAAAACATGATTGTGCAGTCATAAAGACCTCGGTTAAGCTTAACGTAAAGATTCCGTTTTTTTTATTATTAGTATTGATGGCGCTGTGTGGATATAACCCAGAATGTTTATTTTATTAATCATAAATGAAGCTAATAGCATCATAATGCATAGGAACATCTATTGTCTTTTGAACTGTATATCTATCATCCAACTCTATTTCCAGATGCCAGTATTTATGACTAAGTCACCGATTAAAATCGATTCAGCTCTCGAATGCGATTCATTATTCATCGGATCGGCCGTGATTAGTGCAAATGGACGTATTGCCAACAAATTCTACATTTAGTGATCACTGCCTTCCATCGACATGATATCCAGTAGATATCTCAATAGGGATAAAAACCTTACCACATACAGGTCTAATAAAAACGCGTAAGTTAACCAATATCGTGTGATGTCTTGATGTTGAATGTTTTTCGTGTTGTTTCGTGTCCCAATAAATGTATTTTATTATTTTTTATTAAGTATTTTCTTGATAATCGATGGGTCGTCACGGATGTATGAAAGGACTGAATGTTAATCTATCTGGACTGACAAAGGTTAACGTAATGGTTTCTATACTTAGATGCTTTGCGTCACGATCGGTAATTTCGTTTGCATATTAAGATGTATGCAATCAAGCTAAATTCTCAAAACAATAATTAAAACGGATAAAAAAGGCAGTCTTGAATTCTGTTTTTGACTATGATAAAAATACAGACTTAAAAACTACTAACTAGTGAACTTTATGTAGTACCTAATTGAAAAAATGAATAATGACCGTGGCGCCGGCGCAAACGTTTCTTAATAGAAATGAAGGTAGGTGATTGATTCCAAATTATATTGTCTATGCTGATATCCATCTCTGTTGAATATTTGCTTGTCTTTGGCTGTGGTTTAGTGATTAAATTAGTGTTTATGCAAACAATCGGTTTCAACACACGTGTTTAGTTTTGTGGCTATGCTATGATATTATGTAGCCGCAATGGGAAACTGACATGAGAATGTGGTTGAAAATAATCCAAATTTGTGGACACAATTTAACTGATTTCAGCCGATGATTTTGACTTGAAATAAACCTATTCATGATTCCTTAACAATTATTATTGTCTATCTATATTTAAGTGAAATATATTTATTTAAAGTTTCAGTTTGTGATCGCTGATATGCGTTAGGTGTATTTTTTTAAACTATATGATTGCTGCAAAAAATAAAGGAAATTTCAAGTTCTCATAATGATTCTCTTCACAGCTGGTTTTGTTGTATTTTACACAATTACCCTTTACATCGAAAATTTTAAAGCTCATTTCAATACAAAAGCCTGAAAAAACATGACGTAGATCGGTTTAGAGTTTTAATTTCGCGTTATGTTTGCAATCGATAGGAACCCATCAGTATCTTTTGTTATGCAAATTCGAGTATATTCCAATAAAATGCAAATGTATTGTCGGATCACAAGTAGCCTATTACGTACCTGAGTACTTTTATACAAATACGGCATAGAATTTGTTAATCATGTTTTTTTGATATAACATTTATTCTGAATCACGAATGTTAATATAATAATAATAATAAATAATAAAAGCGTTTATTTCAGACTAAACTATTCATAACTAAAATATTATAAGTACACATACTAATACAAATGTCCAAAATCTTATAAATGTCAAAAGAAATAATTTATCAAATTTACACACACAAAATTACAATCACTAAAATTACAATTACAATTGATAATTGTAAAAAATCACTTACTAATTATTATTTTTTCCTTTATGATACTAAGATTTTTAAGAAAGTATCCATGCCCGTGGCTTACCAAATTACAATATCCGTTTGTGAAATTTAATTCTCCGACGACGAAAAATACTTGAATGAGGAGGTCTCAACTGTCAGTCAACATTTGATAAATTATGTACAAATTGTTAGTAAATAAATTAACAATTAATATTTCAAGACATATCACACATCTAGCCCTATACTAAGCTTACATTTGTATCATGGGTACTAGATAACGGATATATAATATATAATAAATTTTTTTTTTTTTTGTAAATACATATATATTATCCATAGGAACGTCCAGACTCTATATACTCAGATAATTTCTTCTGTCGTGCGGGAATCGAACCCGCACCTCTAGATTAGAAGGCAGAGCCACTACCAACTAAGCTAACAGGCCATTTTTGAATTTATAATTCAACGCTTTATTAATATACCACTTTTACTAGTCGTGTACTTACTAAAAGTGTTATTTTAAATGGCACCGCATACATAAATAACCAAAGCGTACTTATCACTTAGTTAATGTAGGTACTTGACACACTTAATTTAACGATTTATGTGGGAATAAATAAGTGGGAATTCCAAAATGTGTTCCCGTAAACTTGATATGATTAAAAATTTATTCTATTTCAATAACCTATAGGTGTTTGACGGTGACAATGTTTGTTATCACCATTACAATACAATACAATATATCTTTATTGCACACCAAAATAAATAAATTACAATAAACTAAAAATAATATACAAGTGGGCGGCCTTATCGCCTTGAGTGATCACTTCCAGGCAACCTTAGCAAGAAAGCGGTGAAAGAGATCAGTTTGGTCGGTGGCGTACAAATAAATACCTAATAATTAAAAATAAAACCTATATCTAAACTGAGAAAAATAAAAATAAAAGTCGAACTAATTTACATGTTACAAATAATAATAATAATAAACTATGAACACACACATTTAACACCAATAAACGCGATTGACATTTTACAACGTAGAGATGTAATAGTTGTATACCATTACACGCCTGTTAAGTGAATATTTTGAAATTTGTCACTATTTGTGTTTTAAAAATAATATAATAAAATAACGTTTAATGTTTTTTAACTGTCGTTATGTGTACGTCTATTTGTCTTCCGATTAGTGTTTAGGGTGGATGACGCTGAGTATAGGAGAGATGGTGAAAAATCATTAGAGGCTTATGGATGGTGGTCGTTATGACCCTCATACATGAGAAATACAACGCAAGGAGGAGGAGTGTTTAGTCTTCAACAGTAAAGTATACCTACTCGTAATAATAGAAAAAGAAAAAATACTCTAACTGAAGAATTATTTGAAAAATATTACATTTTATTAAGTTTCTCTGACTCGCCATTTCCCTCAAATCAT
Organism: Macaria liturata; assembly: GCA_964023185.1. Taxonomy (NCBI): domain Eukaryota; kingdom Metazoa; phylum Arthropoda; class Insecta; order Lepidoptera; family Geometridae; genus Macaria; species Macaria liturata. Next base: position 11,251,926 of record OZ026828.1, read on the forward strand.
TTACCTGAAAAGGCCAACGTCCCAGACCATCTTCAGTCTCGTAAAACAAGCTTACTGTCTCATGTACAAGCAGCTGCAAACGAACGACTAGACTCCAGGGGACTGTCCTTACACCAATAAAACTGTTTATCGACAAAAAATAATCGACCAAGCGCGAGTCTGACTCGAGAACAATGGGTTCTGTTGAAAAATTATGTTTACTGTATGTAGATGAGAACTTCCTTCAATTGCACTAGAAAATTTCCGTATTTTTTATTAATCATTATATTATTAATATTGTTTTTGTATCGTCTATATTACTAGCGCCATCTGTTATTAACTAGTTTAGTGTATGCTTCATATCGATTCTTGTCCTTGAAACGTGCGTTTTATTTTAAATCAAATAAGTATCGTATCGTAATCGAAAAAGGTTTCGACCCTTTAAGAAAATAATTGAATTATATTCAATATATATTTAATTTGTATTTTTTTCTTATACAAGGTCTTTTTATCTCAACTACCACGTGTTATGATAATAATACATAGTTACTGAACGATGGAAAGATGATTACCGGAATATCGTAGTCTAATATGGTTCCTTAATAAAATAATATTGTTCCCGATTTTATCTTTATAAGTTCAGAACCCTAAAAGTGGAAAATTCCAACAAATACAAATTCGAAGTTTTCACCTTTTTTGTGACAATAAGACAGTCATAAAAGTAAATTTATTGCTGGCAGTAAATAAAGCGTAACATATTGCGCTTTTGAATTAAGAAAATATGAAATATCGAGTGCGGAGTTTTTAACGTTGTATTGAAAGTGACAAGACGCAGTAGTCTGATCTAAGAAAAGGTAGTAAATAATATTGTGAATATTTTCTACTATTTCATAAACTGTAGTCCAACGCAAATCTTTAGTAAATCCTTAAGACTAGTAATACTCCTTTGGAAAAATGTAATTTAGAACGACCTTTACGTTTGCAAAGTGCTAACACAATGGTCATATTTTGTGAATAAATATTATATTATAACAATCTAAGATTAATTTACTTACATATAAGATCAGATAATAAAGCTCAAGAAAGTAGTAGATTAAACAGTTGTTATTTCTAGCAAACGGCTAAACTAAACGCAATGAAAATATTACAATATTAAACATCATATCAAATAAAAGTGTCAAACAAAAAAAGTCCCGGAATATTTCTTTATTTATCTGGTTAATACCATAGCTGTAAACACATCGAAGAAATCCTATCATCTCAATAGCTTATTTTTTTTTTTACAGAAAGCATATCTTGCCCAGTTCAACGTCTGAAAAGTTAAAAGAGAGACAAGTTAATCCTTGGACCGTCGAGACGGTGAAATTCTCAGTCGACCACTAATCCAGGGTTTGTAAGTAGGGATTGTTTTTTGGGTCCAGGGATAAGTCGGGAGCACACAAAATAAATTGATGTAGGCTCTTTAATTAGAGTAAAAGAGCAAATTGTACGTGTATAAATATACAACTGTCTATTTTTAATGTAGATATATATAAAGGTTTGACTCGATTTTTGAACGTCAAATTTCGTTGTAGTTTTAAATTTCATTCAATTGTTTTAAAATATTCGTATGACTGTATTATGCAAGCTTACCACTTCCACACATTTGAAAATGTAGTTCACTTAATATAAAATTAAATGTGTTATGTATTATTAGTTAAATTGTGCAATTTACTCATGAATATATAACATAATCAGTTTTAAAACTTATAGGTTAAATCATAAAAAGTACACTTTATTAAGTAATAATAAATAATTACCTTGGATTTCTATAGATAGTTATCCTTAATCCTTTGTCTAGTACGGCAGTCGTTAAGCCATTTCAGAGGCCCTTAGGGCGGCTTGATAAACTCTCGACACGAGAGTGTGCCACTCTCATTCGATAAGAAGAAGATGATCCTTAATTACATAAATTATTATGATAACATATGTTATTAATGTCTGAAAGCTAGTTATTACTTCAACTTGCTTCCAGTCATTAAATACATATCTTACTGGTTGCATTGCCTGAACTTTAACTTTGACATGACCATTGACCATTTTTTTTTTTTTTTTTGGCCCAGGAAAACCTATTACAGGTACCACCCAAACCCCGGGGAGGGCGCGGATGGTTATGTGGGAGTCTCCGCCCCACTCCATAAGGGCGGCATACCCACTAAAAACCTGGGGTGTTCCACCTCCGCATCGTTGGTCCAGGGCCACGAGAGCGCGATGCATACATCCGCAGCCTTGGTGATGCTGGCCCGGCAACGGGCCCCGCCTCGGGGAGCTTCAGCTCAACCCTCAATGGACGACGTGTCAGAACACGGGACACGTCATGCATCCTGTGGGGACTCGTTCTAGGGCAACAGGTTCCCCGACCTGCCGCCCAGAGCCCCCAAAAGTAAGGCGGTCGCACGCCAAAGCGACCGCCCTCCTCCAATGCGCCCTCTGCGCACGGAGTTCGGTTCCCGTGTCGCCGCTACTCGGCCGGTACACCGAACTCCTCTCGCCTCTCGGCGACCACCTCGGGTGCTCTAAAAGAGCACCCAGCTCCGCCTGCACCGCGAGGTGCGGCGAGCTCCACGCCCCGGGCCCTACACCAGCCCTCTCCAAGGAGAGGTATAGGCGAGGGCCCCCACTCGATCGGACATTTGGACACAGGCTAGCAAGATCCACCGGACTGTGGAAGTTACTAACCTGTGGACGGGGTGCACCAGGCCTCCCCAACTAACCCCAAATCCCCATATGGAGAGATGAAATTAGTTGGGCTTACCCAACGTGAAGGTAGTCCGATCCACGCACCCCATGACCATTGACCATGCTACAACCGTTTTCAATATTATAACACCTATCTGTGTCCTTCGTCTAAAAGCGCTGTAGAAACGACCTTAGATCTCCCCTGTGAGCCTTGTAGGCTATTTGTATCGTATATGGCAAGGCCATCGTCTGTAAGATATCTATTGTTTGACCATTTGACCAACCACATAGTAATAAAAATATCTGAGCAAGTTGATGTAAACTTTTTCATAAAGTATCAGCAAAATATAGAAATTTTTAGTAGGTAGTAGCAAAATAATTTTAGATACATATTGTAATGACCTACGGCTTCAGAGATATGAATGAAATATAAAAATAAAAGGCATTTATCGGGCACGAAACAACAACAAAATAACAAAACTGTAAGTAAGAAAATAAATCTAATTTTGAGTCCCAATATGACCACAAATCAGCATTATGCGAGATACCAGCATCTGGTAATGAAAATGAATATATAAGATCTATTTAAATAGACAACCAACTTCAAGGAGTGGACAATTCATACAGTATAAAGTGCCTGGTAATATGATGATATAACTGTCCAAATGTAAAACATATTGATATTAAGATACATTGTTTCCAAAACGATTAATTATGCACGACAGTTTAAACAATAACCACAATGACACCACTCGAAAACGTAGATGATGAAATACCGTAGACACAACAATTGTGCGCAGGCTGTAAACAATGATACGCAATTATACAAGTAATTTGTCAACGTCTGTCGCGCTCCGGTTTCTTACAAGACCTACATAGTAACGACATCTTAATATAGATGCCTCGTTACGACGAAAAATGTCCAGTACAAATATGGTAAATTAATCATTTGTAGTGGCTGACCATTCGTATGCGAGTATAGTAAAGAGAAACAGAATTCATGTCTTTTTTTAAATGCAAGCAGTATTTTACAAGCTCTTTTGTATTTACAGTCTGGTGAACTAAGAATTTGAAAAAAGGAGCGTAGAAAATATACATATATGTCACCTAAAGTTTGCATTGTATAAATTAATAGAAGTGTTAGTATTTGGAATGTGCAAGATGCATATCAGTAGGTGCGAGTCATCAGTCGTTAAAACAATTTAGGCAGTCTATTGCATGCTGATTGATCCGTTTTCATTGACCCGTGAGTGAATCGGACGCTGATTGACCCGCGCTGGGCACAGTCCGTACAGATGTCAACCCAACGTTTATAAAGATATGAATAAATTACGGATATATTGGTGTCTCTGAGTTAAATAGTCTAAGCCTTTCGTCTAGTATCTGTGCAATCTAGGGGTATTATACAATGTTACCAATCTTGTTACAAACACAGATGTATTCCAGTGACGTTGAGTTGGCATTTATTCTAGGGGCTAAGACTTTTTCTTGATATTTACGAGTATTTTTCTGACCTTTCGAATATTGGAAATATCTGTCTTTTGAAGACTGACCACTTTTACTGACCTTTACAAACGATTTATCACCGTTTTTATGAGCGTTAAAAAGTATCTGTCTCTTTTCCTCGTTATAAAAATATGACTGACAGAAAAAAACAACTTGGTCCAACTTTCGAAGTGATACGTTTACCTATGAACAAGTAGTAAAATTAAATTACACGTATCCATGTAAAGGCAATGATTTCGATCAAAGATAAAAACATACTCACATACAACTCACCCATCAACTTCAACTACCATATATCAGGTGTCGGTCTGGAGCGTGTAACGGAAATAAAAGATTTGGGCGTGAAACTAGATGCGGGGCTCAAGTTCAATCATCATATTGAAGATATTTGTGAGCGTGCTTTCAAGTCTTTGGGTTTTATAATGAGGGTTTTATATTGTAATGAGGCAGTCGGCTAGATTCATAGACAGGGGTACTAAAGTTCTCTTGTACTATGCGTTAGTGCGAAGTAAGCTGGAGTACAACTCTATCGTTTGGGGCCCACATGAAGCTAAATACAATCTGATGCTGGAAAAGGTGCAAAAGAAATTTTCTAGGTACTTGTATAAAAAAATGTATGGTTATTACCCGTATTTGTATACGTCTCTATTTGTTTCCGGAATGGTAGGCATCAATACGTAAGAAGTTAGGAGACGTTGTGCATTGATGATGCACTATTACCAGTTACTGAACGGTGTTATCGATGACTCGAGTACGCTCGCTCGCTTGTCGCTGAGCGTGGCTGCGTGGGCGCACGAGCCTCGCGCGTGCTGCGCGCGCCGCCTGCTCACGGGGCCGGCGCGCGTGCGCACCGACACTGCTAGGTACACGCCATAGATCTACTCAACGATATGATTACTCAAATCCCTGAAGTTGATTTATTCAATACCAGTTTTTTTTTTTACATTAGATAGGCTCACGTTTGACTACAACTTGCCTGATGTTAAGCAACGTTGTAATCTACGAATTCTATGAATTCTATGTTACGTTTTTGTATAATATTTAATAGTGATCCAAGCTTCTATAAAGCTCGGTATTGTAAAATATAAGTATATAAGTTATAACATACTGTGCGATTTGGTGTAAAGTGTAAGCATTGTATGAAATTGAATTTAAAATAAATAAAAAAATACAAACCTGGCAAAATTTATCTGTTAACGCAATATCTTTCCAGCGACATTTGAATAAATAAAATTCATTCAAATTGATATGACTATTTCTATTCCAGCTACGAATTTCCTTAGCTCTTTGCCGTTATTAAGTCTACAATAATTTGATTCATTCACGACCAAATTTATAGCTGTTTTAGGCACATTAGCATGTGCTTGGAATGTTGACAGATAGTAGCAAAATCCTCTTTATTAGTAATATATAATATAATAGGCTATAGCCGAGTAAATCCGGAACATTTTCATAGCTATTTATGCAGTTACCAAAGGATAAAGTTACAATAGTTGGCTATGAATGTCTTAGGTCGGCAGTGATACCAAAATATGTTTAACTAACATACTATGAAGTTTTAACGAAATTCAAAAATTAATATTTTTCATTTCAAATGGATTTTTTTACTCAGTTTACTGCAAGGGTTTATTTTCAGTAGGCGTTTTCTTACGCTAGTTTCAACTGATTTTGTTTAAGAAGTATGTATTAATTGCTTAGATTTCATGCATATTTTCATAACTGGTAATGAATTAAACGCTGTTACAATCGCTAAACGCTGAAGGAAAACATCGTTGGGAAACCGACATGTTTTAGGACCACAATATCCGAGGAGATGCGTCTTCCGTGGAAGGACCTGGGTGCCCACCACGATGAATCTGCCTAATAAAACTCCCCTAACGAATTAATACTGCGGGGAGTCACGACCCTCAGTCATGAGGAAATACGACTCAAGAGAGATATATTTAGAAGTGATATTTTATTGCTTACATTTCATGCATATTTTCGTAATTATATTAAACAATACGATGCATTGATTTTATAACTCAATAAAACATCGGAAACATATATCCCGCATTCTTTGCACGAATAACACAAACAACACTAGTTTTATACCTCCGTTCTATGTACCACAACACAATAATAACACTAAACTTATATGATACATTCTCATCAACAACACCTTAAGTCACACTTACAAACACACCAGTATACGCAATCTCAAAAGACCCACCCACACGCACACGCGAACGCACACATATGCAAATACACAAACACACACACACACACACAAACATCCAGAACTAATCGCCAATACTCCACAACACTACATCATTGTAAATATATAAATAGCTGTTCATATTATATTATATAAAATTCAATTCAGGATACAAATAGATTAAGTAATATCATATTATGTATAAACAATAACTAGACATAGATTATTTTGTAATCACTTAACATACTACATTATTTTAAGTTGTAAATATAAAACTAAGTTGTAAACTAGAACCCCCGGAAGAACCTGCCTCTCTACGACACAGTTTTTTACTAATGTAAGAGGCAGAGGTATTTGTAAAGTGTAACATATTGTTTTGTTTACAATAAATTTATCTTTATCTCTGTATCTTTATTCGTTTGTCCGTGCCTTGTTCCCTCGACTTATGAGAACTGAGTACACCCCGGGGGACATATAGTACCACGTGACATTAAGAGATGTTTTTATATTATATTCTACATCAATATATAGTTGGAGAGATACATTAATACATTCTGTATTATCTTTAGATGACACATAGAGGCTGGCCGCCTGGCGATACTTTCATGAGCTATTCACGAACTAAATACAGTTTTAAACTTCAACAGGAACTCAATTCTCTTATGGTAAAGAACAATGCACATAGACATTCGAGACATTGCACACAGCGCCATCTAGCCCCACAGTAAGCAAACGCTTGTTGTTGCTCGTGAGTACTAGATAACGGATATAATAATACCTATATACTTTTCTTTTTTAAATACATACTTATTAAACATAGAAACGACCAGACTTCACATAAGTAATTATAGATTTTAAAATTCATTGTTACTTGTGTCATGTGGGAATCGAACCCGCAACCCTAGATTAGAAGGCAGAGCCACGACCCACTAAGCTAACAAGCCAGTCAGATATGTAACTACAATGCAATATTTTTTTCAAAGATAAAAGATTTATGTCTGTTGAGTGGATTTATGTCTGTTGAGTGGCACTGGCTCATGAACCTATCTGCTTAGTAATAATCACTACGTTTTGTGTGAAACACATAAATATTATTGTATCCTGTGCGTTTAATAAATGTTTTCTTTCTTTCCCATTTACACAAGGAACACAGTATGTCATTACTATTTTTACAAATCCCAGCAGGTAGACTACTTATACGTCATCAGTCGGAAATAGGCCAATCCTGATCGAGGGAGTAAACCCCAGGAAGTGATCTATCAAACTCGCAGTTACAGTAAACAGGTGGTTCTATAGCAGTCCAAATAATATTTTAGAAGTGGCATAACCTCCGTGACAACCGAGTGTAGCTTGGCCGTGTAAGCGTTTATTTCATTTTTTTTTCATTCATTCTGACGCAGCCTTGTTCGAATCCGACCCTACACCAATATCTTGTTTTTCAAGTTACTTCTGCAATTTGACTCGCTTAACAGTGAAGGAAAACATCGTGAGGAAACCGATACGTTTGAGGTACACAAGCTCCGAGAATATGTGTCTTCCGTGGTAGGATCTGGGCGTCTACTACGATATACTTGCCTAAGAAAACTTCCCCAATGAGAAATATTTGTAGGGGAGCCACGACCTTCAGTGATGAGGAACATGACACGGTAAGGAGGAACCTCATGAGAAGGACAAATGACGGTCTATGGACTTTAAGACCAAAGACTAAGTAATGCCACTTCTAGCTAATATTATTGTTAAGACTTCTATGTTTAGTTTAGTTTCAAATCCGGTTGTGTGTTAGTTACGGTTACATCGATCAAAGTCGCATCATTCATCAGAGTAGGATTATGGAAGATGCATACCAATTAACATGATCGTATCAAGCGGTTTGCTGTTTTCATTGTAAGTTTAGTGAAACCTTTTACGTACCTTTAGAATATTATATTCTTAAGAACCCAGTGAAAACCGATTTCAAAATGTTGCTTTTTTATCACAGATTGCAAACATGGGCTATATGAATGCTAAGTCAAGCAGACTGCTAGTTAATGTAAGTCTGTTTTGCATGAAAAAGGTAGGATAGTAAAAACAAAGTTTCGGAAATAATATACTAAAATTTTAATAATAAATGTTATTAATTTTCAACTAAATTGCATATTGTGTGAAATTTATCAATAAAGTTATAAATATATGAAAATCTAATTAATAATATTTTTTTACAGATTCTCGGGCCTTACGCCCGGTATTTTTAAGGCATCAGTGGGGCCGTAACCAACACAGAGGCATTTTACAATGTAATACTTAAAATTAAGTAAAAAAATACAGAGAGTTAATGTTAGGTAAATAAAATAACTATTGCAGACATGGTATTCATGTTAAAGGCTATTGTGTTGAGTTGTTCATGGTCTCAACTAAACTGGTCTATTGTACGAGGCACCCGCCAGTTATGCCTCATGCATAAAAATTATAGCGGGTGATGACTTGCCACTCACTAAATAGGCCCACCCCAAAAGGCGGCCTAAGAAGGCGCCGGAAGGGCAACATTGGTGGGAGTGGCTTAGGGTGTCGAGAGGTGTGCTGCGCGTTATCTAAGCGGTACTACCGGCGTTATGCCCTTTAACACTTCCACCCTGGAGCTTAGGTACTTAGCTCTTGCGTCTTCCACTCCCGGACGGCCAATCAAGGCAAGCCGGGAGGCCGGGGTCTCTTATAGCCCCCAAGGAATTGGGGTCCGCGGTGACGCCACTCACCGACGACTCGCCATAATAACTTTTATTTTTAACTTTATGCTTAAAACAAGTTACTTAGTTGACGAGTGGCATACCAGTAGAGAGGCTTATGCTCAGCAGTGGGCGATAACATGCTGATGATGCTTAAAATGTAAAATTTTCTCTAGTGATACCTAGTATAATAGTTCATGTCAAGTAAAAAATAAGAACAATACATGGCACACTTCCACTCCTTTCGAGGCCACTGGAGTGAAGAAAAGTACATAAGTACTTAATGATATCAGCCAAGTTGCAGCTAATGTGCTTTCAATGTACAATGTTGTGTAACCATGTTCTGGCTGGAGAACTGAGAGCTGGCTGGGTAAAACGGTCTTTGCCTAAAAAAACATAAATAATGTAAAATAGATATTTTTGAGTGAAAATACAGATATAAAACCAATAAAGAAAAAATAAGTACAATACATTGCACATTTATATTCCTTTCAAGACCACAGACCCACTGGTGACGCCGGATACTTGAGGCCTAGACCTTGGGTTAATTGTCATGAGGGAGAAGAGGGTTGGACTAATTAACTCACCACGCTTGTCCAAGTGGCGTTTTTGCTCAGTGGCCAGCTAGTAGGTCAGTGTAGTCTTGTAGTATTAGCAAATTGTATGACAAATTTTACTATATTAACGGCTTAGCCACATAACAAAATTACATCAGTTTTTTTTCTTCTAATCCATGCTCCACACCATAATATTCTAAAAACTGATTTAACAACTAACAAATTAAAGATTAGAAGAAAAATATGATTGACTAGTGGCTGCTCGCGGCTTCGCTCGCATTAAGAATCAAAACTTGCATCCCCTATTTCACCCGTTTAAAAGTGGCATTTCCAAAAATCCTTTTTTATCGGATGCCTACGTCATAACATCTACCTTCATTCCAAATTTCAGCCCGATCCGTACAGTGGTTTGAGCTGTGCGTTGATAGATCACTATATCAGTCCTTTGAGTTTTATTTATATATACCTATATATAGATTGTGTCTTGGAACATCAGCAGCACAGGGTCCTTCATGGACAACAACTCGGTATTGGCTGGCAAAGAAGGAACAAGCAGATTCTTATAGAAGTCACGTGGTATACTGTACGTGCCTTTTCTACTCGATTTTAGAAATTGACAGTAACACGTTGATTTATAGGTATTTTTTAATTTCTTTACTCTACGGAAATTAATCAATTCGTAAGAAATTACAACAAGTATGATGTCGCCGCCCCCGGAGAATAAAATGATAACTACAAAAATGCAACTTTACAGGAAAAATAAAAAACATGTTTTCGTCGATTGCTCTTAAAATACTGGACGTAGACAGATTATTGTAAGCTTTTACAGAAGGTTATTTTTTGTTTGTTCTTAATGTTTTAGTAAAATACGCCTATGTATCAAAATAAAGATATTATTTCAAAAACAAAAAGTTTGAATTTATCATCATCTAAGTTGCATAACGTCGATTATCATTTTATTCTCCGTACATCCTGACTAGAATCGAATATTGTATTCTTCACTTATCATTTTATTCTATAACATTTTATGGTGCAAGTGATACTGATAATACTTTAATATCTTCTTATTCTCGTAAATATTGTTAAAATGAAACTGATAAGGTCTTTGAATTTGGCTTCCTATTTAAACAATGACATGGTAATCAACATTAGTTTTATTCAAAATAATAGTAAGAAAACGACAGTATTTTCTTAATTTACTCTTATTAGTGTTCTTGAATAGGTATTAATTAAAATTAGCCTCATGATCACATGGTACGTGAATTATTAATACAATATTAATAAAATTGTTAGATAATATAATCATTTACACAATTTGTTATCAATAAAACAGTCTCATAATCACAATTATCACATAAAATCGGCTTCTTATAATGAATATTAAAAAATAAAATATAATTTGGTGATTAGTCATCATTATCTTCCTCATTGTCGTTATTGCTTCCAGAACAGCTACTGCCATAAATCAAGGACTCGTAAACACCACGATAGCAACATGTAATATCCCCTGTCTTACAAAGGCTCACAAAATCGTCGTATAAGGCTTTGCTTATCGGAATAAGCTCAGCGTACCTACAACGTTTGGAGTTCTGGCACAGTGCTAGGACTTGGGCTTGGTATCTGTCTAGCCTGAAGTCCGAAAATATTCAGCTTCTTCGGTGGCCACAGCGGCTCATAGCCATCAAGGTGGCAAGAGCCTACAGTACCGTCTCTAACGAGGCGGCCTGCGCGTTGGCAGGCTCTGCCCATGGAACATAGACGCCGAAATGATGGCCCGGATATACCGGGTGCTAGCGGCCGCCAAGCAGCGGGATGAGTACCCACTGCCCGTGGAGGTGCGGCACTTACGGCAGCAAACCCGGGACGTTGCCATCGAAAGGTGGCAGCGGCCGCGGCGGCTCGAAGAG